>BLKR01000537.1:0-481005 GCA_011170035.1 Teleogryllus occipitalis | reverse complement strand
AAAGGAGATATTTAATTTACATTTTTTCGGAATGTATTTCAGAACAGCCCCCTCCCTTGCCTCAAACAGAGGTCCAAATCCCGCCAATGCCAGTACTCGCATCCGCGCTCTAATTCTGAACATCCCCATCGCTTTCCCGTTTAAATCGGGTCGTGCCGCTGCGGTGAACAGCGCGCCCAGTGGCCGTAGACAGAACGAGGCCCACTCACCTGCAGCCTCGCGCTGATTAGTGCTGATGGGCCGCCAGAGGGCAGAGTGATCGGTCGCATACGCCGCGTATACAGCGCATTGACCACGTGTCTGTACGTTTTTGTTTGAAAATTCTTGAAGAAATAGACAAAAGCATTAGATCTCACAAATATTTAAATACATTTTTGTAAATGCAGATGTCAAAATATTAACAATTCGGTTCCTACCATATCCCACACATTCGCATCCACCGGGTCCTATCTTCGGCCTGCTTCTGATCCACAAATCTATCATTTCTGTTTCTAAGTGCTGAATCCTCGTTGCCCCCAAAATACGAATAGACTTTTAGGTAACAAAATATTTTCATCAGAAGCCCTAAATATTAAAATTTGGTCAAAATCGAAAGATCAATTGTTTGCGATTCGATTACATTACTTTCTCCACACAACACATATGAGAAAGTAGAAAGAACTTAAAACTCAAAATATAACAATACTCAATAATGCTTTAAGATATTAGTATTTGGGGGTGGGGTAGGCGCATTTATGCATCATGTATTGTCACAAATCAGATCGCGACATCCGACATGTAAGACCCCTACAAAAATCAGGTCCACCATTTTGACCAGGTACATTTGCCACAAGCTCCCTCTAGATCGCACCACGCATTCGCGCGCGTATTTCCGCGTGCCGTCAGTGCGTAGGTCGCAGCGGTGTGCCGCCACGCACACGCGTGCCCCACATGCAGGCACGCGCGCACGCACTCATCGAGGCGCTTACTGGGCGATGCGGAGCGCGTCGGCGCGTAGTTGATGGATTAGGGATGAATAATGAATGGCCGTTAATGGGCGGATCCCACTGAATGACTGCGAGCGAGAAAACGGGGACCTAATGCCCTGAAAATCCACATAATTTGCATGCCGCCGCACGCCGGCCTTCGGACAGACGCACGCACCTCCCAGTGGCCCCGCCACGCCCCTCCCTGCCCCGCCTCCCGTCCCCACCACACTTCGCCCCGTCCCGTTCCCTCCCCGCCCCGCCAGGTGCTGTAAAGCAAGGTACAGGTGGAGGACAGCGAATAGTTTCGGTTGCGACATAATGATCCATGCACATAGGTCAGAATCATTTACATGTTTCCCATTCCTGTTCAAACATCACAACATACCATTCAAAGAACAATTAATTCAGGATTCGGATGACACGTAATTGTGTTGATCGTGTTCTCGCGGGAATGCCAGAGCAGTACCCTAGCAACCATTCCTCTTCCTTGTCCTATCATCTCCCCGTACACTTACAGTTACATGCACTACACTAACCCATATGTCTGAAGACCAGTCCGGAGCTTACAGCTTGTCTCAACTTGGGCACTCATGGAGATAACTGAAAGGGAAAATGCCTTCCAAGGTGACGTGTAGAGGGGTCCTGGATCTCACCGTTCAGCTGCAAAAGAACACCATCACCTCACGGAATAACATCATACACTAAAGGCCTTAGAAGTTCACGTATCAACTTACATCAATCAATTAATCCATTCTTATAGCAAACAAAATGTCATTCAACAACGGCAAGGGTTCTCTCTGAGTTTCTTTAGATTCTACTCAGTTGTCCGCTCGCAACTTAGAAGACCTTCCAGCACGATGTCAGACGCTCGCTTATCGAAATAGCTCGTCTGGCTTGCAGACCGAGATACCTTGTCTCCGCTCCGGTGCCCGTTCACGTCCTTGAGAACACGCCTTCGTCAGGGCAACTGAACTTGACAAAATTCTCCTCGCTCAAGATCGAACGCACTTCAGTAGACCAATGGAACCTATCAATGTGTAATTCATGGAGTCCTAAGCCTGCTCCAAATTGTGCTTCGTTTGTTAAATATATTTTTTTCCTAGGGCTTTTATCCAGCCGACAGCCGGTTGCCCTTTACGTCCCGAAGGGACGCATATTCGACCATACACTAGACAAACACTCTTGCGGGCTCCTCTGATCTGGGGTCATCAGAACGCGAGGCCCTCGGCGACAACACACACAAAGTCAAGGGACAAACAGCCATGCCCAAGGTGGGACTCGAACCCGCGACCCTTCGGACCGAAGCGCTGAGTCGGTACTCGCTCTTAGCCACCTCGGCCATCCAGGTCGGCTGTAAAATATATTTTCCTGCTGTAATATTAATGCTTTTTATATCGCACTTCTCTAGATCGAAATATGTTGGTGTTTAAGTGACGGCAAGGTCTTGACAACAATCTCTTCCGTTCCCATCGAGACGAGTCTTAACGACTACAAAACCTTTGGTTCCTCCGTCTCAACACAGAAGTACGACTTTGGAGTTCTCTGTGTACAATGGAACGCATCATTTAAAACGCGATGACGTTTCAATGATCGGTTCGCTGTAATTAGTCAAACACTTGTATTACAATGAACCAGATAACGGAAATCATAAAACGAACTAAGTCATATAATAGAGAACTTATACAAATGGAGTAGAGAAAAGCTATTTCTGTGCAATTTTTATTGCAGACACCCTACCGAATTTTGCAGTTTGGCATTTCTGCAGCTTGGACACGGATGCAAAGCTAAGACAAAAACTGTATTAGCAAACATTTCGCGTTTGCAAGACGGTGCAGGACGTTCATCTATTTTATGAACGAGGGTCCACCGAGACTAAACAGATACGAGAGAAGGTCGTAATGCTCCGCTTACCGTCATCATGTCTCTTATCTTTGCTCTGCTCGCCCGTCCGTCCGGTCATTCCAGGGCTCGTCGCTGCGTTGCACAGATGTAATTCCGCGTGCTTTATGGGCGGCCTCGCGCATTAACCGTATATTTCCTCTGCTACGACCTGGGTGCGGCCAAAGAGTTCTCCCCGATGTAGGAATAGCGATGCCAATTTTTGTTTTCAGAAAAGTTATGAATATTAATTTGTGAATTTAAATGAAAAATATATATATTATTTTTACTATTAATGTTATTATTATTATTAACATTAAAAATGTAATGGGGAACTCTTATTGTTGCTGTTAAATAATGAAAGCTACTTAGGCCAGCTACTGCTGGGTCTCTTCTTTCACTTCACTGGCAATTCCAACACGACATTTTTGCTTGTAAAAGCGGACTGGCCAATTTATTCCGTCAGTATCACTATAATAAAATTCGGCATAGATCTTAATGAAACAGATCATTTGAATTTTCGTTCAGTATGTAAATGAAATAAACTGTATTTACAGTATTTACGCACGTTCTACGTTGGCAATAAAGTAAAATAAATATGATTATTACTTTCCAATGTACTACAACTTAGTTTAGAGGTAGGGAAAGTTACAGAAAGCTACAGCAAAAAGTGCCATTTTCGTCAAAAATACCCGTTTTGTAGGATCCAGATACCGCAAAAGTACATTTTTTGTGCATATTTTTGGTAAATTAGTTTCTCAAATAGACAGAATCCACGTTTTCCTGGTCGTTGATAACAAAAACGTTGTTTTACTATCTGCGTCTGCCCGCACCTTTTTGTCTCTGAACAACGCTAGCGCCTAAACTAGCCATGGAATTTTCACCAAATTTGATATTCTTCAATCGATCTGGCTGATATCGCGGCTCCTTCAATTTGAAGCGAAAAATTTTAATATTATGGGGTTATTTCCACTAGTGCTCAATGACATATTTGAAATTCTCTCAAAAATGGCTTCAATTTGGGAATGTAGCAATGTACGCTGATAAATATTATGCAGGTCGGAATTTCGTTGAAATCTTTTTAACAAATGTAAAAGGCAACCATTCATATCAGTATTTTGTCTACGCATCGACAGATGGTCTCTTCAATCGTTCGTATAGAACGTCTTTCACGAAACACAAATTCCTCCCCATTCCCGTCCCTACCCTGCCTAATACTTTTGCGGGTTCAACTAGCATCATATTTCATAAGTCATAAGTAACATCAGAAAGGTGTGCTGTTGTAGCGCTATAAGTTGATATTGTGGAATACACATGTTGCATAAAAAAATTAACAAATTCGTGTATGGAATGATTACAGGTCGAATTTTGCTTTCAGAAACTACGAAATGGTAATGCAAATGTTTACTCATTGAAAATTAAAGAAGTTATAACTTTACTTGCGATAACAAAGATGATACGTAATCAACGATTTCCGTTTGTGTGATGATTTTTTTCTCTCTTAGAAGGATGAGGGAAAAAGGAATATTAGAGAGTAATATTTTTCGAGCGCAGAGTGCTGTGTTGATTTGTTCATTGAAAGCGTAGTCCATACTTAGTTTGGGAACCTCCCAATTTTAATACTTGATTACTTCAGAATCATAAGACTGCCTTATTTTGATTTTGCTGTCTACTTTAGTAGTCTTGCAGCTCTTGCACTTAGTCTATTACGGATCGGCCACTTTCGTCTAACAAATATCGTATATGATGAAAATCTCTTAAGGTTAGGGGAAAATAGACGTGATAAATCTGATTTCCATAATCATACGCTCCTTCTTTACTCTTACTTCTTCGTTGATATGGAAGTTCATTACATTTGGAAAAAACCTGTGGTTATAACTCACAGCGAAAAAGATAGTAAGGTGGCATTCACCGCATTGTAGTTTCCTACTTCTACCCAATTGCTAATGAAGTTTGATCTGTAATCCTCTTCAGAACTACACACCAAACGTCTATCACCTTCGTTGCACTCTCGCCTTAATTTTATAGTTCTCATTGTTCCGCTACACCCCCTCCACGATCATATGATCTATGATTACCACATTTACGCAGGCCTTGTTAAGATCAACTCACGCTGACCCCGCCACGCCCACCCCGCCACGCCCATCCCGACGCGCCCACCCCTGCACTAAAAACGTCATGCCCAGCCCGTCACACTAATCTCGTCAAACCCACAGCATCACACCCACCACATTAAACCTATATAGTCACGCTAGCGGAGACCCGCCCACTACGTCACGCTCACTATGCTACGCCTACTACGTCACGCTCACGAAGTCACGCCAACCCCCTTAACAGAAAATCCGTTACGCCCAACTCGACAAACCCACTTCGTCATGGAAAGCTCCGATACGCCCACCTGTCACTCTCTCATCGTCACGCCCACCATGTGAGGCCCACACAGTCACGCCAACGAGAACACGCCCTCTACATCACACTCACAATCCCATGCCCACTACGTCACGCTCACCACGCCAACCCCCTCAAGGAAAACCCGTCACGCCCATCTCGTTACCCACCTCGGTAAGGAAATTCCCGACACGCCCACCCGTTGCACTCGCCCTCACGCCCAACACGTGAGACCCACACAGTCAGCCACGGAGAATACGGAACGCCCACTACGTCACGCTCACCAAAGTCGAGCCCGCCCCAGCACAGAAAACCCCGTCACACTCACTCCGGGATGCTCTCGCCGTCAAGCCCACCTTGTCACAGAAAGCCTCGACACGCCCACTCGACACGTCACACACCGTCACGCCCACTCCGTCACACACCGTCACGCCCACTCCGTCACACACCGTCACGCCCACTCCGTCACACACCGTCACGCCCACTCCGTCACACACCGTCACGCCCACTCCGTCACACACCGTCACGCCCACTCCGTCACATACCGTCACGCCCACTCCGTCACACACCGTGACGCCCACTCCGTCACATACCGTCACCCCCACCTCGTCACACCCACACAACCAGCCCACTAAGTCACGCTCACTGTGTCACGCGGCCACACTCACCCCGTTACTTGCGTTATCCCTACGCTCATTTCCTCCACGCTCGCTTTCTCCTCTGTCACTTACGCCTCCATTCATATTAACCGCAGTTTTCTTCCACCACGGTCCCACCACTGCTTCTAGGAGCTTCCTTTTCGTTTCCATCACCGATATCGCCCGCCCACGCGACGGCCTCGCGGCGCAGCGGCGCCCAAAGTGGCTGCATTTTAAGCCATCAATATGGCGGTTGTTTGGCGGCGCCTGGGGCGGGCGGCAGACACAGCGGCGGCGACGGCGCACGGTGGTTTGAAAGGCGCAAACAGCGGGCAAAATCCATGTTTTCCTATCATATGTTCACGATTCAGGAATGAATTAAATGAAAAATATATAATGTTTCATATTTCACACTATCTTTTGATGTTTCTTTGTTCATTACTGTGAAGACGTTTCTGCAATTATAGGAGATTTTTAAGACGTCGAAAGGTCATTTTGTTTACTGAATTTTCAGTTGTACATTTCTCATACTAGAGAAGGATATTTTTCTCCATTAACTGATTATTCTGTAATTATATTTTTGCAGAGTGTCGTTACTTTGGTTGAAGACAATTCTGTTTGGAGCATAACCGTTTATTATCTTGTACACGTACGAAATGTAAACTTATGTGTGACACGAAAGGTGTACTCGAAAACATTATCGTATTACATGGTCACTAATATGAACGCGTTCGCGCAATCTGAACTCCATGACAACTACATAACTTGTTATTATAACGTTTCATGTAATGACCACGAGATGAGACTGATAGTGTTATTGATGAATCTGTTGTTTCCGGGCACGTCGGGTCCTATGGTCATTAGTTCTACTTGTAGAGTGAATGTTTTAACCTAAACTGGTGGCAGCGTTATTCCCCTGCTGAATAGTGAAAGCATGCAATGATCTACAAGTCAATTTACGGGGCATTTCCCCCTCTAGGTATCTTCCACAGCATGGCACAACCCCAACTGGGACAAGTTTTACGCCTCTGTTCAGAGCAGCCGACCGCTGGAATTCTCCTCCAGACAGCGACTGAAATCGACCTAGCTATATAGCTAGCGTCGAAAATCCCCCACCGTCGGGACTCAAACTCTAGGACTTCCTGAGTTGTTTCAGACACAGGTGCAATCTTAGCTCTGAGATAATCTCGACGTATTTGATAGTGTGAAATTTACGGCCCACTTATTAAGGTATTGAGCCATTCCCTTTACAATTCCCCCACGCGCGGAGGAAACAAAGAAAATGATCGATTATATTCAGCGGGTCTCTCATTCCCATCCAAACATGGTCGGTTTGACCCACTTACCCTATTTCATGACGAAATTGCAAATCCGTTAAGATCCGAACATACGTAGGTCTTCCAAACCAACGAAACTACAGTAGCGAATTTCATTTCGTTATTTTTTTGTTTCGTGTTATTAAGTTGTCTACTGCAAAAAGCAGCTCTCACTCTTTCACCTATTCCTTCGTTTTTCCTCCTCATCTACTATCAAATTAGCTACAAATTTACTCCATTTTCCCCGATCTTAAATGTCCATCTACCTTGCTTTCCCAAACTCCCATTGATTAAACGATCATTCCATTGAAGTAAGACAATTTTGATCTCTTTTCCCGCGTTCCGGGCCACAGTGCGGCGAGGGCGCCAATGGCAGAGAAGAGGCCCCTTGCGAGGGCGGGAAAAGAGGTTTCGCTGTTCACGGCACCGCCGCCCCGAGTGTTCAATCGAAGGGAAAGCTTATAAAGTTATTAAGCCGGCGGTATT
Source organism: Teleogryllus occipitalis (assembly GCA_011170035.1). Classification (NCBI taxonomy): domain Eukaryota; kingdom Metazoa; phylum Arthropoda; class Insecta; order Orthoptera; family Gryllidae; genus Teleogryllus; species Teleogryllus occipitalis. The sequence goes on along the minus strand of BLKR01000537.1, from coordinate 473,331 downwards.
GAAACGGACGCCAGGTAAATGCAGACGAGGGGACGCGCCTCACCGGGGGTGGGGGGTGAGATGGAAGGGGTAAAAGAGGGGAAGGGAAGGGGGAAACGGAGGAGATCGGAAGAGGTGATCACTTTGCGTCCGTTCTCGATGCACGGTTTCCTGTCGTGTGCAGCCGCCGTTCTGCTATCGATGTAAAGAGTGTACCGCGTAGGCAAAAAGACTTAAGACGGTGCTTGTGCAAGTGTAGGCAAAGCGCACTCTGCCAAGTTCCCGAGCTTGGCTTCCCGATAAGCCGGGAGCCAGCAAGAAAAAACAGGTATGATAAGCTCAAACCTAACCCTTTTTGAGGAGTTAGCCCTTGTTATGCGAAACAGGGAAACGCAAGTAGATGTCGGTCTGTAGATGTCGGCGTTGCGCTGCACAATTTTTTGAAAATGTCGAAAAAAATATGTCATCGGTATGTTACACATATTTTATATATAAACTAAAATAAAATTTAACATTTTTATATATCATGTATAACACTTGTAAACATTTAACCACTTTAGAGGTTAATTTCTCACGTTCGAGACATCCAATCTCTTGTCCGTCTTGTAGATATTAAAATCAATCAATTTTTTTTCTCGGGTGTGTACCTATTATACATGATCTAGTTGTTGGACATTTTGGATATTTTGGATATTTTGGATATTTTGGATCAGTGTGGTGGCTACTTAGACTCTGAAACGGTATGGCGTTGTCATAATCGGCAATAAAAAAGAATTTTTTACCACTAGATAAAAAAAATGCTTCGAGCTCGTTATACAAGGGGGCATTACGCATTGACACTTTGAATTCAATATGGCGTACTGTTTGAGACGCCACATCAGTATGGCATAGAACTACTTCACATTTTGCGTATATAACGAACAATATTCAATAAGAATTAGCTGTGTATTCATTCCCCATGACAAAGGTTTCTCCACTCATTCAAAATATTGTGTAGCGCAACGTCCACACCTATAGACAGTCATACTTGCGTCTCCCTGTCCCTCATAACACCGACAAACGTCTCAAAACGTTTTAGCTTTGAGGTTATCATCCGTGTTTTTTCTTGCTGGCTTCCAACAAGCTATGAGGCTATGAGGTTAGTGATGTTAGCTATGAGTAGTGGTGGCTCGTAAAGGCTTTTCTTAAGAGAAAATAAATTAACTGCATAAACTACTTCAAATGAAACATACAACAAATTATATTACGGTGGGATTCGAGAGAAATGCACGGCAGTTTTGTTTTCTCCTGGCTTCTGAAAGACCATATTGTAAGATTACACCGATCAGCAGTTCGATTCAGTCTGACCATTGCCTGCAAAAGAGTGACATGCTGCCTGCAAAAGAGTGAGTCGCTGCCTATAGAGCGTGCATCAGGTAAAAACGTTTTCTCTTTTGAAGTGCTGAGAGATATGGCCAATTAACACACGAAAGGAGGAACGATTGAGTTACTCCTCCCTATACCTTGAATAATTTCGATCGCTTTAAACTACAGAAAATTTTAGCTGAAACTAGCTGAAAAGCGTATGTAGTTTAAAATTTGATCAAAATTAATTTCTTCAAAGCTATCAACTGAAAAGTCGTACATTTTCCCCTTAAACATCAAAGGAATTTTGTTTTGTAATTACAATCTGAACATGTGTGTGAAGAAGTCTTTACTGCTGTCCCTCCATGGACACCGCCACTGTCTTGAGGCTAGGCAACTGTCCAACGATTCCTGGCGATTGACTCCGTATGCGTGTGGCAAAATAGGTATCAAAGAGCATCGAATAAAATTGAACTTTGTGAAAGGTAATTTATAAGAAACTAGTGAGAACCCGTCAAAATTTGACGGTGAGATCTGAGATAAATGTAAAATACTGTACTCAGACTAATGTTCACAATACATTGTTTGGATCTTCAGGGTACAACGAAGATATTCTGTGATGAGGAGTTCCCAAAATTTTGAACACGTATGGCCCATGACCAGGTGACAATGCAATATCGGCACAAAAGATATATCACTATTATACTGAAGGATATTATTTCTAAAGTTTTTTGATGTGTCTTCTCCCATAAACAACTGTTTGATTTCTTCTGGCCTATTGCTCGAAGGTATACTTATTTTCCCATTTAAGCAACACAGAGTAAATCGTTTGCAGAATTTCTCTCACATGGAAAGTACAAAGTAGAACAAAACTGACATTTCATATACAATGACCCAATAGAAAACGAAATGACCTCACTATCACGACACCTACGCTGACTTTCTCTTTCCCTGCGTTCAGTTAATGTACGTTTGCGTCTTTTGGGGCGAGTGGACAACGATTCGGAATTCGACATAACCTGTAAACAACTTCACTAAAGTATTACAACCGAGCAAAACCCACTGTCCGAATGTTCTCTATCAAATACACCACAAAAGCAAATACATGGAAACTGTCAACATGACAATGCAATTATTACACTGAAACAAAACCTTGACGAATTGTAAACAAATATCAACAATGAAAACAAAACACCAAGCAGCGCCACCATGAAGCAACGTGGACTCACATCCAGCGTTTCATATAATCGATTTTGAAACAGCAACCCTTTGGAAGGAAACAATTGACTACTGATAAGCGTACTATTAAAGAATGATTTAATTAATTAATTTACACCGTACATGTTGGTGAATCAACCCAAACAATATCTGATAACACATCTAGGGATCACATTTTTTTATTTAAAGGAAAAAATACTACAATCGGTTCAGTAGAAGCTCTAAACGAAGCCATTGCAGAATACCTTATTTTTTTAAATATATAGATAGGTACTTTTTGGTAATTTGAAGTTTAATAGTTTTCGTAAGATCGTTCTGCTTCTCTTCGGTTTGGCTCTGTGGATAGAGTGGAAGATAGTAGAACTTTGCAATGGTAGTATTATGGGAGCACACAGAGGGAACTATAACTGAAAGGATCATTATAGACAAACGAAATCATATTCATGCGCAGGGAAAGGTGTTCACTAAGCGGTTCAGTTATTACAAAGCCTTGCCTCTGACAGACTACATTTCTTTATTAATTCCTTTTAAAGTGTTCTTTAAGTACTTCATCGTATACTTTTTGTTCTTATACTTTCTGTACGTGCCTTAATCTATTTCCATACTACTACACTGTTGGAATAGATACGAGAGTATTTAAAGTATGTCTTTTCAACAACTTCAAACGTGGGCCGCTCTTCATGCAGAGTGTTTTATTCCACCAGTAACTCGCTTCTGTCCTCGACGTCCTCCCGCTCTCCTAGCCTCCCTCATCGCGTGCCGATTGCGACCCCGCCCTCTTTTCCTCCCTCTCCCCCCTCCCCCTCACCCCACTCCCCAACGTTTCACGCGGCCGCGCGACGCGTGTGTCCACTTTTTTTTCTTTCTTCGCGCTCTTTCCTGCACTCCGCGATGAATATGCACGGGTTCGGACATTTATCTTTGTCACGTAAGAGCACACAATTGAATATTATCATGCAAATCTGGCGTGATTTAAGCCGAGCCGGGTACTCCGGCCGGCAATGGAAGAGCAGAAAATACCGTAATTAGCCGTAGGATCATAGGGTTGAAGAAGGCGACATGAAAGCGGCGGATAGGCCCCGAGTCGGTCGTCCCCTTGTGGAACACCTGGATATTTGGGGAGAAGGGCGGACCAGGTGCTCTTCACGGAGGTTCCTTTTGGCGAAGTAGCGTGGGCACGGAAATTGTCGGAGCGGAGAATACGTTGCCACGAGCTGAATGAAGGTACTCTCTCTTTATCCAAAAGAATGGAAGCTAAAGCTAATGTCATAATTCGAAATTAATTTTGAGATTTTGTGTGCATGAAAGCATATGAAGGTCATTTTATATAATGAATCAACAGAAACAGGTAAAATATAGCTTTTTAAATATTTGTAGGAATATCGGCGTAATCTAACATGACACTAATTTGAAGTAGAAAAACATGTTGCTCCATATTGCAATACTTGAAAAATTGCAGTTGAAGGAAAGATCAAGACACAACAGTTTCTTTAGCACTAGAATCACTTTTTATTAGGATATAGTATGCTATATTAATTTTTCTTGACCGAGGACGAGAAAATCTGTGCCATTTAATTACACAACTAATTTCTTATATTTATAAGAACATAATCTAGAAATAATACGGTATACTTACTTAAATCGTGAATAATTTCATTCGAAGGAGCACATGGACATGAGGAAGGAGGAACAAACAAAGCGCAAAGTGATGATTCGTTTTGTCTGTCGAACGAAAATTGACTGCGGGTATTTCTACTGTGCTCTTCTACATGTTTGATGATATGTTATAATGATTTTGACGTATAAGTTATAAAGAAGCGGTAATGAAATGAGAGACAGAGGAACCGGGACGACCCAGAGAAAATTTGTTGCGAATTCATTTTGCTCGCCAGGACTGGAACCTCTGTTCCCAGAAGGTAAGCAATCTGCCCGCGGATTGAAACGTAATTCTTTCTGTGACAATCCCATTTTACTTACTCTTCCTGTTTTACCCTACCACTATTTTCTAAAATTGCAAATAATGAACATTGAAAATGCACAAAACTGAAGATAGATATTATTCTCTCAAATGAAATCTGTTCTAAACAAATCAGATATTTAAACAAGTCTATGTACTCTCTTTTGAAAAAAGGGTTGTTTTGGCATAACTTTAGCTTGAAGTTAGTGCAATTTATAAAAACTCTCAAAAACTGCTCCCCATTTTTCTTTAAATTGGTTAATTTTAATAGTTTTTAATTTATTTAAGTAGGGCAAAGTACGCTAAAAAATACTGCGCGTCTTATTTTTTGTTGAATTCTCTGAATTTTCGAAATTGCAAAAGTGTGAAATAATGCAAGAAACTATACGCAGTTGTAGCACCCTAGATTATTTAAATGCGGGTGTAAGACTTGTGCACAAGGAAATAAATATTTTAGAATTATCTTTACTACAAATTTTGATTCAATGAAGATATTTACCCAGTTTAACACGAACTCAACATTTTATTTAAATTAATATTCTATGTCATTTATATATGGATGGTGAAAACATATGAAATGTGAATTTTCAATAACACTGCAGTTCATACAGTACATAATGGCAACCCTCAAAATGTCATTTACAAGAGTAGACTGACTCAACGTTAAAACAGTTTACATTAAAAAAAATTGCGAAGATTCTAACTAAATACGAGTACTTTATGGCAAGAATGAGAAGCAAAAATTTTATCTATTTTATAGAAAAAATTACCCTATCATTACGTAGTTTTTAATAAACATTTTTTTCTTTGAGCAAAATATCAGGTACATACAAATGTTCAGAAAATAATATTTTGAATGTTCAGTAATTATGTAGAATCAGGAAAGAATATTCTATTCGTATTCTTATTTCAAACAATAAATAACTTGAAATGTGAATATAAACCTACCTTAAAGCAGTATTTCTACTTAATAAACACCTTTAATGAATGAAACACTTTTCTAAACGGTTTCTGGCCATAAGTTTCGGCCGCAGTGTGCTGCATATTCCGGTCACCGTAAGACCCCCATCTCGATCAGGTTTTTCGTCCAGTTTCCCTGATCCATTGAGCAAATGTTGAGATGGCCCCTTGTTTTGCTTCTGGACATAAATGTAGCTTCATTTTCTGTGCACGTCTTCTAGAATTCAGTGGGAAATACAATTATTCAAATTGTTTCCATGTTGTCGCGGCAGGAAGTAATAAGAGCCAAAATTTTATTGCTTATTTCTCTTGAAAATAGATTTTATTATATGGGAGTTTTTTTATTGTTTTTTTCTCACTTCAAAATTTATTGCTTATTTACCCTTGAAAATAGATTTTTTTACATGGGAGTTTTTTGTTTTTTTTTTCCTCCCTTTCAAAATTCAAAATTTATTGCTTGTTTATCCTTGAAAATAGATTTTATTACATGGGAGTTTTTTTCTTTCTTTTTTTCTCCCTTTCAAAAATTCAAAATTTAAGTAGTATGTGACTTAGTGTAGGGATCACAGAATTTTGAAAATGTGCACACAATTCACTTTTCCCCATAGCACGTCATACGCAGTTTTTAACTGTTTTTTTGACGTAAAATAAATAAATAAATAAAAGACTGCGTGGAAGGCCAGTAATGCAAAACGGAGCGAGAGTGGTGATGGGAATGAGGGCTGGAGCGGGAGCGGGGGATTTTGGAAGCGGGGGCCAGGGCGAGAGCGGGAGTCAGGACAGAAGCAGGGGCAGGAGTGGAGACGGGGAGCGGGTTCGGGAGCGGAGACGGGAGTAGGACGGGAACGGGGGCCGGGCGAGACCGGGTTCTGGGGCGGAAGCAAGGGCGGGAGTGGTGGCGGGAGCAGGTTCGAGAGCGGGGTGGGAGTGAAGGCGGGTGCAGAAGCGGTGTGAGCATGGGTTTGAAGGCGAGGGTGGTGGCGGCAGTGGGAGCGGGGTGAGGCAGAAACGTGGGCGGAGGCAGGGGCGGGGTCGGGAGCTGAGGCAGGAGCGGGGCGGGAGCGGGGCTGGAGCGGGCGGGAGGGGGCTGGAGCGGGTGCGGAGCGGGTGCGGGGTCGGGAGCGGGGGCAGTGGAGTGTGGGCGGTGCGGGTGCGGATGCGAGTGCGGGAGCGGAGCGGAAGCGGGAGCGGAGTGAGATCGGGAGCGGAGCGGGGAGCGGGCGGGGCGGGGCGGGGCGGGGGCGGGGCGTGAGCGTGAGCGGGGCGGGGCGGGGCGGGAGCGGGGCGGAGCGTGTGCGGGGGCGGGGGCGGGGGCGGGTGCGGGAGCGGGTGCGGGAGCGGTGGCGGGAGCGGGGTCGGGAGCGGGGACGGGGGCGGGGGCGGGGCGGGAGCGGGGGCGAGAGCGGGGGCGGGAGCGGGGGCGGGAGCCAAGGCGGGAGCGGGGGCGGGAGCCAAGGCGGGAGCGGGGGCGGGAGCAGGAGTGGAATCGGAGGCAGGGGCGGGAGCGAGAACGGGTGTGGTTTGAAGGCGTGGTCCTTAGCGCGGGCGGGAGTGGAGGAGGGGGCCTAGGGTGGGAGCGAGAGCGGTGGAGGGGTAGAGCCGGAGGCAGCTTTTGTGACGCAGCGGCGTGCGTGATGTCGCGTGGCGAAGGTCGGCGGCGGCGGCGCGGGCGGAGGAAATAACGGGGCGGGAGCATTATGGAGATTTCTCGCCAAGTGCAATAATTTCCAAACACGCCGCGCCCCATTACCTCTTTCCTCGCTAGCGGCACGCCTCCCCCTCCACCCACAACGCCCACGCGGTGTGCCTGCAAAGGATTGGGAGGGAATGAGAGGAAAAGGGAAGGTAGCCGAGTAGAAAAGGAGAAGTTCGAAGGTCACTGTGCAGGATCACGAGATGGTTAGAATGAACAAATTGTGTGATGGGTGAGATGGAGAGGAATGAGAGGAAATGAGGATCCGGGGGAACATTTGGAAGGTAACTCTGTGGACGAGCGACTCCCGCGATGATTCCGATGAGCCAAATGATAACGAGAATAGCTGGAGAGTAAATAGAGCGTGAAACATGAGAAGAAATGAGTAGGGTAGGTAGACTTTATTATTTGTGAGAGAGAAACTGGAGCTCATGAAGGTGATAGGACGAGGAAAAGGTAAAAGAGTGGGGGCAAGAGGAATGTAATGGTTTGAATAATAGGCTTATGAGAAAACTGTGATGAGAAAGTGATGAGAAACTGGAAAGATAGATATGGGTGAAGGGAATCAAGAGAAGAAATGATCAGGCAACTTCCGTCTGATCCACGCTCTATACGTTATAAATCTCGATAATTTATTGTTTCTCATCTGTCTACGAAGGAGGACCCAAAAGAAACCGGATTGTCATTTAAAGAATGTAACATTTTGTTACAAATTTTCTTCAGGCACCTTCAAAGTACTCTCCATTAGATGCAATGCACTTGTAAGGTATTTTCCCCATTGTTTGAAGCACCTCTGGAACTCTTCAACTTTGATATCGTCCAACGCCGTTTGTGAAGCTGTGTTTCTTGCCGCCACATCATGAAAACGCATCCCTTTAGGTTTTTCTTCATTCTTGGGAACAGAAAAAGTCACACGGTGCTAGGTCTGAGGAATAGGGGGGTGGGGAACAACAGACCACACCTGAGAGGCCAAATAGCAGTTCACAGATAAGGGTGTATGTGGGCGGTTTTGTTGTGATGAAGGAATCAGTCGCCTGACCGCTCAAGGTCCGGATGTTTCCTCCTTCCCTTTAGCAAACTTCTCAAAACTCCCTAATATAAGTGCTTGTTAATGGTCTAGGCAGGGGAAGAAACTCCCGGTGCGTAATTTCACAAATATCAAAAAGACAATGATCCTTACATTCGATCTCACTTTCTTTAGTCTGGGCGAATTGAGAGTCATCCACTGGGTTGACGCTTGGGTTGATGTTGCTGATGTTGCATGACACTGGGTTGACCTACTGGATCATACGCGTAACTCTCATTACCTGTAATGACCTTGACCCGAAAGTATGGATCACTTTGTATTTCGTGTTTCAAGACCTGACTCAAATGCAATTGAATGTTCTTTGAGGCTCTGTGAAAAGGCTAGGAACACATTTAGCGGCAACAGGTCTCATATGCAAATCTTCAGACAAAATCCACACGAGCTCCAACACACTCCTGTTTCTTCTGACATTTCCTCGATAGTGAAACAATTGGTGTTGATTTGTTGGCGAATTTCCTCAACGTTTTCGTTGTTTCTAGATGTTGAAGAGCGTCCAGAACAAGCATGGTCGTCAACACTCAGCTATTCTCGTTTATTGCGCCCAGACCACTCAAAATCATGTATGCGGCTCATAGCATCGTCCCTTAAAGTCTGTTGGAGCACTTGATAAATTTCTATTGCCGGTTTTTGAAGAAGAACGAAATAAGTATTAAACACACTCTTTGTTCTTTTAAATCTGCCATAACGATTTTGCAGGTGGAACACCAGAACAGTAAAAGAAAATCAACCACTACGATCAAACGGTCATATACAAACTGACGCCGTCTGGACAGTTGTTTTATGAAGGTCTTTATTAACCCCATCTAGCCGGTGAACTTTGTAATGCGTCCATGAAAGGCAGCGCGATCTCAGTACGGTTATTGCTGGGTCCCCCCTCGTATTAATGATTGATTTTTTCGTGTTTTCGGGCGCGTCAACTACTTTGGTCATTAGTTCCGTTAGTGTAGTGCATATTCTTTCTCGGGAGATGGCGGTGATCTTCCCCCGCTGGATAGCGAGATCCGGCGCCGAGCTACCGTCGGCTAGTGGGGTTTCCCCTCTAACCAGGACTCTCCCACCAGCGGGACACCGCTCCAGCCGGGAGAAGCTCTAAGCTCCCGACCGGTCGCCCGGAATATGTGGTAGTGTAGTGCACGGCAGTGTAAGTGTGTGTAAGGGGAGAGGATAGGACAAGGAAGAGGAAGGAAAGATCGCGCGCGGCACGTGGCCCGTTTGGTAGGGTACTGCTCCGACATTCGCCTGGTGTTGATCGGAGAAACCGTGGAAAACTACCGACCAGAGCAGCCGACCGCTAGAATTCTCCTCCAGACTCGTCTTAATGAAATAAGGGCAGTCGGGGTTAATATGATACAGCAAAAAACTGGGGCTGATGTGACACACTTTAAGAATTTCTTCTAATTGCCATTTAAAATAGCAAATAATAGATAATATATTCTATTATTAATGACCATATAACAGGACCTCAAATGTTACATTTATTGAGCAGAGAAGAAGATAAAATTAAAAAATACTGCTGAGACACTAGACTAAAGTGTTTTACTATCGTCGACTCGTTGTTTCCCAATCAAATTTCACAGATATCAAGCTGTATTACTTTAGTCCCATCTATGTATTATATTATCCCTATCAGGTGAGGCTAATTTGATACACACTTTTGGTTGTTTTTTAAAGAGTAGTGGTAGGTCTTGAGTTATTTTTGTACTCCATACACGTATATAGCACTAGAAGCTGCACATCCAGTATTTTTTCAAGTGGTTGCTACAAACGCTATAAAAGATAGATGGAAAGTTTGCTTCCCTCTATCAGAACAGCCGCAATTGATCCTATTTGAATAATTAAGAGAAACTACTTGCATATATTTTTACTCGTTAGAAAAAACTTACAAATATTTTCTTAAAACTAACTAATTGAAATGCACAATTAGGAATCATTTATTACAAAGCATATCAAATAGCAAGAACCGTTTCGATGTAGGGTTGAACTGCCCGTTTTGAGCGAGGCAAATCCCTCCCAGCGGCCGATGGTGGTGTGTTCGCAGGGATCGGCGTCTTTGTGCGCGGCGGCAGGCGATCGGCAAACGGCCCACCGCGGCACGTCGCCCGGCCTCCCCCGCAGCTTGGCAGCGCGCCACGTGACACGGGGGCTTTCGGCGGCGGCGGCGGCGGGAGCTCGTGGCCACCCGCCCGGGGTGGGCGTGGGGGTGGGGGGAGTCTGGGCTCCGCCGGCGCCAGGCGCCCTCACGTCGTCGGCGGCGGCGGCGCCGCGCGCCCAGGATGCGCTCTCCTTCGGCAGGAGGCGTCCCCGCGCCGGCCCTCTCGCTCGCCGTTCTCAGCTCTTGGCTTTGTCGCCCGCTGCGCTTACACTTTCTCCGTCTTTAGTCCCTTCATTCTTTCCCTTCTCCATTCCTTTCCTTCTCCATTCCTTTCCTTCTCCATTCCTTTCCTTCTCCATTCCTTTCCTTCTCCATTCCTTTCCTTCTCCATTCCTTTCCTTCTCCATTCCTTTCCTTCTCCACTCCTTTCCTTCTCCATTCCTTTCCTTCTCCATTCCTTCCCTTCTCCATTCCTTCCCTTCTTCATTCCTTCCCTTCTTCATTCCTTCCCTTCTTCATTCCTTCCCTTCTTCATTCTTTCTCTTCTTTATTTTTTCTCTTCTTTATTCTTTTCTTCCTTTTACCTTTTTCCTCTTCTTCATCCGTTCTCTACTTGCGTCCTTTCTTTTCTCTTCTCTCCTCCTTTCTCTCCTCTTTCTTTCTCTTTCTTTTTTTTCATTTTTGTTATCTTACATTTTACACTCCATTCTTCATATTTCTTTTTGTCTAACAATCACCTTCTCCCTCTCTTATATTTTCTAATTTTTGTCTCATCTCAAATTCCCCTCTTACTGTTCATTTTTTCTTTGATTTCTGTATTACCTCTCGACTTGCTTTTCCACTTTTTTGTGGTATTTCTTTCTTTCTTTCTTTCTTTCTTTCTTTCTACCTTATGGAATTATATTTTTTTTCGGAACCTATTACAATTTTTCCTTCTTTTACTAGCTTTTTGAGAGCGTTGTTCAGAAGCGTATTCGTCCTTATTTTTATAATTCCCTATACTATTTAATTCCTCGCTTTACCTGGTTTCATTTCAGAGCAAGGCGTATCGCATCCACTTTCGGGGGTCCGTGTGCCAATGCTATCTCTCCATCCGCCAGGGGGGCTCGCCTCTCTTGCTAGATCCGCGGGCGGCCGACCTGGCGCGGCGCGGCGTCTCGGCGTCTCGGCGCTCGGCGGAGGAAGCGGAGTGGCGGCGGAAAAAAATGAAGGGGCTCCTTTCTCATGTATTCCGCGCGTGTAGGCGCGGGCGGAGCGCGGGCGGAGTGCGGGCGGAGCGGAAGCGGGGCGGGTAGCGCTCTCTGCGAGCCAGCGGCGGCGAGGCGACGTGGTGCGGAGACGGGGGCGTGGCGCGCCTGGAGCGTGAGGGAGAAGAAGCTGGCTTGGGAGGGCTGGATCTGGAGGAGGTGGGTTGAGGACTGGAGTGGGGAAGTTGAGGAGCAGCGAGAAAAGGCGGACTGGGAGGTGGTGGGAAGGGAGCGGGGCGGAGAAGTCATGGACCGGTGGGGAAGGAGGCAGGCGAGAGAAGGGCGGACTCGGAGATTTTTGGCGGGGGAGGTGAGGAATGGAGGGAGAGGTGAGGAAGGTGGTGGGAGTGTCTGGTGAAGTCTATGCCCAATGACATGCCGGGCTGGATGGGAGAGTGTTTTGGAGCGGGGTGGAGAGGGTACAAAGGAGTGGAAGCCAAGTGGCTGGTGGGGCAGAGGTGGTAACAGAGGTGGAGATGGGGTCCAAGGAATGGGCGTGGCGGTGGCGGTGGAGGCGGGCCGCGCCTCCGGTGTCGCTCTGAGGGGTACCGGTAGTCGAGTGGTGGGCGGCTGGGCTGAGCTGAGCTGGGTTAGGCTGGGTGTGGTGGTGCGGAGAGGAGAGGAGAGGGCAGGGAGGAGTGGAGAGGGCGGGGAGGAGAGGAGAGAGCAGGGAGGAGAGGAGAGGGCGGGGAAGAGAGAGCGGAGCAGGGCTGAGCGTGGAAGGGTGGGGCAGGGCGTGGCAGGGCGAGGCAGGGCGAGGCAGGGCGAGGCAGGGCGAGGCAGGGCGAGGCAGGGCGAGGTAGGGCGGGGTAGGGTGGGGAGCAGGGGCAGGCCGGAGCAGGGTGGAGTCAGCCAGAGCCGGGGAAGGGCGGGGAAGGGAAGGGCGGGGAAGGTCGGGGAAGGGCGGGGCGGGGATGGGCGGGGCGGAGCGGACAGAGCGGCGGCATGGTAGCGGCAGTAACGGCGGCAGCTGGATGCAGAGGAGACGGGATGGATTCAGTGCGTCGCACTTGGTGATGGCGCGGCATGATGCGGGACCAGTGGGACGCCGCGCGGAGCGGAGGCGGAGCGGGCAGCTCTCCCGGCGATAGAGCTTTGGGAGGGGAGGGGAGGGGAGGGGAGCTCTCCCGACGAGCCTCACCGCGGTGGCGGCGGTCGGGATGGGGGCGAGGGCGGGGGTCGAAGTTCCTTCGGTAGCAGCGCACGACGCCATCTGAATAGAAAGCGGAGCTTAATTCCGCCCGAGACAGGTGGCGCCGCGGCCGGGGCCCGGGCAGGGTATGAAGTCGGCGCCACGTCGAATTGAGATGTCCTCGCCCGTCATACCGGTGGAACCTTAGCTCGGTCAGGGTGGGGAAGAGCAGGGCGGGAAAGGGAGGGCGGGGAAAGGTAGGGCGGGGAAGGGCAGAGCGGGGAAAGGTAGGGCGGGGAAGGGTAGGGCGGAGAAGGGTAGGGCGGAGAAGGGTAGGGCGGAGAAGGGTAGGGCGGAGAACGGTAGGGCGGGGAAGGGTAGGGCGGGGAAGGGTAGGACGGGGACGGATAGGGCGGGGAAGAGCAGGGCGAGGAAAGGGCAGCGCGGAGAAGGTCGGGGTAGGGTGGGGCGGGGAAGGTCGGGGAAGGGCAGGGCGGGGAAGGGCGGTCTGTCCACCTCTGCCCTTCCTTGGAGAGGCTGGTTTATAATATCCGGTAGAACCATTTCATGTACTGATTTAAAATTTACTGTACTACTTATACTTCGTTTAAAATTCACATTATTCAAACAAACTGAATCATTCAAAAATATTTTTTGTTTGTATCAAAATATGCAAACAATATTATGGATTTAAGTTGATAAATAGAATATACCTTTGGGGAAATTACTAGATTTTCATCAAGAGGTTTCTCGTAAAAGTGGGATGAGTTTAGCCATAAGAAATATAAACGTCAATAGCGACAGATAATTGTTGTCGGAGGTACAGTTACAACCAATTTTCGACACATGTGCAACGTCCATATTGCAGTATTTTGCATAGCATGACTAACTTACGTTCGTACGCCCGTGTCAAGTAAATCTGGCGCAAATGATTTATTTTAAGGTTTAAACAGAACGACAGAGACTATAACAATAACAGTTATTGTGATTGACACGAAAAAAATATCGATTTTTTTTCAGTAATTTTAATACAGTTCTTTTTTTGTTTTCTTTCGTTATACATAACTTCGAACTCTAGTTTAGTATTCATTGTTCTACTACATTAACATCAACTATTGTAGATTACATTCTACATGAATTTTTAATTTTTCAGCAATGATATGTTCTTAACGATTATTTGAAAAGTAACTATTAATAATGAAGGCTTTATATGAAGTTGTCTCAGAATGCAGGATCCTATTTTGAGTTTTTTTGTTGTTTCTCGGCAATCTTTCAAGTGAATACTTAAACGTTCCTTCACTTCTGAAAAAGTAAATCTTCAGTATGTAATCACCAAATGCCATACTCAGATAGTTGTTTGCCTTTTGAAGAGATATTGTTTTTTCTTATTATTATTATTATTATTATTATTATTATTATTATTATTATTATTATTATTATTATTATTATTATTGTTATTATTATTATAAATACAGAACTTCAGGTCCTAGAAGAATTGTCAAGACTGGAGGCATTCAGGGAAACAATATTTTTGTCAGAAGAATTTACTTCGTTCTGCCATGGCTTGATTGTCTCCAGACTTCCACGAAGCAACTTAACATCAAACACAGCGTCCGTTGCGATGGAGGTAGGAATTACCCGTCGAGCGAGCTGTGACGTGTCTTCAGGGGATACCTAATCCTGGAACACGTAATAACGTCCCTAGTAGAGTAATTGGCTAATTAAAGAGAGTAATATCTGCGATGCGTGGTTGTTCATGATATGACACGCTTGCATAGAATAATTAGAGTTTTGGAGGCTCACATCAAATTACGCAAATGCGATATAATATGCTTTACGAAATATATGTTTCGGTTTGGGAATCATTATTCTTAGTGGAATACTCTCGAGGATGTGAAATATTAAAATGGAGCATTGTGGTGCCAATTAGCGTTGTAACGCAAAATTAAGCTCACGTGGAAGAAATTAGTATGTAAATTAATGGTTGTCAGTTTTTCGTAGAGCACTCACTCTTTATCCGCTTAAGGTAAATGAAAGGACTGAAATAGCCTGGAGCGTCGAAGTAAATCTGTGAAAACAAATACATGAACAAAATTTATCATACCCGAACTAAAAATAGATATTATTTTTTAGATCAAATAATGGATTCTCTTTAATTACCCGAAAAGCGAATCTCTAGTGTCAGATTTCGAAGCGATAGGAATATTAATAGCATATTTACATATTTCATATTATAATTTATATTATTATTATTATTATTATTATTATTATTATTATTATTATTATTATTATTATTATTTCTTAATACATACAAATCTACCATACGTACTTATTACATTTCACATAAGGTCCACGAATTATTAATATTGTTTTATAGTATGTACGAGGGTCATTTTTTAAGAACCGTTTTTAAGTGGAGTAACAGCAACTTTATTTATGAACATAAATTGTATCAAAACTTAAGTATAAACATATCTTTACTTTTCTACATAGTCACCAAGAATATCTAAGCATTTGTTAAGTCGTAGCACTAGCTTGTGGTTCCCCTCATCATAGAGCTCTGCCGCCAGAGCATTTAACCAGTTAGTAACAGTTTCTTTCAACACGTCATTATTTTCAACTCATTTTCCACCAAGATATTCTTTGAGTTTAGGAAAAACATTAAAGTCTGATGGTGCCAGGTCAGGGCTGTAGGGGGGATGGTCCAGTAATTCCCATCGAAAGTTGTCCAGTTGCGTCTTTGTCCTTGCTGCAGTGTGAGGCCGAGCGTTATCATGAAGCAGCACCACGCCGCTAGACAAAAGGCGCCGCTGGCGGTTGTGAATAGCAAGCCTAATTGATTGATTGATTTTTTCGTGTTTCCGGGCGCGTCAACTGCTTTGGTCATTAGTCCCGTTAGTGTAGTGCATGTTTTTCTCTCTCGGGAGATGGCGGTGATCATTCCCCGCTGGATGGCGAGATCCGGCACCGACCTACCGTCGGCTAGTGGGGTTTCCCCCTAATCAGGACTCTCCCACCAGCAAGGCACCGCCCCTGTCGGGACAAGCTCTAAGCTCCCGACCGATCTCCCGGAATATGTAGTAGTGTAGTGCATGTTAGGGTGTGTGTAAGGGGAGAAGATAGGACAAGGAAGAGGAAGGACAGATCGCGCGCGGTCCGTGTTAGGGTACTGCTCCGGCATACCCCTGGTGTTGATCGGAGAAACCACGGAAAACTACCGATCAAAGCAGCCGCTAGAATTCTCCTCTAGACAGTGACTGAATTTGACCTAGCTGAAAAGCTAGTGTCGAAAATCCTGCCGCCGTTGGGACTCGAACCTAGGCCCGCCCGATCAGAGGCGCTGCAGTGACAGCGTGCGTAAGTTTGGTTAGTGTTTCGCAACATCTCTCAGCTTTTATGGTCATTCCTCTTCGCAGAAAGTCAATCAGAAGAACGCCTTTCCGACCCCAAAAGACCGTGGTCATTTTTTTCCGTGTTGAACGTTCTTGTTTGAATTTTCGTGGTTTCGTCGATGACTTTGAGTGATGCCATTCACTGGATTGACGTTCAGTCTGGAGTGTAGTATGCTACCCACGTTTCATCACCGGTAACAATATGATTCAAGAACGAATCACCACTCTTATCATAGCGCTACAAAAATGACAAAGAATATACCAAACGCTTCTCTTTGGGTTAATCTGTCAACATTTTTGGCACCCATATCGCACACATTTTTTGTAATGAAGTTTGTTGGAAACAATGTGATAAACAACCGATCTTGAAAGTTGTGGAAATTTCTCATGAAGCTCGTTAATCGTAAAGAGCCGGTTGTGGCGAATTTCCTAATCAACTTTTTTTGTCAAGTCTTCACCAATGATAGTTGGTCGCCCAGATCGTTCTGCATCATGAACATTTGTTCTTCCTTCATTGAAAAGCCTACACCATTTACACACATTACTGTCATTTATTACACCTTCACCATAAACTTCAACAAGCTGCCAGTGAATTTCGGCGGGTCGAAATTGTTTTACGTTTAAAAAACAAATAACCAAGCGCACTTAACAACCGGCGGGTTTCTTGATTAACATAGCGACAAATAAAGCAGTGTTACGATAGAACCAATAGTGGCAGAGACATGAAATCAACTGACAGCGTAGTTGCGGACTGGGCAAGAGTGGCTGACCTTGAGCGGGCGTCACGTAACAGCCTGCGCAGTTACTATGCGCAAATGGTTCTTACTTAAAAAATGACCTTCGTAATATATTGCTATAAAAGTTGAGACATATGGACTTTATATGGATATCATCGCAAGGTAGCAGAAAGAATTAAAGTGGTAGGGTCGAACTAAATAAATGGAACCATCAGGAAGGATATATGAAAAATATCCATGTTAAAATTTTGGGTACGGTATGATATTTATTTGCACTGTAAATCTGAATAATTAAATAAAATGAACATCAAAACATAAAACTAAGAACTTAATTTTACTAACTACTCAAAAACGTTCTCACGAAAATGTCATAATCTCGTTGCTCAGGTATTAATTTCTTAATTGTAACTAAAAGGGGATTATGTTATTAGACAATAACAATACAAGACAATACATTTCCGTTTACTTGAGACATTAATTTTCGCATGAGTTCAAAAATTATATTATTTAAGGAAAGCAAAAAACTGGAGAATTTTTACTGAAATGACTCTCATTTCATCTAGAATAACAATTATTAATTAAAAATAAAAAGTATTTTAACGGTAATATCTCAATTAAATGTTGCCGAACTTTTGATTTCAAATGCAGACAATTAATTCTCGTTATTGCTTTTGTATTTCTGTTATGTTCGAAGTACAAAATAATATATAAGCATCACAAAGATCAACATTTGTAAAAAGCTTTTCAATATTTCAGTTTTAATAATTCTCCTTTAATGTTTCATTTATTAACGTCAAAACAATAAACGCTGTATCTGACATATGGGGAAGATATAAAATGAAATTCACAATCTGTGCACGTTTTCGTGAGCTCAGATATCTTTTCCCCACCATACTTTATTGACCAAGAATGCGAGGTGATCGACCTTTGAAAACTTAGGCTTTTTCGCTGCTGAATAATGTTTATTAGCATCGGAAAATAAATTAAAGATATAATTTTATTGTATAAATTACGAAATATTAACCTACAACTGTTGTGCAGTCAGCGGAGTTACTCCGCTCTGCTCCAAACGCATTTATCAAAGGAGGGCTCAAGGAAATGTGCGCCATATTGTACAAGCTGCACTACAAATGCAGTGAAGTTACATTATGTTCAAAAGCGAAGCAAGAATATATCTCAGCATTCGCTTGAAGGATTAGGAAAATTCCACTAAATTCTAATCGAGATGGAAGTGATTGATCCAGAAGCTAAAGTAAATTACACGTTACAGACATATTTACCTTTCAAAATTATTCATTACACATGTTTAGTAATTCATTAAATATCAGTGTTCAAACAGACTGTAATTGAGTAATACTTTTACTATTTTCAGATATTAAACTTAAAAAAAATACATTTCCATTATAACACCATAAACAAATACATCTAGTATAATTATAACAATATTGTTATTATTATTATTATTATTATTATTATTATTATTATTATTATTATTATTATTATTATTATTATTATGTTTATTGGATATTATCAGTTTGTATTTTAACAAATAATAGTTCATTAGTGGCCTCATCGTAGGTGCCGGTATTCATACTAAGCTAAAAACGTTTAAAGAACATATACTATCGTTTAACACAGCACAATTACTCCTCATTGCTGCCATTATTACGCAAAACAAATAACTGTGTAAAAAATTTCGTTCCCGTGCTTTCTGCTACCCGGTAATCTCCCAACAAATGCTGGGAATCCATTGGCGGAGTAATTAACCGACATGTGTCGCCCCAGCTCGCAATCGGAATCCCGTCTGATTCGCCTCCGGCTCTGGGGCGCCGAATCCTTCGCTCAAACGCGATCAGGGCGCCCGCTAGCGGCGCGCGCGTGTCGGAGGTAGACGTTCGGAGATTGGCCTGGAGGCGTTAGTGGGCGGGGACGCTGACAGGGGTGCGGGTGAAGGCGGAGGCGGAGATGGACGCGGACACGGAGACGGAGGGGAAGGCAGAGATGAGAATAGTGTCAGGGACTCGAGGGGACGCAGGGGTTGAGGTTTAGAGGTGTAGTAAAGGAGGACGGGGAGCGGTGGTTATGGCAGAGGAATCGAGAGGGGAGTAAGGGATTGAGGTTGGGTGAAGGCGAGGGCGAGGGCGAGGGCGAGGGCGAGGGCGAGGGCGAGGGCGAGGGCGAGGGCGAGGGCGAGGGCGAGGGCGAGGGCGAGGGCGAGGGCGAGGGCGAGGGCGAGGGCGAGGGCGAGGGCGAGGGCGAGGGCGAGGGCGAGGGCGTGGGCGTGGGCGTGGGCGTGGGCGAGGGCGAGGGCGAGGGCGCGGGCGAGGGCGAGGGCGAGGGCGAGGGCGAGGGCGAGGGCGAGGCGAGGGCGAGGGCGAGATCGAGGGCGACAAGGGCAGGGCGAGGGCGAGGGCGAGGGCGAGGGCGAGGGCGAGGGCGAGGGGGCGAGGGGGAGGGCGAGGGCGAGGGCGGGGAGGGCGAGGGCGGGGGCGAGGGCGAGGGCGAGGGCGAGGGCGAGGGCGAGGGCGAGGGCGAGGGCGAGGGCGAGGGCGAGGGCGAGGGCGAGGGGAGTAAGGCGACGGCACGTGGCGTCCGTGAAAGCGATGCGCCGCTCGTAATTAGCTGACACGTGGGCGTACGTGGGTGCACGTAGATGGAGGTGCACCGCACATTGGAGTCAGAGCGCGCTGGTTCCGGTCGGAAAGTGCGCGGGGCAAAAAACTGTGTGCGTTGTCGTACGCAATTTATCGGTAGCTCTAAATCGATTGTAGTTTTGCTTTCCCAACTCCAAAAATTAATATAAAATCTCTGTCCCTTGGTTTAAATATCATGTGGATATTGACATACAATAATAACATATTTATTGAGATGAGAATAGTATGAGAAGTATGAGAATAGTCTAACTTCAGGAATTAATAATATAAATAGTTGATGGTGTGAACTTGTGACAACACTTAGTAAATACAATGTTAACGTAGTTAATTTGGTAAATTGCCTATACTAAGTACTCATCGAAAATATTCCATGTCTATCTTTCTTATTTAATTTTACAAAGTTATGTTTTTAGGAATTTTATTTTCAATGCAATTATCCCGATGACACATTTCAGAGAAATAATTACAATAGCAATAAACAAATTTGAATATAAACAATTCCATTACCACTAGAGTGAATACTTAAGCCCGTCTACTGTTCATATTTCCTCTTTAAAATGTCCATTAAGAGAAAAAAAAGAATTATACGGTATTAAACTGACCTATTTCCCCTACTCTTCTCGTTTCAACCACCGCCACGACCAAAATTTAGATAAAAGCGTCACAGATTCAAATTTCAATAGATTGTTACAGATATCTTCTTGAGAGCGTCTATTGTCTAAAAATCCATCCATTACATTCAGAGACGAGATTTTTTCTGCGCAGCCAGTCCGACAAAACAAACCACCGTGGAGTGGCGAGCAGAGGAGGTGGGGTGGCGGAACACGAAATGCGTCCGCTGGTGGAGGCGGGGTGGGGGCGAGGAGCGGGGAAGAGAGGGGAGGGGGCGGCCGCGGGATCAGTTGGACGCGCAGGGCTCCAATCAAGCGCCCCTGATTACGTCCTCTCGCAGCCGCGGCGACACGGCGCTCGGCCCCACTCATCTGCGCCCCCCTGCGCCAGGCGCCGTTCCCTGCCTTTCCGAATGCGCTCCGCTCCGAACTGCTCCGTCTATCCACCACTCCCCGCTCTCTCCGCCCCGCTCCGCACCATCCCGCTCCGCAACACCATGTTCCGCTCCGCTCCACCATGTTCCGCTCCGCTCCAGCCCACCCTGCACCGCTCCGCTCCACCCCAATCCGCTCCGCTATACCTCGATTCACTCCACTCCACCCCCTCCGCTACACTCCACCCCGCTCCGCTCCACTCCGGCTCCGCTCCACTCCACCCCCTCCACCCCGCTCCGCTCTGCTCCACCACACTCTGCTTCACTGAATCACTCCACCTACCTGCCCCTCCGCTCCGCCCTCCGCTCCGCCCTCCGCTTCGCCCCCTCCGCTCCGGCCCTCTCCCGCTTGCTCCTGGGCTCCGCTTCACCCCGCTCCGCTTCACCCCGCTCCGCTTCACCCCGCTCCGCTTCACCCCGCTCCGCTTCACCCCGCTCCGCTTCACCCCGATCCGCTTCACCCCGCTCCATCCCGCTCCACCCCGCTCGTCTCCATCCCCTGCTGCAACCTTCTGCGCTGTACTCTGCGCAGCTGCGCTTCCTCCCCGCTCTGCTCCACCTTGTGGCGATCCGCATCGCTGCGATCGTTCTCTCTCTGCTCGATTCCACCCACCCCGTTCTCTCACGCTGTGTTGCATTCCTCTGAGTTTTACCTCTTTCCGCTGCTACCGCTACTCTCAGCACACAGTCTCATTTGTTCCTCCCACTCCCCGACGCCTTGATCACTTATTCCCAATCCGCCTCGCCCAGATCTGCCCGGTCTCAGATCAACCCTGGCCAGCGCCATTCCTTACTATCCTCGCTCCGTTCTGAAAATACTCGCTTCTTCCTATCCATTCCGCCCTTCCCAGTGACGCTCCGTACCACTCCGCCTCGCTGCGTTTAATGTCCAAAGTCCAATGACTTCCGAATTCGCTCCATTTTGGTCAGTTCAGATCGTCTATGTATCACAGCGTCCCACTCCTTTTCTTCATGATCCGACATTCTGCATTCGGCCCGAACTATCCGCGAACCATTCTTACTCATTGAGTCCCGCCACGCTTCGTCCCTCTAGAATCCGTTCACACCTGTCTTGCTGTACCCAATGCTCTGCCAGACTTTTCCAGCTAGAAACGTTCTGCTCATTGCATCTCTACTACTTCCCGCTTACTCTGCTTCTTTACTCTCCGACCCTCCCTTTCTTTTTCGACCCGCTACTCTCTCTTTGTCGGCGTCTTGCTTCTCCCGATCCAAATCCGCCTTGCATCGTCTTGCTGAGGAATGCGCCCAGCACTTATCGTTACCATTCGGAATGCGACCCTACTCTCTCGTAGAACTTCCACCGCCAATTTTCTTTGTCTCATTTCTCAGCTTGCTAGCATCCATCCCGCTCTATCCTTTGGGAATTTCTTGAACTTTTCCACAATACACTTACCTTCTTCATTATCCTGTTTCTTATCTACGATCCTGTCAGCCCCCATCCCACTTGAACTTCACTTTATGTACTTGCTCAGCTCTCAGCATGCTTACCGTGCATCACATCCACCCAAGCGGCACATTCAATCATTCTGTATTGTTTTCATTATTTTCCCCTCGCATCTTCTTACCTACCTCTTCCTAGTCGTACGACCCGCTCCCATCCTGCCTAGCCCGCCGTCATTCTCCCTCTTACTCTTCGAAACAACTACGCTTCTCACCTCTTACGCTACACACTCCGACCAATCTTATGTCCAAGTTTACGATCCAGCTCATTCCACTGTGACTGGTCTGATTTATAACATCCAACAATATAACTCCAATTCATTGCGTTTTAGCCCTCTGCACATCACATTTCTAGGTATCAAACCTGCTGCTTTATGCTTCTCGCTTCTTCTCCACCGACTTCCATTTACACCGCTTATTCCCTTTCAGAACATCTTATTTCTCATCTTCCAGTTCGCTCGGTTATTTACCAGCTGCCCCGTCCCCGTTCTCATTCACACATCTCTGTCCCATATCCTTCAATTTAGCCCTTCTCAAACTTCTCCGCCTTATCATTGGGACATTACACCACTCTATCCTTATCATTAAACCTGTACTGGCCAGTGTAACCGTCTACATCATCAAATTTTCCCGCGCGTATCCAGAGCACTTTCCTCTTTATTCGGCGCAGCGCACCCCTGGTGGATTGGACGCGAACTGCTCCGCGCTGCCATTGATGAGCGTCTGCGCTGTGCCTCGCAGATTGGAATCTTTCTTGCCCTGCTCGCTGAAAGCTGGATTCCGAAAGCGATTTAAAATAGGTATTGATAGGGCAGAAAACCTTCAGTGAACAGTGTACGTAAATGGCAGCTCTGCGTATAACATTTATTCAGAAAACATTGGTTGAAAGAACATTTTGTGAACCGAAGTAAAGTATGAATTTAGGTATTCAGTCATGATAAAGGTAATAATTGGGAAAATAAACGTATTTTATTTTGTAATTAGTAGTTCAATAATGCAGGCAGACAAGAAATTGTAAATTATAGAATTAATGTTACATATGTGCTAACATTAAATGTAAGAACTCTGAAAAAAGTTATACCTACAGGTTAAAGTAAGACAGGAAATACAAAACATGGCCACTTTGACTTGTTTAAATCACAAAATATACTTACATGACTAAAAAAACGATTGCTGTGATATTCTACTTCAATATAGTGACACTTCGTACTCCGATATTTCGTGATATTTCAATGATATATTTTTTATTGTGTTACCTTCGCGTTATGACAAAAAAATCTTTTCACGCAGCACATACTTGCTGGTACAATTGCAATTTTTGAAAACTTAGAGAGCTCAACGAAAATAGGATCTGCGTTTTTTATGAGCATACTTTGCACTATCCCATAAATATAAATTGAAGCCATTTTTGATAAAATTTTGATAACGTTATTGAGACTACATTGCACACCGAAAATAAAAATATCCGTTACAAATTCAAGGGGGAGCCAGATTGATGGGGGAATATGAATTTTTTTGAAGTTCCTCGCGACAGTTTAGCCGCGACAAACAGACGTTTCGGCGTGAACCATAACCGATGACCCACAAAATGTGGATTCTGACTACACAACGTGTTAGAGGAAATAATTTACTACGTATAGAAACAAGATTTGCCCACTTCTCCAGTATCAGGTACTCACAAAAAGAGTTTTTCTATCGCCAAATTGCTGTTTTGCTCCAGAAATACTTTTTCTATTCAACGTAAGTAGTATGCGAGAAAGTAATAGCTTTGGCTACAAAAAAATCCTGACGTGGCGGCCATGATGATTCATACGCACGTGGTAGCAACTATTCATTTGCTGACGAGCCAAAATTTTATATGTAATGGTCAAGAATTACAGAAACAAAAAATCATTATTATCATTGCCCATGGGTAGGTGAATCCTTGAGAATTTTGTTACCTTTTAATAAATTAAAGGTCATATTATGCTCATTAACGTCAAACCTGTCCTCTTTGACTACTCTAAATGTCTTAGAAATTTGAAATATAAACCAACCCGCATTCCGTGAAACCGGTTATATGTTAAAGTTTATACAAATTCTTATTAAATAAATAATATTACATAATATGTAGACTTTGAGAATACTGTGTTGAATTTTAGCTGTTTTGCTATCTGTTATACACATAAGAGCTGCAATGTCAAAATACTTTCAGTGAACATTTATCCTCCCCATCATTCTCACTCGTCCCAGAAGTTGGATCAAAACTTTCACTCAAATATTTTTAAACAAATTATGTTGCGGAGAATACATTTGATGTTTACATACGTAATCTTTGCCATCAATAATAAACAAATATATTTGAATATTTTAAAAATAATAAATATGATTTAGTAAACGTGCTACAAATCACGTTGTATTTAAAATTGTTACGTTAACTAGGTAGCAAAGTGTATGTACTTGAAACATATGTTGAACTAGCAATAGTAATCTACTGTAACAGTACAGTACATAGCAAGAATAAAGATCAAGATACCTTTCTGACAAAATAAGTGGATCACATTCAGCTCATTTTCCTATTCATATTTTGCATACTATTCTTCCACCTTAACTAGTATTGCTTTGAAACAAACTAAATAGAGGGTAACATTACATTACATTTTAAAATATTTTTTCTTATTATTATCACTAAGATTCGATCCCTAATTTCTAAGATGCCATACGTTTCAAAAAAAAAAAAAAAAAAAAAATGCCACGGTTAGAGGAATGAAGAAAGTCATACGTTTTGAACTCGACAAGCCGAAACCTGCACACGTCCACTCACGGTTAGAACTCGCTGTTTGCATTGAGCTTCCCTTTCCCGCACCCGTTTCCTCCGGGCCTTCCAGACCGCGGGATGCTACGGACGCGCGAACACGTAATCTTTTGTCATCGTCGTGCGCACCCCGAAGCGTGCGGTCCCCGCCCCCGCCAACTCTGCTGCCGCCCCCGCCCCCGCGGTCTCCGTCTCCGGTCCCACCCCCATCTCGCCTCTTTCACCGCCCCCTCCGCTGCTTCCAACTCGACCTCGCCTCCACCCATGCCACAACCGTCCCCGCCACCGTCAACACCACCGCCGCCACCGCGGTTTCCGCCCCCGGCCCCACCCCATCTCGCCATCGTCATCGCCCCTTCCGCAGCCCTAACACGCCATCGCCACCACCGTTGCCTCAACCGTCACCGCCACCACCCTTGCCACCATCGCCATCGCAACCGCGGTCTCCGCCCCCGGTACCCCCCATCTCGCTACCATCATCGTCCTCACAGCAGCCCCAACCCGCCATCGCCACCACCCTTTCCACAGCCGTCACCGCCACCGCCAACACCACCGCCACCACCTCCGCCGCCGCCACCGCGGTCTCCGCCCAAACCCCACCCCATCTCGCCACCGCCACCGACCCCTCCGCTGCTCCAAACTCGCCCTCGTCACCACCCTTGCCACAAATCGTCACAGCCACAACCAACATCGCCACCGCCACCGTTCCATATGCTGCTCCCAACTTGCCCTCGCCCCCGCCCTTGCCACAACCATCACCGCCACCACTACCCTCGCCACCGCCACCGCCGTCGACTTAGCAACCATCGCCTCCGCCTCGTCCTGTTCCTGCGACTTCGCTCTCACTGCACCCACCGCCGCGTCTACGAACCCGCCTACCTCGCCCCTGTCGAAGCCATGTCACCACCTCCCACCTCACGCAAGCCGCTATTCCAGACCACGGACGACGCCATTCAAATGTCTTTCCCCGTCAACGCCTCCACCACCCCTCTCACCCATGCCCCGCACTAGCCCTTTCCCCCTCCACAGCACTGGCTATTTTCACTCCCCACCCTTGCATCTCCCCTCCTCGACTCTACCCCACCTTGAACCAGTCCCACTGCTTCGCAAAGGTCTCATCGTAATCATCCCATCCTATCTCGCTCCCTGACCCTTTCCCCACCTTCCCCAAGTTCATTTCGCACCAACTTCTCCATTCCCACCCTACCCTATTTCCTGCCAACCCCGCCCCTACACTGTCCCACCTCACAACCCTACCCCCTTCCATTTCCAGCGTCTCCAATCGCGTTGTCGCCCCGTTCCCACCCGCGCCTTGCCTTTTGTGAGCGCCATCTCCACCGCCGTTGCCGCTGACTCTTCCTCGACCTCCTCCGCCGCCGCGGCCGCCTGGAGCGCTGCCATCGACCCGGGCACTCGGGGTGGGGCCGGAGGGGAGGGGAGGGGCGGGGCGACCGCATGCGAGCGCGTGGGTGGCAGCAAGTGCCCGCGCCGCGCGGCCTCTGGGGCACGCGCAGAGAGAGAAGTGAAAGTGGTCGACGGCGGCGGAGGTGGAGGTCGTGCCGGAGGAATGTGCGGGCGGATTAGAGGGCACAAGGAGACGAAATGGTAAAGCTGAAGGATGAAGAATTGTGGTACACGACATTTTACGGTTTCTCGAAATGTTATGCGGAAGTTTTATTTTATTACAAGTTTAATTTTTGATTTAACTTTAATTTATGTGGCGTTTTAATTTTTTTTTTTGCGAAATTGGGGTCTATTGAATGTTGTGAAACAGGTTTCGAAGTTTTATTTATTTGTATATTATATTATCCTTGTTAAACGTCACTACTGTATAATTTCATGTTTCCAGATTGCATAATTTTGAGAATTTTATGTTTGCATGTTATAATATTATAATTATTTATTATTTGACTCTGCGATATTCTGGCTAGCAATGCGCTAAAGTGCGTAAACGTACTCCCATGATTAGCTCGGCAATACATTATTCAATTGATCTCATTTACTATTATACTTCACGATTTGAAATTCAATACTAATGCAGTCTATATTTACAGCTTTTACCCTTTTCACAACCTCAGACACTCCCACAGTACCTTCTCCGCGCATAGATGAACCTCTGATAATACATAAAAATATCGCTAACATAACAAGGTTGTAAACGTAAATTATGTTTCTTCTAGAATTGGCTTGCAGATTTAACTTTTCTACAATTTATTCACAAGATACATTTTATGCATCACTCACTTCTGGTGAATTGATAATACAGTTTTCGCAACTAAATTTTTACATTTCGCTGAACATATTGTGTGGAATCGCATGGCCAAGCTCTCCGCCAACGAAAGTCAAACTAGCACTGGCATCGCCCTTCGACTCTATGGGCGTGGGAAGCAGACCGCTTCTGGGCGGCGCAGAGGTCGCCCCCGCCGTCCCCGCCGAACCCGCTACCCCCGCCGCCCTCACCACCCCCGCCACCCACCGTCCCCGCCGCCCGCAGCGCCCCAGCCACCCCGTCGCCCCGCCGCTGCCGCCACCCCCACCGTCCCGCCGCTCCCGCACCCCCGCCTCCCCCGCCGCTTCACCCCCATCGCTCCAGCCACTACCGCCGCGCCCGCCACCCCCACCGCTCTGACTCCCCAGCCACCCCAACCGCCCCAGCCACCCTTGCTACCCCCGCCGTCCCGTCGCTCCCGCCGCCCGGCCGCCCCCGCCGCCCCCGCCTCCTCCGCTCTCCCACTGCCCATCCACCAACCTAGTCGCTGCAGTCTCCCCCGCCGACCCGCCGCGCACACCACCGTTTTCGCCCACGCCTCTACCGCACATTCACTAGAATCACCACCCCTGCCCGCGCCACTCCCACTTCTAAGCCCGTGATTGCCGCAGCCGCCACCCCCTCATCCACCGTGCTCAGCGCTCCGCCATACGCGCCTATTTTGCCACCCGGAACAACCTGCCCGCCACCGTCATCCCTGCTTGCAACTCACACCGACTGCCGCACCCATCGTGTCAGGCTCTGACATCCTCCTCTTAACTACCACTTCCATCACCACGGGTACTACCGCACCTTGTCATTCCCAACACCTTCGTCACCCTCCAGACCATCTTTAACCGTCTGTCTCACAACCTCAGGCTCTGCCGTCGATTTCCCATCCGTGCTGCCCCCCCCACTTTCCTCTCCCATCCCCATTCCCCTCCCAATGCCATTCCCTCTGCTGCCTCCGCCTCTCCCACCCGCTGCTCGCGCTACCGCCCCCACCGCCCCCGCCGCCGGCCACGCCCCGGCGCAGCCCCCGCTGAGAATCGATACCCGGCTTTGTCGGCGCCCGCGACGGCCACCCGCGGCCTCAGCGCAGCCGCCGCCGCCGCCGCCCCCGTCGCGTGGCTTTACGCCGCGCACTGCACGCGCCACGGCCGTCACATGGCACCGCATGGCGGCGACCCAACACTCTCCCGCGCACTTACACGAGACACGCGGGGCTGTGCCAGGTGAGCAGGTTCCGACGAAGTGCAAGGCTAGTGAAGTAATGTATTCCCCTCATACCGACACACGTAGTTTCTTCATCTTTAAGCTTATTTTTTTCATATTCTCTCCCTTGATTATTCTGTCTCTCTTTCTCTGTCTGTCTGTCTCTCTCTCTTTCTCTGTCTGTCTGTCTCTCTTTCTCTGTCTGTCTGTCTGTCTCTCTTTCTCTGTCTGTCTGTCTGTCTCTCTTTCTCTGTCTGTCTGTCTGTCTCTCTTTCTCTGTCTGTCTGTCTCTCTTTCTCTGTCTGTCTGTCTGTTTCTCTCTGTCTGTCTGTTTCTCTCTGTCTGTCTGTTTCTCTCTGTCTGTCTGTCTGTCTGTCTGTCTGTCTGTCTGTCTGTCTGTCTGTCTGTCTGTCTGTCTGTCTGTCTGTCTGTCTGTCTGTCTGTCTGTCTGTCTGTCTGTCTGTCTGTCTGTCTGTCTGTCTGTCTGTCTGTCTGTCTCTTTTCTCTGTCTGTCTCTCTTTCTCTATCACATATCTAAACACATCCTTATTCGCACTTTATACACGCCAATTGGTAAAGATAACTTTCTTCTTTTATCTCTACTTTCTTTTTCTCTCAGTTTTTCATTTTATCACGTGTTGCTGATTAATATAAACTTGTCTGTTTTTATTCGTTCAAAAACGAAGCTATCGGTGTTTTAAATAAATGTTCTTCGGCAAATTTATGTAGCAAACGTCAATTAGTTGTGAATTGTCCTGGATTCTCTAAAACCATTCATATTTAAATATTGGTTCATCAACAGCTTGTTGAAAGGTGATTAGCCATGAGATGGTTTTCGAGACGTTAACTACCCACTGAATACATTAAAATGAATTCTGCACATTCAAGTTAGAATGTAGAGACTCTTATCACTGTATTTACGAGTAAAACGCGAGCATGAAGTGTTACCTTGAGAAACGTGAGCATAGTATGAGAGTACGCGCCGATCGTTAGTTTCCCCTAGTTCATCCCGTTACTGTGTTACTAATTTTCTTCCAAAACTTGTACAAACGTTTTTTTTATGAGTATTTATTTTGTTTCTTCTCTCTGCTCCCTCTTTCTCTAGACCCTCCAGTAGAATGTCAAATACTTTTTCATAATATATTTTCTTTTATTGCCCCCTTTATCCTTCTCTCCCCCTCTCTCTCTTTCTAATTATGTATTTCTTTACACAATCACTCGAGTATAAGCCCACTATTTATTTCCAACAACACTTTACCAGTTAGCTTGGTGACCTCTGCAGTGACCAGCACATACGCTTGACACATCCTTTTTATTTTCCCTACCTCCTACAATCTTACCATTCTACCAGCTCCTCCTTCCTCTCTATTTTCAATAACCCTTTCTCTTTCATTTTCATCACTTCATTCTCTCTGCATCATCACGAGCTTCTACTCAAAGCATACAGTAAAGAACGTCATGAGTCAGGTTCATATATTACGAGAGTACTATACAATTTTCACCGGCTGTGGCACACGACTGTGACTCACATCCCGCTGCGGGCATCACTCCGAGCGCTCATTTCTCCTATTTTACCCCCTCTATCCTCCTCCCCTCCCCCTCCCAGGCCAACCGTCATGGTGTTCGCTCTTCCACCCTTCCCACTCTTGCGGCGAATTTTTAATTTAATTAAACTTTGTGTGACCCGCACGACATAATTTGTAACAGTATTTTTTGTAATTAAAAGTCCGTCACGGTTCTGTATGATTCTCTGACGGGTTTTTAGGCTATCTGATTAGTTCCATGAGGAATTGTAAGTTCCAAAGGGAATTGCAAAACAAGTCATTAGAATGGTCTTTGTCTACGCAAATATCTCTGATTTGGGTAACTGAATAGATCATTTTAATGAGCATTTCTTTTTTTATATTATCTATCGTGGATTCATAGTTTAATTCGTTCGTTATTCTGTGAATGCCGGTCCATTAAACGATAAAAGGTTTCTTGGTGGACATTTAATGACCATTTACGACAGGATTAAAATAGGTAACTTCTGTTAATTTGTGGAAGTGAAGTGTCTGCACAATACATCTCTCATATTCAAGTAGTTGCACAGAATCTCACAGAATCTCAGCCACGAAAGACAAAGTTTCAAGAAACTGGGAAGAACTTAGTTTCAGACTTTCAGTGAACTACTCTTCCTAAAAATTAAAAGGAAATTGCGTCTCGTCCCAAATACACATGTTCAAAGTTTTAATTTTTAAACTCTGTCAAAATTACTTTAGTCCATTAGCTAAAAGAAGATGAATATGCAATGTGTCTTCCCAAAATAGCCATTTTAATTTCCTTTTACTAAATACTTATCACTACAAGTTAAAGTCTTCAAAACTGCACCTAATTCGCAACTTATG
Source organism: Teleogryllus occipitalis (assembly GCA_011170035.1). Lineage (NCBI taxonomy): Eukaryota > Metazoa > Arthropoda > Insecta > Orthoptera > Gryllidae > Teleogryllus > Teleogryllus occipitalis. The sequence continues at coordinate 442,689 of BLKR01000537.1, read as the reverse complement.
TGGAGTGTCCAGGAAGGAAACGTCTAAAATTGGGAACTATGCTCTTAAGACAATTTTATGCATTATTCGTCTAATAAATTACTTGGATATTCTGGTTAGCCGCAATGAGCAGTCAAAAGTTGATTTGAAAAAACGCTTTGTAGGCAAAAATTTGCATTGCAGAAGCGTAGAAACACTCCAGAATCATGTAAGTTGTTTATTATTCATAAAACATGTTACAAAATTTTAACACCTATTACAACATTTTAAAAAATTTACACAATTTGACTGCTATTTTATTTCTCGATTAATTTTTCTTTCTGAACAAATAAATTCATTTCTTTTGTAAATAATAAACAATTTTCATGTTTCTACGCTTCTGCCATGCAAAGGTTTGCTTAGAAAGCATTTTTCCAAACCTACTTGTGAGTAATTATTGCGTCTGAACCATTCAAAATATCCAACTAGTTTACTAGGCGAAATATGCTTAAAATTGTCTTAAGAGCTGATTCTCCAATCTTCGACGTTTCCTCCCCGAACATCCAGTATATGTGAGAATTATTTTCTGTTATTAAATAAAAAGGTTTAAAAGAAATTTCTGTAATGAAACACACCTACAATTATGCAAATATTTTATAAATATTACATTACAATATTTTAAAGATTCTCACTTATATATTGAAATAACATTCCTGGAAATAATTTCAGTTTGTGAAGAGTGCAATAAGGAGAGTTTTAAGCTTCTTTTCATAAGTTACTTGCAGCTTTCTGCTCAGTTACTCTGTATACGGACTAAAAAGGGGGATAATTTTTGTTTTGGTTTTTGGTATACGTACAAAGTAGCTTAACCCCTTTTCAAATTAATGAGCAATTTTTTAATGAAAAGTAATGAATTAAAAATTGCCTTATTTATATCGACCATTTTTAATAAATATAAACATATTTGAAATATAGTACTCACGTAAATATTTATTCGTTTTTTATTAAAATTATGTAATAGAATTTATACAAGGACATTTTAAAAAGTTTCAGAAATGATATCTTTTATCTCGAGTGATCGAAGTATTACCGAGGAATCCAGAGAGCGCAAAGTCACGATTTGATTCATGGATAATTCTCTACGTACAACTATTTCGGGAATAAATACAATAATAAACTCTAATAAAACTATCAAAACAAGAAGCAAGGCGAAACATGATATTATATGTTTATTACAATATATTTTGCATTTCAAATATCAGTAATTGTCGAATTGATTTAATATCACTACTTTCTCATTGATTTCCAGCAAGACAATAGAAGATTTACGTATACATAAAGTAAATTCTGCAATGTTTCATCTACATAATTTATTATTAGCTAAAAAATAATTGCAATTAGAAAAACAAATATTAAAATAATATTAAAATAATTCTACAATAATTATTAAAATTAGAGAAAGTTTAGTAAAGTAATAAAGTTCTAAAGACTTTATATTTAGAACTCTGCCCATAAGTAGGATTTTTCACTTTACTTTCTGATTTCATATTGTTTGCTTAAATTGTAAGTAAGTTTTCCATGATGCTATGGAATGTTCAATTATTTTAAGAAGTGTCTGCTCCTATATGTGAGCTTGTGTAGCATGTGAGATGCATTTAAAGATCGAAAATGTAAACCACCCTCAAACTTTATTTTCTTAACTCGAGATTGCAAAGCCTACCTGAACCAAGCAATTATTATAAAGGCGTAGTCTGACAGACTATTATTGATAAAAATAAAGAAAAACTCAGTTTTACAATGAAACACTAATTTTAATGGATTGAATGATTAGGAGTTACAAAATTCCTTTTTACAGGTTTCTATAGATACACATAAAGAGTTTGACTCTCACAGCAGATAGTTCCTTGGTGGTGTTCACACGTGAATTTTTAAAAGCGCCTGCAAACGTACCTTGTCCTGTGGCCATTGATCCATTGGCCTATGATCGCCGTCGGCTTATTATGGTTGCTAAAGACAACAAAACGTAAATGCTACAAGACGAGGATATCGTATACATTATTCACAATATTAGACAAAATAGCTCCCAAAATATCACTGGCGTAACTAAAAGAGCGTAGTCTACTGGACGAGGCGTGTTCAAATGGCGTATACCGGAAATATGCATGCACATAACGTTCCGTGTGTTTCACTGGCTAGGTTACACAATGAAGGTACCGAGAGTTTTGAAAACGGGGAGTGAGGGAAGGATTCGGTACTAATTGTGTCGTCTGATAGGCGTCGCAGAGGGTTAATGCTTAAACTGTGTTTTAAAACATGCATACTCACAGCTTAACTCATTTGAATATTGAAGGAAAAACAAATGCGTAACAAAAGTGTAAATTACAATGATAAAATTCAATCGTATTTTACTAATAAATAAGTTTAATTGAAGTCGGTATCAACTCTTTTTCACAATTGGCCACTCGTCATATCATGCAATAGGCATTCTCAAAATCCCATCGAGCTCACAGCTTGTCATTAACACAATAGAAGTCGTGACCTTGCCAGGCTATCATCCTACTACCCGCACGACACACCTGCTGTGAGGGCGGACTACCTCCCAGGGGCACAAGGTGCTCAGGGCCGGTTCTCAGCGGTCGAACGGTCGGCGGGGCGATGTTCACTTAAGTGGCCAGATCGCTGCAGCGGGACGGTCACTGACGGCGGCGGCAGCGACTCAGGACGTTGGAGGGGGTTGAGCGGGGTGGGGAGTAGGGAGAGGGGGTGGGAGTGGGTGGGCGACTGCGCGCAACCCCTGTGCCCGACTGACACCCAATTGTGCGCGGAACAAAGCTCTGGGCTAATTATCAAAGTTAGCGCAGCCACCTCCGCCGCCGCTGCAGCCGCCGTCGCCTTCGCCTTCACTGCCCGCTACCGCCTTTGGGACCTCCCCGCGTTTCCCGCCTCTGCCACCCATTAAGCACCATCGCTCACTGGTTTGCATTGCTGGCCACCACTTAGCACCACCAACCACCGTCCATCTTCCATCACTGTCCCTCTCCACCAACCATCACCGCACGCAGCCGTCCACCCTCATCCATCCATCCATCAATCCATCACAATCATCGTCCATCATCACCCACCACCAACTACTACCGCCCATCATCAACCATCATTGACCTACCAAGCACCCTGGCCACCTTCTAGCGCATTCCTCGCCATCATCCGTTGTGCTGCCCATCATTTCCCGGTACTCCACACGTTGTTACAAGTATCCCATGCTTCGTCTCCTTTCTCCTCTTCTTTTGTCACAATCCCGTCGTACCGGATAGTTCGTCGCACTCATTCAGTGTCATTGCTCACCTCATCGGATGTTATCTTAACCTTCTATCAATATCACCTATCATGAGTACCCCATCCGCCGCGGTCAATGACCCCGATGTTGTCGACGTTGGCCTACATCTCTACACAATACATTCTCTACCCTGCGTCCCATATATCATCTCCATTCCGTCTGCGGGTGCTGTCACCATTGCTGCAGCTATTGCCACTTTACCAACAGTCTAGTCATTACTGAAGGCTACGTCACAACCGTCACTATCGTCGCCTCCGCCCCCAACACTGCTTTCCTTCTCATCACCACCCTCTGCCCTTCCCCGCAGACCCTCTATTGTAAAGCGGGCATTCAAATTGATAGCGGAAATTTGGACCGAGAAGCTGGAGACACGGCCTCAGAGCTGTAGAGATGTGGAAGGAGAGAGGGGGATGAGTAGATGAATGGAGTGAGGAATGAGGCAAGAGAGAGGTTCGATATCACTATACTGGTCTGGTAATGAGTAAGCGGTAAGGGTAAAAGATACAGAGGCTTTAGATTAGCTGATTGCATAAAGCATTCGTTCAAAGGATAGTAGAAAAATGACTTCCGGTACGAAAATTGTTCGTATTGTGACCATCCGTTTTGCCGAGGTCTCGGAAAACGGAGCACATCAATATTCAAGAATAAGATAAGCTGTTTGAACGCGCGCCAACGCGCATGAATACAATCCGAAAATGGAAACTACGAACTATATCCGTAAGAGAGCGTCTCGGTAGAGTATGCGACACCGGTAGTCGGGAGAAAGAAAGCTTTCTTTTCTGAAGTAACAGCTGGAGAGTGAGGACCTACCGATCACGAGAAGGCGGCACCTCGTACTGCTACGGACTTCAGGACTGCATCTACGATAAAAACTCTTCAAGACATTCGAGGAGGTAATTATCATATTACAATGCATTAAAGCAATTCATCAGGAAAAGGATGAAAGTATAAGTGACGCATTTAAAATCTTTGTAAGAGAGAGGAGTGTGAATAGCATGAAACTAACGAGGCCATTCATTTCTTTTCTTTGCAGTTTTTTTATTTTTATATTTATTCTTCTTATACAATAGACTCAGTTGTCGTATTGTAGATTCTTTTAAATATGGAATTAAAAGCTAGTTACATTCTATAAAAGAATACGAAAAGAGTATCAACGGAAAACGAGACGGAGGCCACATCGTGAGTTGAACAACGGTACTGGAAAGGAGCGACCGTGCGGTTCTGCAGAGGGGCGGCTTTGCTCCCGACCGAGCTGCAAGGACAAGGACATCGAGCGATTGGAAGAGTCGACGCCGCAGATTTCTCTACGCCGTGAGAAGACACAGTAAGGTCGTGCCAACTTGAACAATTTGTAGATATTAGAAGGAATAATTTGTTTCGGAAAGAAAGTATTAGTACAGGTTCTTTATACCGATATTCTGTGAAAAATAGAATCAATCTTTTCTTTCAAGAAAAACTTAGCTAATTGTAAAGTTGCAACTAGGAAATTTACGATTGGAATGATTAGGCAAAGTTTTAAGTATTCTTTGAAATTGATTTAAATGAGAGAAAGGAAACAGTGTAGTTAATTATTAAGAGTGTAAGTTGTTTTCTTTTTTTCAGCAAGACAAAATTCTTGTATATGTAAAGTGTTTTATGTTCATTTACTGTAACAGCAATTTAATTAGAATATACTTAAGTAAGTGGAAAGTGATTCGACTTGAGTTTCTGTGTAAGTGCATTCAATCCACAACGGCCCACATGACCCTGATCCCCGCTATTCTAATTGTATTTTTTTATTTTGCGCCCACCTTGAAAACCCATTCTGAGCTAGCCGGCGGAGGGGTGGGTCGCAGTATCGCCACATGAAAGTTGTGTATCTTGAAAATATTATTGGCGATTTTTCTGCATTGCGATGTAGTTACATTAACAGTTTTATTATTTCCTGTCATAAGTCTTAATAATAATTCATGTAATTATTTTTATTTGAATTGTTTTGCTGACGCAAGTGATAATGGTGGTCAGTTGTCAAATTTGTATATTAAATAACCGATTTATTTTGCTTCGGCTCTAAGCAATGATTTGTTTTTGTATGATCTTTAAATTAAAAATATCTAGTAACATCTACTTAACGCCTCAGAGGGAGAAAAATATTTTTTTTAATAATTCTTAAAAATTCATTGATGTTCAATGTCGAACTGAAGACATGTATACAAGCATATTTTCATAAAATTATTTTTAGATTTCTGTAAGCATTTCTACGGTCAATTACTCCATTAAAAGCTAATTTAAATGAAAACAATGTACGCAAAACCATTTCAACACTTCGGTATCGTATATCGATTCAATACCTCTCAACATATTTCACATGACAACCTGACAGCAATAGCCAATGAATATACATCAATTGTATACAAACTTATTTCTTCTATTTTAGCTTTCTTTTACTCTTGATGAAAGCTCTTTAATCAGTAAAACTAGATATTTAATGTCCACATCTTCTCATCTATAATAACAGGCCCCACTACATCACAAAATGAAGGTAATAATTGACGTTGGCTACTACAATGAAATTTCAAATATAAACCGAGTCTAGTTGACCTGTCACTCAGTTAATACAGATCATAAAGCGAATGACGTTTTGACGCAAAGCAGGCGTCTGTTGGATTCCAATTCATTAAACTCGCAATGAAACATTGTTTTGCAGATTTTTGTCTGCTAAATGAGGACATTAAATTGTTTAAAGAGAAGAAATATGACATTTCAAAGTAATCAGGCGTAGGATTAGACAACTTACATCATTCTAACATACAATCAATCTGATTAATTGAAATATTTTGAATATTTACCAGTAGGTGAGAGAAAAAATTTACACATTTTACAATAAATATAATTGGAAATGCTTATTTTGTCACACAGTGTCAAGTAAATATTTTCTTCAGACAGCTTTAAATTGTGTACCATATGATTGTTATTATTATTATTATTATTATTATTATTATTATTATTATTATTATTATTATTATTAATTACTCTCCAAGACACAGCTCTTTGTTTAATGCCAATTATCATTTTATTCTTCACTGGAAAAATATGGGTGGTTTAACCGTTGTGGACACACGAAGCTTATAATTTGTTAACTCGTTTATTTCGTCTTTAATATATGCAAACTTACACTGAAATAACACACTGGCAAAAAACCTTGGAAGTGACGTGTTCACTGTCGAGTTCTATCATATCTCTAAAGGAGCAGAGCAAAAGTGGTGTGGTAGACCACGCAAGGCCTGTACCCCTTGACTGATATGTGGCGAGGTATCATAGAACGTCTCATGGCTCCCAATTTCAACACTGACGGGCCATAGACTCTGTGTAACAATACATATGATTAGGAATGGTGAGAGCAGTAGATATGTGAACGACGAGGACTATGAGCGCGGTGAGACCTGGGAGGGTGATAAAGGGCGAGGAGGGGGACGAGAGCGGACGAGGGCGACGAGGGCGACGAGGGCGACGAGGGCGACGAGGGCGACGAGGGCGACGAGGGCGACGAGGGCGACGAGGGCGACGAGGGCGACGAGGGCGACGAGAGCGACGAGGGCGACGAGGGCGACGAGGGCGACGAGGGCGACGAGGGCGACGAGGGCGACGAGGGCGACGAGGGCGACGAGGGCGACGAGGGCGACGAGGGCGACGAGGGCGACGAGGGCGACGAGGGCGACGAGGGCGACGAGGGCGACGAGGGCGACGAGGGCGACGAGGGCGACGAGGACGACGAGGGCGACGAGGGCGACGAGGGCGACGAGGGCGACGAGGGCGACGAGGGCGACGAGGGCGACGAGGGCGACGAGGGCGACGAGGGCGACGAGGGCGACGAGGGCGACGTGGGCGACGAGGGCGACGAGGGCGACGAGAGCGACGAGGGCGACGAGGGCGACGAGGGCGACGAGGGCGACGAGGGCGACGAGGGCGACGAGGGCGACGAGGGCGACGAGGGCGACGAGGGCGACGAGGACGACGAGGGCGACGAGGGCGACGAGGGCGACGAGGGCGACGAGGGCGACGAGGGCGACGAGGGCGACGAGGGCGACGAGGGCGACGAGGGCGACGAGGGCGACGAGGGCGACGAGGGCGACGAGGGCGACGAGGGCGACGAGGGCGACGAGGGCGACGAGGGCGACGAGCGCGACGAGCGCGACGAGCGCGACGAGCGCGACGAGCGCGACGAGCGCGACGAGCGCGACGAGCGCGACGAGCGCGACGAGCGCGACGAGCGCGACGAGCGCGACGAGCGCGACGAGCGCGACGAGGGCGACGAGGGCGACGAGGGCTGTAACGAGGGCGACGAGGGCGACGAGGGCGACGAGGGCTTTGAGACGAGGCGACGAGGCGACGAGGGCGACGAGGGCGACGAGGGCGACGAGGGCGACGAGGGCGACGAGGGCGACGAGGGCGACGAGGGCGACGAGGGCGACGAGCGCGACGAGCGCGGCGAGCGCGACGAGGGCGACGAGGGCGACGAGGGCGACGAGGGCGACGAGGGCGACGAGGGCGACGAGGGCGACGAGGGCGACGAGGGCGACGAGGGCGACGAGGGCGACGAGGGCGACGAGGGCGACGAGGGCGACGAGGGCGACGAGGGCGACGAGGGCGACGGGGGCGACGAGGGCGACGAGGGCGACGAGGGCGACGAGGGCGACGAGGGCGACGAGGGCGACGAGGGCGACGAGGGCGACGAGGGCGACGCGGGCGACGAGGGCGACGAGGGCGACGAGGGCGACGAGGGCGACGAGGGCGACGAGGGCGACGAGGGCGACGAGGGCGACGAGGGCGACGAGGGCGACGAGTACGAGAGTGACGAGGGCGACAAGTGCAACGAGAGCGACGAGGGCGACAAGGGCGGTGAGTGCAACGAGAGCGACGAGGGGGACGAGAGCGACGATGATGACGAGAGCGACGAGGGCGACGAGGGCGGCGAGTACGAGAGTGACGAGGGCGACAAGTGCAACTAGAGTGACGAGGGCGACAAGGGCGGTGAGTGCAACGAGAGCGACGAGGGCGACGAGAGCGACGAGGATGACGAGAGCGACGAGGGTGACGAGGGCGGCTAGGGCAAGTGCAACGAGAGCGACGAGGGCGACCATAATGACGATGAAGACAAGGGTGATATGGGCAACAAGGGCAAGTGCAACGAGAGCGACGAGGGCGACGAGGGCAACGAGGGCGACGAGGGCGACGACGGCAACGAGGGCGACGAGACCGATGAGGGCAACGGGAGCGACGACGACGGCAAGGGCGTAGTTTTCTGTGTGTGACGGCGCCCGACGGGAGGGGTTCTAGTGTTTGTGCGGGGGTGGAAACGGGAGAGTGGTCGGCGGCGGAGGCAGCAAACGAACGGGCGGACGAGCGGACGGGCAGGCGGACGGACGGATGAACGCACGTTCGCCGCGAGGAGTATGATTGAAAGCGAAGCCGTCCGGCGTTTATCTGCCACGTTCGGTGATCAATAAACAATTTACTACACCATTTCTGTGCGTGCACGCGCTACGCGGCGCGCGGCGCCGGGCGCTGGTGGCGCGACAGAGACAGATAGCTGTTTTCCATAAATCAAAAAGACACTCGGCGCAAATCCGCCCTCTGACCCTCCCCTTCCCTTGACGCCGTCTTCACCACTCGCCTGTCACCGTGGTGGTGATCGCACCTGGTTTACCTGGCTAGGATTGTTACTCCTGTCAGTTCTGCCGTTAGAATCGGAAGCAGCGGCACTTCTTTCTTCATGGTTGGTTGGTTGATGATTCCGGGCGCGTCAATAGTTTTGGTCATTAGTACCGTAAGTGTAGTACATGTTGTTTTCCTGGGGAGAGGATTGTGATCTACCCCCGCTGGATGGCGAGATCCGGCGCCGACTTACCGTCGGCTAGTGAGGTTTCCCCCTAACCAGGACTCTCCCACCTGCGGGGCACCGCCCCAGCTGGGACAAGTTCTAAGCTCCCGACTGGTCTCCCGGAATTTGTAGTAGTGTAGTGCATGTTATAGTAAGTGTGTGTATAAGGGTAGATGATAGGACAAGGAAGAGGAAGGAAAGATCGCGCGCGGTCCGTGGCCCGTTCGTTAGGGTACTGCTCCGGCATTCGCTTGGTGTTGATCGGAGAAACCACGGAAAACTACCGATCAGAGCAGTCGTCCGCTAGAAGTTTCCTCCAGTGACTGAATTCGATCTAGCTGAATAACTAGTGTCGAAAATCCTGTCACCGTGAGGACTCGAATCTAGCGCCTCCCGGTCAGAGACACTGCAGTGACATCAGTTGATGCACTAAGCTACCGCTCCCGGTGTGTTTACTTCAAATACACTGTAGATTGAGACTGGCAAAAATCACAACAACCTGGCGGAATCACCCACTTCTAACCTGTACTGATAGTAGCTCTTCACTCAGCATACTTAGATGCAGCACCACAAAGAACTTTATCAAAATTATATAAAGGTCTCGGATCAGGAACAAGACAATTAACACAAACCACAGGAAGTGCCCATCTATTGGAAATATTTATATCTCATTTTTTATCAAAACGTGTCTTATGTTGTTAAAATGTTTTGTTCATATATTTTAGAAGCTTTTAGGACTAGCAAAACAAACCACGGACACTACCTGTGTCTGGTGTAGCATATTTTGTTACTACCCCAATCCTTCAAATACATTTGGCTCCCTCAGCTTCCTACTCACTCTGAGAATTCCCCAGTTACTGTTAGGCACCCTCGCCACTTCCACTATTATTCCAAACGGCAACCCCATTATGAAATCACAGACACTTGCATCTCCATTTCAATCGCCACCATTTCGTCGCTTCATTTTCGTTACACGAGGCGCATGCGTGTAACCCGAATTCACTCACGCTTCGCCTCATTCACGGACTACCAAGCTCGGATGGCGCGCGCGTTCACAATTCTATCTCAATGGATGGATCGTAACGAGAGATAGAGTTATCGACACAAGAGCGGCGCTGGCGGTCTCTCTGTGATTACGTTGTTTTACTTTTCGTTTATTCGCGGCTGCTTACTGTACACAAAATGATATCGCGTTAAACAGCGATACGAGTCTATATCAGCGTTGAAACGTCACGCAAAATCTCTACAATATTCCATTAACGGACACGGCGGGGGGAGGGAGGCGACTGCGACTGGGGTGTTTTACCCCTCCGGACACAAAGCTAGCCGGCTCCAGGAGAGCACAAAAACATAACCGATGGAGTGCTGAGCCGGCGGCTGTAAGCCGCGCTTTTATAATTAGTTGGCCATGAAACGGCGGCGGGCCTGCTTTCGGCATGGGTGGGCGGGGTGGGTTAACACGCATAAACCTATTAGCCAGACTATTGCCAAAAACAATGACAGCGGGCGAGTCGTTCGTTCTCAACAATGGCGAGGACGACTGCTGGAATAGGGACAGTTGGCGCAGGGATTGTTGCCGGAATGGCGGCTGAGAGGAGGCGGAAAGGGCACAACGGAACGACGGCAGAGCGACAGGATGGCACAGCGGTAGGATGGCACAGTGACAGGATGGCAGAACGACTGGAAGGCACAAAGACAGGATGACAGAGCGGTAGGATGGCAGAGCGACAGGACGGCAGAGCGACAGGATGGCTCAGCGGTAGGATAGTACAGTGACAGGATGGCAGACCGACTGGAAGGCCCAAAGACAGGATGGCAGAGCGGCAGATTGGCAGAGCGACAGGACGGCAGAGCGAGTGCTCGGCAGAGTGGCAGGTTGGCATAGTGGCAGAGCGACTGGACGGCAGAGCAGTAGGATGAAAGAGCGAGAGGAAGTTAGAGCAGCAATACGATAGGACACGAGGGCAGCAGAACAGCATGATGAAAAAGTGACAGATGTGTAGAGCAGCAGGATGAAAGAAAGGCAGGAAGATATAGCAGCAAGATGATTGGACGCGTGGGCGACAGATCAGCTGGATGAAAGGCCTCAAGTCGGTAGGGGAGTGTCGATGCAGGAGCAGGAAGAGAGGCAGGAAGGTTGAGTAGCAATACGATATGTGGCGAAGGTGGCAGAACAGCAGGATGAAAGAGAGACAGGACGGTAGAACAGAAAGACGATTGGACGCCAGCGCGGCAGAGCAGCAGAGAGAAAGGGCACGCGTACCGTAGAACAGCTGGTCGTTACAGTAGCAGGATGGAATAGTAGCAAGATGAAATAGTGGCAGGACGGAAAAGCGACAGAATGACAAGGTGGCAGAGCAGCAACATGTCAGTATGGTAGTCTGTTAGGGACGCAGAAAGGCAGGACAGTAGCGGCAAGGTGAGCGAGAGGCAGAGCGACAGGTCGACAGCGCGGCAGGACGAGCAGATGGACGGCAGACGCACGGATAGGACAGAAGCAGAAAGGCAAGACGGCAGGAGTAGCGACAGGACGCTAGACGTAGGGATGGAAGAGAATCAGAAAGGCAGGACAGTAGGGCGAGCGGCAGGACGGCAGACACAGGGATGGGAGAGAGACAGAAAAGCAGGACGACTGGGCGAGCGGCAGGACGACATTAGTAGGAATTGGAAAGAGAGAGACAGAAAGGCAAGACGGCAGGGCGAGTGGCAGGATGACAGACACAGGGATGGGAGATAGATAGAAAAGCAGGACGGCAGGGTGACTGGCAGGACAGCATACGCAGGGATGGGAGAGACAGAACGGCAGGACAGCAGGGCGAGCGGCAGGACGGCACACGCAGGGATTGGAGAGAAAGACAGAAAAGCAGGACGGCGGGGCGAGCAGCATGACAGCAGGACGGCTGATACCGGGATGGGAGTGAGACAGGACAGCAGAACACGCTGGCTGTAGAGAAAGAAGGCAGGGGCTAGGGGGTGGCGTTGGCGGATGGTGAATGGGCCAACCATTGGGAGACAACACATGGACGCTTGGACGCAGCGCGAGTTTTCCTTTTTTAACGCCGACGCTTTCGGTTCTGGGAGCTGTCTGCCATCCGGTATCGCTTGCGCAGTGCACGAGGTTTGGTTTGGGTTTATCCGATGCGACCTACTTTTTTTGCCGCCCGGTTGTGTTTCGCGGATTTGGCAAACGTGATCGGTGTATTTGCCTTGCTTGTTGAGCGCGGTATATAGCGGGTTGAGAGCACTGAAAATGGTTTTTCAATTCTTCTCGCCTCTCAATTGCATATACTTCTATTTATTAATGGAAAAAAGGTGAGTTTTGTTTCGATGAAAAAAAAACAAGTTATGAACAGTTATATGTGTGAAATCTTTAGTAGATGACGATCTTTTCGTAAAATTGAGAGTTGGATTTTCAAAAAACATTGGAACGATTTTTTATTTGTTTATGTATCAGTATTTTATAACCGCGATAAGTGTGTTTAAGTACATTTAATTGTTAACATTAAATAACTAGTGATAAGTGTGAATAAATTAACAATATATCAAGAATTCATTTTTTCTCTGTGCCTAAAATCGAAGATATGCTTTAGGACATAACGAAGGCAAGTATGTCTCAAACGTCTTGGGCATTTCTTATCCTTCCTTCCGGTTAAACAATAGTAAAATTGAATTTTAAAATAATTGATTATGTGATAGTTACTCAAATAATAGAATGTTTCTCTAGACTCAAATCTTTTAAGTATTCTGTCACATTATGGCTATTATGTAATGATTCTACCAAATGGCATTTTCGACATATCTGAAACCAATGTACTAAATGGAACTAAATGTAGTCTTCTGAAGAAGAAAGTGTGCCTCTCTGAAAATTACCCTTTCGCTGTGAGATAAAAAAATTGTATGAAATACGTAACACAGAGGTTAACAGAAGAAACATAAAATAGTTTTATATTAAACAGTTTCTACTTACAATATATTTGTAGAAAAAATCATAACATCTTTAAAATGTATCACAATTTAATGAGTATATTTTTTTGTACTCTAGAATGCATTGAATGTTTACAAGTCGTTCCCATAATTTCTAGTTACTGATAATTTGATGTAATAATAGTAAATTTACTCGTCATTTTTACCTTTTTTCTACACAAGGAGCGTATTATACGTGTTGTTACTGGCTCCAAATAAACCAGGGAGAAGATACATTAGATGAAATGTATATTTCCGTTCTCGAAAATAGTTTACAACGTTTTGATCATATCAATATCCAAAAGGTAATGAAAATTAGTTTGAATTTAAATCAAACACACCACGTTCTCTTCTTATATCAATTAATTTATCAAAACTGTAATTGGGCCTTTAATGAGATAAACTTCATTCGAAGTGCAGAAATTCAAAATGTTATTGTGCAATAAAAGGGATTTGCATAAAAAACTATTTATTAGAAAGCACTATGAAGATAAATTTAATTGATTAAAAATCGGATTTGAGTGAAATTTAAAAGGAAAAAGGGGCACTGAATGTATTTTCATATTTTCTGAAAATTGAATAGTTCGGGGACGAATAATTATAATTTATATCGTATTATTTTGAACTTAATTTCAACTAAAGTATAGAAGTTCATTTACGTTCATATATATTCCGATAAGAAAAAGTAGGTAAATTTACAAATTTTGCAAACACTGACATGACTGTGATGCATACAATTGACACCACAAACATAAAAATGACAATTTTTCTGGTTTAAGATTAAAAGGTTGCCTGGTTGTAATAGTCTCTCAAATAAAATGTTCGTCGAACAGATAAATAAATTTACAAAAAACACTAGAAAGAATTTCTTATATAACTTGTATCTACAGTTAGGAAAGTTTAAAAACAAGTTTTCTGAAACACTCAAGTTGAAATCTACTGGGGTCGCGCACGTGTAAGTGACCGTGAGGATAATTATCTGTCCCAGAAAAAATTATGCTTTTCATAATATTTTACTCATTTCAATACATTTGATGTAATTTCAACATTTTTAAGATTCAAAAAATAATATTCTAACAGTTTTATTATATACTAAGGGGTCGTAATATAAAGAGATTTTTTGACATCTCAATATGATGTGGGGACATGACTTGCTGGTTCTTTCCTTAATGAATAGGTACTGCTCAACTTTACCTGAGAAAACACTGAATAATGATGATAAGATAATTGTTGTTTAGCGGTCCTTGAAGAAGTCCTTGAGGCCTATGAACGATGATTCTATGGGTAGATGATTGCTGAGATAAAAAATGGAGAAATGATGGGCGGGGGAAATCGGAGATCACCGTGAAAACCTGGTAAGAATTCCCAACCTAGAATAATTGATTTATTTGATAATTTTATAATTTATCAATAGGCCGGGGTTGACACGTATACCCAGATTCCGGAGATGGACGGCTTTTTCACCACTCATTAAGAGCAAATCCCCCTCCCCCGAAAAACTGTTGAATTTTCACCTCAGAGTTTCTGAAATTAATGTGTTATATCTGAATAATTCGTGTCCGCAATGTTGAAGATTTCATACTCTCCGCCATGTTCGTAGCTCGAAGGATCACACAAAGACATCGGTATTTTTTAATGCATACTAAAGAGGTAAATTTGGTAGAGGTAGAGCATGTCATATTGATGCTAGAAATGTAGTTAACCCAATGACTTCTTAGAAAGATACCTCACGTTTTAGTGCATCTGAAATTCTTCAGAATTATGTACAGTCAATAATATATTATTAAAAACAATTAACAAATTATCAGTTATAAAATTTAAATAATGAAAGTATTTATCTTTTAGAGAAAATATGGAGGTGAAATTTTATATTAAGTTGTACATCATGCATATTTAAATAACTCGATAATGACTTCTCTGTTTATGCGACTTTCATGAATAATACATAGTAATACTTCAAGAGCGGATTTTCATGGCCAGAAACATCGCCAAAATGATATACAAAATGCTCTTAAAATATTTTAAAAAGACCCTAAGCAAAGACAAGTGACGTAAAAAATGTGATCAAAAGCAGTTCGGGTGAGTAAGTCAAGATGTTGGATACGTTACTGAAGTAATTGAGGCTGTTTCTTTACATTCAAGTGAACTCAGCATTCAAACTTTTGGTTTGGACTGTTCTTTACCAGAAAATCTATCTTTAGTTACCGCGAAATCGGCTCAATTGCCAATGGCACTGATAGACATCACAGGAAGCTTCGATTACATAGTCACAATGGCTGACATTACAACTTGAGCAAAAAATGCATTAAAAATGACAGAAAAAAGGTTACAAAGGACAAATTAGCTAAAATCGACGAAAAATGCAAAAAATGACATTAAAAATCGGTGTTTTTTTGTCATAACGTAAAATGAAGTTCTATTCTAAACATCATTTTTCTAAAGTGAAGAAAATGGCATTTCATTAAAATCCGCACCCTAGTAATAATAAAATTTATTATTGAAAAATTTTTGGAAAATGATTTGTTTAATGATTGTGAATAACGGTTTGTTAATTGGTTTGTTTGTTTTAATATTGAATTTCGAAAGCTTTTTATTCCGGAACTAATAGTTATAAAACAATAGACATTCTGGTTTTAATCATTGATACAGAACAGGCATGTCAATGTCCGGGGCGAGGTAACTAACTACCTTACTAGAGCTCGCAGGCTCTGCGCCCAAAGTAACTGACTGGTAACAGATATGGCTAAATTAATTTCCATTTCTGCTCCAAAAAGGAAAAAAATATGCATTAAAATAAAATATTACTCAGCCTCATTTCAAATCGTCAGTTGAGAGAAAAACGAAACATTTTTAATTGAACGTATCTCAATTTTGAATTCTGTTTACTTAACAGTGCAATAATTTCATTAACTTTCAGGTGAGGAGGTTTAATAGATAAAGGATCTTGTCCGCTAAAGGAGCTGTCCATCCATAAGCAAGAACTGTTAATTCACAGAAACGTGTTACTTGGTGTTTTAATAAACCATAACACATCCAAAACAAGGAGAGAATTCAAAGACCAAACATGTTCCTGCTACTTGACCAAAATGTTTATTTAAGACAGAACTTAAAAAGAAGATTAACATGACGTTGTAAAATAGTAAAGTATGCAAACATAATTCAAATTTTGGTCGCTTCAGCAAGACACTTCAGCTTGCGTGTGAACACCCCTTTCTCGATTTGACGAGAAATCGAGAGTAAAAGGGTTGTTTCACGTGCTCGGAGGAGCGCCGGGCTTACCAGATGAGTAAACAATTCGTGTATACGGGCGTGCTTTGACATCAAAAGTACAATTACAGCAACAAAAAACCCATTTCAAAGTCTAAAAATCTAAAAAATTCGGAACCGTATTATTATTATAATTATTTTGTCAAAAAAGCACAATATAGTTTAAATCGTAGACAGGCTGATAATTTAAGATATTTCTCTTCCCCATAAAAAATATATCTTTAAACATTAGTGCCATGGATTTAAAAACATATATAAGCATTTTCCTAAAGTCCTCATTGGCAGCTTTCTCAGCTGATAGCCTCGATACGCTAGTGTAAGGGATAAGAAAGCAAAGTCATGAGACTTCAAAATCTTATAACCAGCAAGAAAAAGCTTAGAGACACGCTTAACATATATATTTGCCAGAAAAGTTTCGAAACAATTTCACAGAAGACGTTCACTGCGGTACACAGATTTGCCGCACGTTCGTGTAATCCGCACGCAAACCTGAACTCCGAAGTTCTGTTGCTCTCCCGCTCTTTCCACAGCAAAAGAACGGCGAAAAAAGGGGCCGGAAACGGAAAGCGAATTTGTAGCACGTTAATTTAGTCGTAATTCCAGCAGAGCGCTCCCGTCCCAGATTTAGTGCTCTTGGAAACAACGCATTAGATCCGCGGACATTTCCATTACTGCTGTTCGGTTCCCGACGATAATGAATGAATCTTCATGTCCGTTTCCAACGTACACGCATTGTGCGTGGAAACGCGTCCGCGTCCACGTCCGCTCTCGCTCACGCTCGGGGATGCCCAGCAGGCTGCGCAACTTAGGCGATGACAATGAACTGCGCGAGAACAATTGGCAGCCCAAAGCTCAAACATGTCCCGAGTTTTCACAGGATTATTGCTGTATTTGAGCTACGAGAAGCGAACAGCTGTTGACGTTTAACTCGGGGAAACGGGGTGCGAGGTAGAGAGGAAGAGAGAAATAAAACACTAATAAACAGCCACGGATGTATTTCTTGCATTCATGGATTTGTCAATAGATTAAATGAATCTACAAGTAATCCTTGTAAAAGCAGTGAACGAGATGGTCGGATTCGGGTCTACCAATCGCCATAACAAACGCTTGTAAATGATGTTTGAAGAGTTACTGTGTGATTGGGATAATATACAGGCTTATGAAACGGATGGGAAATGTTTCGTTATTATTATGGTCTTGCATGTTTGCTCATTAACACCGGAAAATTCCGTACAGGAAGACTGACAATGCGGTTTCTGAGTCAGTCATCAAGTTGTGATACTTTCTGGTTTATACTTATATGTAAGTCTTACGACGGGAGAAAAGACGCAATTGCAGAGATAAGTTTCGATAACATGCCTTACTTGTACTGCGTCAGTTTCACCGAAAGATCAAACACTACCGTCTTCAGGTAATCAAATTACGAGCAATAAGAAAAAACTTAAATTCTGCTGGGGAAAGAATGAAAAAGTTTCTCGTACATGTCATTAACGCAGACTGCCTTTAGATGAGCTAAGTTAAAAATTTCGGACAGCGTAATACATAGGACTGATCTCGTTAAACTCGTCGCTTCCCCTTCTTTCAAAGACGAATACTTTAAAGACAAAGTAAAATTCGTCCTTAAACCAATGTTAACTTTTGACGTAAGACCGCACTTAAGTTAACAAAAAATAACAAAGTTACAAATTATAAGTACTAAAATTCATTTCGTGTGTAAACTCCCGAAGAAAAACTTTAATGAAGTATTAATTCACTTGTTGAAAGTGAAACGAAAACTGAGACGGCGAAAAAAAAAATGTGCAGCGAGAAATTTCAAGCGAATACCTCGCCTCCAGTCTCGAATTGTCGGTCTTGAGGAATCAATGTGAACGAAAGTGAGGCGATTCGCGAAGGAAGCTGGTGGAATTAGAGTTAATGGAGAGGAAACAATGGATAGCAGCGGGGCGACTATCTCTGGCTTGCAGGCCTCGTCGGAAGCAGGAACGGACGGGGATGGGGCGGCGGTTGGACGGAGAGTGGGGGGGGGCGGGGGTAGGCGAGCGACTGAGATGCGAAAAATGAAACAATACAGAGAGGAAGGTTGATGGTTGAAGAATGCGGCAACGTCGTCGCCGGCGACGAGAACGAGGTCGAATCGAAAGAAAAGCGCACGGGATGAAGAGAGGAACATGTTGAGAAACAAAAGCAATTAGAGAGGGGTCGCCCTTGCCAGGCGTATTCTGGGAGGAGCCCTGCGGCAGAGACGAGGGCGGTATGAGGCAGTTGAGACCTCAGATGGTGGCTATGGAGGAGAGGTGACGGCAGACGGAGTAGAAGTAGGCCAGAAGTGGTAGCGGGACATTGGCGTAGGTGGTGGGAGTTGGCAATAGCTGTGGAGGCAGCGGTGGCGTTGCTGGTGGGAGCGGTGGTGAGACTCGTGCAGAGGACGCCAGTTGGTGGCAGAAGACGAAGAGAACAGGAGGGGCGCCTGCGGGGCGAGTGGCAAAGGCAAGGGCAGCAATAGCTTCGAGGGAGGCGGCGTCTAGGGAGAACGCAGTCGGCGGAGGGCAGGCAAGCGGCGGCTGCTGAGACGGGTAGTTGTTGGAACGGGGAGACGGCAAGGATGGGAGACGGTACAGCGAGGAAGAGATAGAATGGGAAGGTGGTTCAGCGGGAAGAAAGGGGAGCGGGAAGGAGGTAGAGTGGGGAATCTGTAGAGTTGGGCGAGCGTGGAACGGGAAGGAGGTAGAGCAGTCGTGAAGCGGGCAAGAGGTAGAACGGGAAGGTTGTAGAGAGGAAAGACTGTGGAGCGAGGAGGTAGAGCAGAGACGCTTTAGAGCGAGGAGACAGAAGGAAGTAGAATGGGGAGGCGGTAGAGCGGGCAAGAGGAAGAAAGGGAAGGTGGAGTCGTAAGGAGGGGTAATGGGGAAGCTGTAGAGTGGGGAGTCTCTAGAGTGGATAGAATGTAGAGCGGGGAGGCCATAGAGTGGGGATTCTCTAGAGCGGGAAGGCGGTGGAGCGGGCAGACTGGAGCGAGAAGGCGGTGGAGTGGGGAGAGTGGAGCGGGATGGACGTAGACTGAGGAGGCAGTGAATGAAGGATGAAGTAAAGCAAGGCAAGAAGGCGGTGCAAAGGAAGGGCAGAGCTGAACAGCGCAGAGCATGGTGGAGCGGAGCAGACGCCGGAAAAAAGCGAAGCGAAGATGGGGCCGAGGTGGGGTGGAGTTGGTGCGTAGGCGGGGAGGAGGCAGCAGTCGTAGTAGAGGCCGTGCTCAAAGTGGAGACAGAGCAGGGTGGGGCGGAAGTGAGAGGCAGGGCCGGGCGGGGCCCGGGGAGGAGGGACGGGGAGGGGCGGGGGCGGGGCCAGGCGAGGCGGGGAGAGGCGAGGCAGGGCCGGGGAGAGGTTCAGGACAGGTGAGACGGAACAGGGTGGGACAGGACGAGGTGGGGACAGGACAGAAGACGGACAGGGCGGACCCAGGGCGGACAGGGCGGACAGGGCGGACAGGGCGAGACAGGGCGGACAGGGCAGACAGAAGAGACGGACAGGCAGACAGGAGCGGGGGGTGGGAGCCACGCAGTCAGGGCAAGCGAGGGCAGAGCAAGGAGGAGTCAGTACAGTGTGGGACAGGACTGGAGTGTGACAGGACGGGAGTGTGACAGGTGACGGAACGTGACGGAACGTGACGGAACGTGACGGAACGTGACGGAACGTGACGGAACGTGACGGAACGTGACGGAACGGGACGGAACGGGACGGGACGGGACGGAACGGGACGGGACGGGGGACGGGACGGGGTGGGACGGGGCGGGGCGGGGCGGGGCGGGGCGGAGCAGAGAGGAGCGGGACGGGGTGGCTCGGGGCGGGACGGCGGCAGTGGCGTAGGCCGTGAGACTTGCGAAGCCGTGCCTGGTACCCAGACGCCACTCCCGGTCGCTACCCCGCCCGCGCCCCCGCCGCCCCCACTCGCTGCGTTCCTTAAAGGAGAACTGCGGCTTCGAGGCACGCGCTGCGGGGGTTGCGGAGATGGAGGGGACGAGCGCGCAGAGAGATGATCGTGTTGGGTAGTCGTGATGGCATCCACACTTTTCCTAGAAGTGACCGGAGTGTTCGATGCAACTGTGATTATGGACACATCCGCAAAATAGTGTATAGCAAGAAATCTAGTAGAACCGGCCGGTGCACAATCCAGGTGGTGAAACACCCTAATGGACATATTCGTAAATCGTGAAAATGGTTATTGTTTGTAGAAGAATGCCTTGGGTATGAATCCAGGTTGAGCGAAAGCAACTGAGGACCTTGACTTTTGAAAATGGGTGATACGCGTAGTGAGGCTCAGCGTCAATCAAAAAGTCGATCCTTTAGAATGATAACGTTCCAACTGATAAAATGTAAGAAAATAAATTGTAGTGTGATAAGGTTCTAATTACTACAAGTAGAACATACTTGTATTGCACGCTATGAACAAATAGCTTCTGTAGGAATCACTTCTGAAAGTGGAGAGATGAACAAATAATGTGTTATTGAAACTTTGACATGAATTTGCTCGAAACGATTGAAATGTTCTCATTATCATTCAAAAGGGTGAAAGTGGCGATCGCGTAAGAAGTGTTACTGATAAGAGTGGTGTCGGTGGCTACGGTGTGAAGAGAGAACTAAAGGGTGGTGAAGCAAGTATATAATGTGGTGGTATATAATGTGGTGTGTAATGGTAGGTGTGCTGCACAGCAAAATTTGAGAAAATGAGAAATATAAGCAGTTTGAGGGAGGTGACAGGGAGAGTTGATGGGAATGAGAGAAGACGAAAAGGAGGAAGAAGAGTTAAAAGTGAGAATGGAAGTTTGGGATAAGTTATGAAAGTTAAAAAGTTCCAACAGGACAAGAATACAAGAAAAGTTCGATGTAAAAATGAGTGGAGGTGTGAGAGAACGGTAATGATAGCGACGTGTTGGTAAGAAAGACAATGTGAGGGTGGTAAAACAAATGGTTGGAGGAAGTAGAAAAGGACAGGCTAGTGGTCGGGTGGTGTAGTAGACAACTTGGAGCTGCAGCAAAGGCTATCCTAGACTGGTTTCCGTGGCTCATTGGTAGCGGATACAGTACGAAAAAACGGCGATGGGTGTCGAGTAGGGAGTTGGCATGGCTGGGGCGGCATAGGAGGCGGCAGCCATGAGCGCCTTCCACTAAAGGGGAGTAGACGAGATGAGAGGCGAGAAGAAATGAGGAGGCAACAAGGGAAGGGTAGAAAAGGGAACCACAGCGGAGGAGATATCGGAGGATATGCCAGAGGACGGGTAGAAGCAGTGGGTTATAGAGAAGGGAATGGTACAGGACGAGGTGACGGAAAGGGTGATAGAAAAGTGGATGATAGCGGAGGAGATGATAGCGTAGATGATGGCAGTGGAGGGGATATCAGAGAAGGGGATGGCAGAGGAGATGAAAGAGGAAGGGTGGCCCGAGGAGGGGAGGGCAGAGGGGGAGATGCCAGAAGACGGGGTGGCAGTAGAGTGATGGACGAAGAGTGGAGGGGAAGAGGAAATGGTCGTAGGGGGATGTCACTGGATGTAACGATGGAGGGGATGTGAGAGGAAGAGATGTGACGGGAGAGGATTAAATATAGAGAGATGTGCGAGGAGTAAAGAGAGGAGGAGGAGGGGGGCAGTAGGGGGGTGAGGGACTGAGCGAGGAGGGGGGCGGAGGGCCCTGCGGTCGCAGCCTCTTCCTGGAACTCACTTGCTTTTGTTGGTGTCGCTCGGAGACCCATGTAAGCTTTTGTTGGTGCCGTCGAGCCAACGTTGGATTTTGGTGGTGCCCTAGGACAATGTGGATGTGTACGGGTGCTTCAGAGACAACATGAGTATTTTCGTATCGAGAAGACAAGCGATTTTTCTTGCGACTGAAGGAATAACAATTCTTGCTAAGGAATAACAATGCAAGCTAACGCAAGTCTCGATACGTGTTAGTCGCAACGTTGAAAATCAAGTAGGATTAAAGACATTGAATGAATTAAATGCCATTATTTCCTGGTTAATAAAAAAATCAGAGTCTTTAAAGTTAAAATATACACTTTTTTGCCATTTCGTACATATCCGATCCCAATTATTGTCACAAAAACCAATTGCAATAAATAAGTGATTAAAAAGACAAAGAATTTGATAAATAAAAAAAGTAAATCAGATAAAGGTACCCGTTCTTTTCATACTGTGGTATCCTTCACATATTAACAACAATCAACACAAATCATTTTTTGGGTCACATCAGTTTATTATCTTAGAACCACCATGTTTCGCGGCCCAGTTGGCTGCATCTTCAGATGTATTGTAATTACAAATGTTTCTTTCTTAAATATAATAAAATTACAAAACTAAAGAAGAAATTAATCTTCTTTTTAATGGAAACTTACACTAATGAAATGCCGGTGTCTTTAGCGCTTCATCTTTTTATGGAGAAACATTGATTTAACATTAATTTCGTATATTTTTATTTACTTTTTTCAAAATAATTATTACTAGAAATCAAGGGCGTAGGAACACCGGTACAACTTCAGTGCAGCACAGGAGTTCCAATATTCAACGGCCCCGAATTAGTTCATCAGCGACCCCCAATAAAGGTGGCAATGGCAATGAAGGACTCCACTTGAACTTTCTGCACCGGTGTCTCCGAGATTGTAACTGCGCATCTGATAAAAATATCTGATTGCGTGTAAAAAGTGTTTTTTTTACGGTAAAAGTGTAATGAGAAAATGGAATTTAACTTATCAGATATATTTGTTTTACATTTTCGCAAATGTTTTAACTCCAAGAAAACTAATAAGAGTTTCCAGAAAGTATCTTATACCTCCTAAGCAATTGAAAAGAAGACTAATGAAAATTATATTTTGAAAATCTGTTTTGTATTTAATATCAAAACCTCTAATGTATTGATAATCTTAAAATTACGTTAAAAATTTAATGAAGTGTTAAACGAGATAATTACACAGACAGTAACGTCTCAATATAGATTGTTGAGACATTTTATCTGATTGATTTCTTGTATTGGGGAGGAATTTATAAAAATGAATTACTAACCTTTAATATAGAATTACGAGGTGACAGGAAACCAGTTTAGATCTCCGTGTACTATACACGATGGACACTGACAGAAAAGATGTGCAATATTTCAAACTAGGTATTAGTTACAATGAATGTACTTAGCTGTTTGTAAGCCAAAGAACGTTCAAGCATTGTCGAAAGAAAGTGAAAAACAAAAACTTCCAACGAACCAATAAAAGTAGAACCCCACCCCGACAGATTTGACGTTAAAATAACGGTCAAATGAACGGCCCGTGTACGTTTGTAATCCGGGAGAGCTTAGTTCAGCGTTAGACACTGATGATAACAGATGGTGATAAAGCGAGTATCGACTTCACTGGTGACGCAACTGGAGAACAAGCGCCATAAACCACGCAACGGTGCCAATTTATTTATCCCTTGGCACATCTCCCTTATTGGCTAGCTGGCAACGTACAGTATATTACACGAGAACGTATTTTGGTAGCCAACGATGGCGTTGAGGCAGTCATACATTTGAAGGAAAATGGAGAAATATATCGGCCATATTTTCGGTACATAGTTATAAACGTGTAAGCTGAGTTTCATGAAAGATAGGCCTAGGGAAAAGTCTTCTGAACGTTTCGAATTTCATTTACTTAGATAAAATGTTTTGCAATGAACGAATTAAATCAATTTAAAATATATGACATGAAGAGTCAAAAATGGTTTACATGTTAACTCAATATTTTTCATATTTTTATAGTCTAAAGTTTAAAAACCCTTCAACCAAAACCTAAAAAATATGAAAATATTCTTCCACAACATTTTTATTTTATGTTTTCTGCGTAAAGGATGGCATGCCCAAACATGAAATAAAAAACTTTTTAGGTTAAGTAAATAACATGATTTTTTTCTACGATTGAGATTGAGTTGTTCTTCTTTTTGCCGAGACCGATTTGTCGAGCTCCGCTCCTTTGGCATATATCCTGCATCTAGGCGACCCATGTTCTACTTGGCCTTCCAGGCGGTCTCTTTCCCTCTGGTCTTGCTTCGATAATTTGTTTCGGCTTTCTATCCTCTGCCATTCTAGTAACATGTCCGTACCACTTCAGAGCCTTGTTTCCCATTTCTTTGAGTAGCGGGGTAACTTTTAGTTTCTCCCTGAAAATGATAATGATTTCTGAATTCAAATCGATACTGACACCCCTCGGGAATTGCTCGAAATTTCGGACGTTGCAGTACCTAATATAACATGAAAAATCCAAAATCCCGAATTTGTAAATTGATTAATAATAGTAGAAAACAAGATGACTAACATAAATGTAGATATAAATATAATGTATAGATTTATATTATTATCGTATAAACCGATTTCAACTTTTCAGATCATACGTAAAAACTTATGACTTTTTTTAATAAATTATGAAAACCACAAATTGAACACACATTAGGTTGCGATATCTTGAGCCGAGACAAAATCCTTCTCTAGAGCAAATTCGAAAACAATCACGCACTGTCAGTGCTGCTGCCATTTCCAATTTCGGCGGATCAAGTTTTGTGTGGTCGGCCATTCACATCCGCCCGAGAAGATACAAAAAATGGACGACGAAACCACTGCGCCCGAGGAAGGAGAGGAACACACACAGGGTGAAATTGGATACTGTAAACTTTATTACATTTTTCCGGAGAGCCTGTCGGTTACGAGTTTGCCGGAGCAAGAAAATAGCACTAGCTTCTCTGCTTTCCCTCGCACTCGCATAGATGGAAACTGAAATAGAAGGAAACTATTTTGACAAGGTGGTGAGGGAAAATGCGAATAAAACGTAAAGCCTATACGTTGTAAATAGTCAGCGAAAGTCAACGTCCATTAACGAGGAATATACATACAATATAAGTATGCATGTGTGTGTATGTGTGTGTGTGTGTGTGTGTGTGTGTGTGTGTGTGTGTGTAAATGTACTACATTATTAAGAAGATAACAGAAATTGACTGTGCCAAGAAATAGGACAGAAATAATAATATAAACTTTTAAACATTTTGTTACGTACTCTTTTGAATTTTTCTTTAAAGATATGTACGGTAAATTAACTCTGTTTCTTTTTTGAACACAATACTCGAAAAACTAATAATTTATTCAAAAATAGAATCAGAAAAACTAAACGACAAAACATTTTCCGTCATCTCAAGAATGGAATGCAGAGAAATGCCGATGTCACATTTTTTAAAAATTGTATCGCAAAGAGTTTATAAAACAGTTTCGCTTTACACTGTAACGCTTCATTGCTGAACGCTGGTTGTGAGATTCTTTGTTTAATACTTCCCAGTAAAATATCTACCATCAATGTCCCTTCACAAAGCTATCGCTTCCCTTTGATTCAAAGTATGCACCGGGCAATTTATAAACTAACATCCATCAGAGAAAAACAACAAAAAAGAGCTATTGTTCAGTTGCCGAGATACAGACTCAAAGTAGGATAAAGTCCTCTTTCAGTCATGGCACACCACAGCCCCACCGCGGATTGGTGCGTACAATCACCGCAGCCTACCAAGCAGCGGAAGTTATTTCATTACCATGCACAATGCATCGGTCGATTGTGAATTTTTGTTCCGACAGAGCCTTCCGGGAAACGCAGAGTCAAAATATCTGCTGTGCCTGATCCTCTTTGATTCCTCTATCATATCTCTGAAACCGCATTTCGCCTAGTGTTTGTCCAACAGAAATTACAAAGGCAAAGCTTTCTGCACAGTTAATTTTTAAGTGTAATACTTCCTTTCATGTTGCCGATCCATACACTCGTCTGGGGGGTTTGAGATTTTGTTCATTTGGGAAGTTATTATTGATGAAGATTATTCGGATTCAATACGATTTTCCTTTTGCACGGAAATTTCATATAAAAGTAGGATTTATAAACGCACACCACGAGCCAAAGCAATCACGAGAGACAGGAGCAAATACACGTGAACCTAGGTGGCCTGCATTTCATGTAAAATAAGCGTAAAATTACATGCATATTTATAGAATTGCAACAATGATTCTAGACGAAATTGCACCTGTGTTGTAATGTCGATGCAAGCGACACATGTAGTTGAGCTCGTTTCAACAGAGCTTACTGGCGCACGCTGACCGGCAGATGTTTCGCAAACGATTAACAAATAGTACGATGGCTTGTAGTGGTCGAATCGTAGTCGCGTTGCACTCTTGTTAATGCAGCGTTAAAACAGGGAATGAGACCTGCAGTACCGTTTTTCGTTCACCGAACGCGGGGTTGGGAACGAAACAAATATTACAAAATAAATTTCTCGGGGAAAATACAAAGCTCTTCTATTTGCACTTGATTTCCAAGTTATGCAAGCACAAGTTTGGGAAAGCTGTACAAATAATGAATTCAACAAAATTACGGAGATTTATATTCTCTTTCAAAAGTAATTTCTGTATCAATCTGCAAGCCGCTTATTATTAGCAAATTCTAAAATACATACTCGTTGGATATTTTTCGTGGCATCAAAAACACGAAGAATAAGCTGGTTATAACAAGTTTTCATTATGTAAAATAAGAAAAAGAGATCATTATCAATCCGTTATGGATACGTTGCTTACAAAAACCAAACCTAACGCACGTTCAAAAATACATGAATCACGTACATTTCAGAAACGTAGCCAACTATACAAGTAAAAATACTGTTTGTTAGTAATGCTCGAGAACTTGGAGATGAAGTTAGTGGCTCATCACTGGTGTGGATTAAACTGCTTGAAAATATAAGATGGCATTCTACAGGCTACTTGCTTTGCCAGTAAATTTTCACTTGCACATTTAATTACGCAAGTCACAACATCGGTCTCGTCAATACTTATCCTTTACTTCAGACATTTTTAAAATAATAGTTGCCCATGTTCGGCTCCGATTGCTCAGTAGTAGATATGGTAACTTTACGTCGTCAAACACGCGTGCTCAAATCAGGTCAAGCTCGGCGAATTTTCTAAGAAAGAGATAAATCCGAACACAGTGTTGCGAGAGCTGCGCGTTTAAGAATGCTTGAATATCACTTTGTTATTTGTGACAAAATTAACCTTCGCAAGATGGAAGGCTAGCAGACATTAAATAAGTGCTGCTAAACAGAAGTGAGCCAACTGTGATCCAGGCATTTCAGTAAGCACCCCAAAGTCTATAGACAGCGACATAGTAATCTCCCAGATTGGCACCTTGGGCAGCAATGCCAAAGATGTCACTATCACATGCAGATCGCAATAAAAAAAAATTAAGTTCCGAATACCATTCCGAGCACAATAATCACTATTGTCAAAAATTTCAAATACTTTGTAAAAGAATATATACATCAAAAAGCTTTACCTAATAAAGTATTGCCCTCAAGAAAAGAATAAAGGTATAGCATCTCAGTGAGGGACGGATCAGTTTTCCGATCGCCGTATGGTGCGCACTACGTAAGCGCTCAGAGAAGCGATCTTGTTCCGTTTAACCGGTATAGCCCAGTCATTATTCCGTTTACGATATGTTTACTCGTAAATTGTTTTATTTAATTTATATGTCGACAGAGTACACAAACCTTTACCAAATATTTGCACTCGATCCTTCTCAAATAAACTATGAATTGTCAGTTTTTGCGTCCGAGGTATTCTCGGACACAATGACCTCTGATACTCGCAAGTATGTACAAAACAAAATTCGATAAGAGGTAAAATGTTATTTTCTTGCGCAAAATACGCAAATACATATTGTTGTTAAATTGAGAACAAAAATAAAATTAATTTCGTGCTTTGAATGTATCTTAACATCATTCTTATAAGGAAGAGATCTAAAAAACGTCCTCGTAGTAAATGTAAGCACAAATGTTTTAAGTCTATAACATTAAAAGGATTAATTTTACAACAAATTATTATATAAACTTTTATGTAGAAAATTGTGTCTACTTTAATTTTGTAAAGAACATAATAAAGTAGGACGTTCCGTTATGGAAATACAGGGAGAAAACGAAGAAAAAACACCTTTAAATGGCCCCTCTACCCCCAGCTCAGTCCCTACATTTCAGGATTTTTAGAATAATGTGCGATAGGTACCAACAAACAATCATGCCAAGTTTCAAAACCCCGGAATTTGTTTCCTTCGATCACTAGTTTTGGTCTAGTTTGTCTGAGCTAGAAGGGCGCATCAGTGCCAAGAAGCACATGTGGAATGGCACAGAACATGAGCGCATTCCGAGCTTCCAGCTCTAGAATGAGATCTTCGTTAGTGCCCCCCAATTTTGAGATTAAGTATGAGCTCAATATATGAAAGAAACATATGAGTATTTACATTATGATTTGCTTTGTAATTTTGAAGTAAAAATATTATTGAGTCATTCACGGAGACGGATGATGAATATGTACCATATTTTACAACAAAAAAACAAATCATGTCTTTTTTGTAAAGTTACGACAATGAGATGGTTTTTGCATTCCTCAAAATACTAATTCGTTGATATAACATAAACTAAAATTCATGTTTTGTTTTCGGCTAACCTTTCTGAAATAGAGAGTTTATTAGAGAAATGAAAAAAGTGCCAACGTACAGAAATATTTTTGGCACATCACACATGGCTGCAAAAATACACATTGTTTTGTAGTTTTGGGAAACCAAATAACAATCTAGAGTAGTAGCCTAAAATTCTATCTATTTTATTTAAATGCGGATCCGCATTTTGCATTGGAGTGCGCAAGGGCAGCATACGCATCATGCCATCTCTCAATTCTCAAATCCGCTCCATTCCTCATAGCGCGACGCTCGTGTACAGCAGCACTGTTTTGAGGAGGGATGACGTGTACTAGGTTCCATTTCAGTGCAAACACAGTGTACGTAATCGCTCAGGTAGGGTTGCCGGGTCCGCTTCCAAAAAATAGGGGACAAGCGGAGGAGGGGCGTAGTGTTAATTAGTAAAAAATGTACAATTAAATTACTTATTTTCTTACAAATGTCCTATCCTTGTATCTTAGATTGTACAGTTTTAGATTATGTACCGCTTCATCATAAAGTTTTTAAATAAAAAATATCTCCTATTTTGTGAAATGAAATAGTGATTATAATGCAAAAAATGTGGACTATCCGCTCAAACAGTGGACATCTGGCAACCATACGCTCAGTGCGTGGTTCATTGAGTATGTAAACCGCATTCAGATACCGGGACAGATCAAAAACGCTAATCTTTGCATCTGAAGGCGACGATTTGTAAGATGATAAGAAATTTATATATTAATAATCAATTCTCCAAAATACGTTCATGAATCTACCACTTCACTTAAAATTAAAAAAGGAGATAATCTGAATACGAAGATTTCTCCAAAAGATTTAATCATTTCAAAATCGTGATTTATTTTTTCAATGTCAACTTAACAACAGAAACTGAAAAATAAATAACTTACTGGAAAACAAAAGGCCACAAAAAGAAATAAAAATGTAAAGAATAAATGCTTAGATATTTTAAATATCCTTCGGGCGTTTCGTTCGATGAATGCCGTGTACTTATGAAAGGAAGTAGCTTTCAAAGGCTTTCTGTATTTCGTAGAAATGAATGGTCTTATTGTCGTTCCTCTCTTCCTGTTGCTTGAAGAAAGAGAGGTAGTAGCACGTGGCAAAGGCACGTGATTGGAATGAAAAGCTCCACGTGCACTTGCTTAGAGTCAACATCAGAGCGCTATCAATTGTCTGCAAACAGCAAAACGAATGTCGTTCACTTAATATCGATTTTCGAAGATTTCTATTTACCAATAAACTGTAAAACACTTCAACACATTTAAATATACAATCTTTTAAGAAAATGTATTGAAATTAATAGAATGAAAGAGTATCTGTCATTTGTTCATTATGTTATTTTTAAGATCAATGACAATGCAATTGAAGTTTACCTTAGTCGTCTTGTTTAGCGAGTTGCAATCCAAAGCATTAGACATTTCATCATTCGTGTTCGTGGGGTATGATACGTGATCAAATGATTTTCTGACATTACGCAATTATAGTTGGCGAAGCGGAGGGTGAGTTTTATAAGTTCGAGAACTGAGTGGTTTAAATGCAAAGGTCAAGGAATATACGGATATAAATTGCGTGGCTGTCAATCGTCGGACACGTGTTCCTTTACGAAAAACTTTCAGTAATCCTAAATACATGTGATGCATAACATGTGGTAAATACTTGAGATATTTATAATTGAAGGTGGTTAAAAAGATATATTAATGTACTCAACAACGACATATACGTATAGATATTGGTAAATATAAAACATTTCAGCGTCATTTTCAGAAACAGTGGACAGTGAACTGTGTATTGTTCCAGAACTTGTAAACCTTCCTGTTTCATACGTTTTGGAAAATAAAAACTACTGAATGACATTAATCATTTTTGGGATTTTAGTTTTCCATATAGTGCGTATGTAGTACATTTCTATTGTAACGTTTCTAGTTCTTCCTTTCGTGCGAAATAACCGCAGGGATTCAGCTAATATCTGTTTCACAACACAAAAACATCCAAAATATTATGTCTCGTCCCGAATGAAACCTCGATTTTCTCTTACTCCCTTTCTTTCTCGTTCATTTGCACTTCATAAAACGCGGACTTATTTACATCGAAAGCATCTCAAAATCTTCTTAGACGCTCGCCCCGACCCTGTGATGACCCTCTTCGCAGTGGCATCACGTAATTTCTGCTCATAAAAGGCGTAATCAGGATTCGGCGGCGTTGCCATGGCAACGTTGCGCGTTCCCGGCGCTCTGATTGGAAGAGCGCGTTCGCGGCGGCCAGCGTCCCGTGACTAGGTGCAGTCAGATGCGCGCGTTTCTTGCACGCGTTTCTTGCGTGGGCGGTAACGAGTAGGCGGTCGCGTGCATGCCCGAAGTTCAGATGCTGAGTCGCTCCCGCTTTCTCTCTCTTCCGTTCTTGCTCCTTTGCTTGTCTGTCTCCAAAAGTTATTTCTACCTTCTGATTTTCCTTTTGTGTCTCTTCCATGGTATCTTCTGGTCCGTTTTCTGTGGCTTCCACGGCTTCTTCTCGTTTCTACATGTAATGGGGTTTTTGTGTGTTGATGAATGTATTCCCGTATAGTTTTTGTTTTTCTGTTGTTGTTTTTTGAAGTTTCTTAATGGTTTGCTATCTATTTTTCCTTCTCTCCTTCACAAGTTGTCGTCTTTTTTTTTATTTTTCCTTCTATACATTTTTCCTTCCCAATTATTCTGTAATGTGAATAACTCCTTTTCATGGTACTATTTCTGTAGTTTTTGCCCTTCATATTTGATTTGTATTTTTTATACTTTTTACAACATTCTCTTTTTGTTCATTCATTTTCTTTTCTTTTTAATATACATTTGTGGAACTATTTTCTTTCTATTAAATTTATTTATATATCCACTATTGTTTAGTTCACTACTGTTTTAATTTGCTAAACTGTCATTTGCTTATCCGTTTCTCAAATCCTGCTAAACCGTTTTTCGTAAGCTCAAAATAAAGATATGTAAGAAAATTGTACTAACAATAGTTATTTTTGCACATTCGTCTTCGAAATATATGTAACATGTTTAAATTGAATTCTGAAAAATGTTTCTTTATTTTGATTTTCTTTATTGCATTTTGTCCGACTTTTAATGAAAACCTCACAATTATTCCTTACATTCATATTATTTACTAAATGAAATACTGGAACTAAAATGTACACAAAAATTATTCATTTAGGAGATGAATTTTGATGACCTAAAACATCGCCCAAAATGATCAATAAAATGCTCTTAAAATGATTTAAAAATGCTCTAAAGGCAAAGAATAATGACGTAAAAAATATCAAAACCAGTTCGGATGAACAACTCAAGCTGTTGGATATGTTACTGATGTAATCGGACTTCATCTATTCGTTCACTTTGAAAACTTTTGGTTTGGATTGTCCTTTACCAGGAAATCTGTATATTCAGTTTTCCCGAAATCGGCTGAATCGGCAAGGGCCCTGATAGACGTCACAGGAACCAAATTACACAATTACAATGGCTGACAGTACAATTTTTGAGCGATCAAATCGATTAGACTACCCAGAAATTCTGGTGGAAAACATTTGTATCTCGTAAATATTATTTGAAGTAAGTATCATTAAAATGATCATAAAATCGATGAAATAAGAAAAATAAGCATTACAAAATTACAGCAAAAGGTGAAAAATGATTTATTGCTCCAAACTGACGAAAATGCAAAAAATTACATATAAAAATAAGTCATTTTATTTTTTCGTAACATAACGTTAATTTCTACTGTAAACAACATTGTTCTAAAGTGAAAAGAAAAAATGACATATCTTAAAATCCGCCTGCTATTCATTACATTAGAATGTTTGATACGAACGCTGGGAAGACATGACCTTGACATTGCCACATACTCATATTTCGCGACTGACATCAGGGGCTTTTCACTTCCTCTTGAGCTTCGCTTGATGTTGCCGGATCTTTTGTACCCAGCGGCTCAAATTGCTTCCACGTGCCTCTTTTCCTGCTTCAACCAGGCCAAGGTCACACTGCTGTGATATCGCATTGTCAACTTCCTCGCACACTTGGGGAGCACTTCCGCGTTTCGTGGCTGAGAGGACTCTTCAAAGTCATTTTGTCAATATTGCTTCATTAGTGGATATAATTTCACCACGTGTACCAAGAAGAAAACACGAGAGGAATGGGCATTAATTGATGTCACTGCAGTGTATCTCTTGTGTGCCTGGCCAAATGAGTTGAGATGAATTGATGATGTTCACGACTATACATACTTGAGCAGTGTTTTTTATAACACTGACAATTTTTTTATTAAAATGGTAATTGATTGTTCATAATGCGTTTTCAACAAACCTGGGCAACAGACTTTAGAAAAAGGTGCCAACTAGGGTAGAAACGTCAAAAAAATATTTGTGTGTGTTTCAGAAAACTATTACAACTAATAATTAGAGACCGGAGTTTTATGTTATTACATATTTTCTACTTACCGTTCTCAAATTTGTAATCTTGGCAAATCGGCCCCGTCCTAACATAATATTCAATTTTTTCATTACATATTTTTATATATTTGGTACTATACTTCATATTTTGCCATTTTAACGAAATATTTTTTTATTGTAATAATTTTATTCAATTTTATTTCATACTTTTTATGAAAAGAATTATTTTTAAAAAATCAGCATTTATTCCTTTCTTATTACTGCGTGCTGGCACCTCCTGGTACCCATGTGAAGATGCATGATGTTCTCACAGTCCCGCGCGTCTGCTTCTGTATCCTTGGGTTTTCGTAACGTGGCGGATAACATTATGTTATTTTTACACCTCCTGCCTTATACAATAAATCTTTATAACAGTGATAAGCACATGATTAGGTCCATGAGCCCCGTTGAGAAGGACTTTCGCGAATTAATTAAAAATATTTATTTTGCAAGGCGGGAGGTGTAAAATTGACCTAATTTCATCCGCTGATCGTGACGTCGCTAATCGTGACTTTTAACCTTAATTTTGGAGAAATATCGGCGATCGCCAAGTATACCATTCAATGAGAGTGCTTCATGTTGCAGTGATGTCTGCTAGTCGTAGATATCGCTAGTTTGTACGTCTTCTATTCTGGCTGCAAAACTACAGTCCTGAATAGCAATAGATGAAGCTTTTTCTACTAACGAGAAAGTTGTATTAAAGTGTGCATCAACTTATGCTCTTCAAATGATTTTTATAACGTTTGTATTATTTGTAAAATTTGCTTAGGAAATATTTTATCAATGTAGTTTCGTATTATGTAAATGGGTTTTATAATTAGTGGATTTTTATATTACATAATTTCATCCGATTTTACATATTTAATACGTATTCTTATTGTTTTCATTACATATTTATGTACATATTTTGACGATTTTTTTCGGTCGCTACTAATAATCAAGATAACAGATGAAAATATATTCCTTAAAATTAATTTGAAGAAAAATATTCAAAAGAAATAAAGACAAACCAAGGAGTTAACTAAGGATGTAGCCTTCCCACGACATAATTTAATATAAGTTTTATATATACTTGGATGATATTATTCGAGGAACAAAATTAGCCCAAGAATTAAACTTAAAATCAAATGTACATGAATACACTGCTAATCGCCTATGATCAAATTAAAGAAAACAAGGATGACTTACAGAGGTCTGTTCATCAAGTAAACCAAATTTGCAAAGGATATGATCTGAATATTTCAAAAACAAAGAGCAGAGATCAGCAAAAAATGTCCCAGACTAGATAAAATTAGAAATAATGAAATACAAACGAATTAAACGCCCAAGCAATCGATGACAAGATACAATGTTATAAATGTAATAGATAGGAATGGTTACAACCTGTCAAAAGAACGGAACTGACTCGCATTCCAAAGTAGGCGTTTAAGAACATTTCACAAGGCAGAAGAGAATCAGATAGGCTTTTACCAGGTGGAATTCTTAGGAGCCAGAACAGGTCATGGACCTATCGTTGAAGTGGAGAAGAAAATTTATTGGAGGCGTTACGGGCACCAAAACTGTGTTATTGCATGTTTTGTTATTTTATTTAATAGGTAATTACTATATCTAAGTTTGCATTACTTGATAATATGTGTCTAGACCTTTACGTCATTACAATACCTATATCCTACTGAGTTCTAACATTTCGAATTCTGGTATCCACCCCAAATTGTCTCTCTATCCGCATCAAAGCCGCGGAAAAGAGACCATAATGTACGGTTGCGGGAAAAAACCCTGAAGGTGGAAAACCTGTCGTCATAAGACGAGTTCATGCTAATCTACAAAACTATTTCTAAACTATTTCCTGCGCCCGTCACACATTCTTCTAGTGTTTGGCCTCCTCAGCATCTGATATCATACATTACCAAACAAAATCGACGAACCATCGCCACTTCACCTATTTTTCGGACACCCACTCCCATTTGTTTCCCAAAGGGCTCATTTAATTATTTTATGTTTTACCAATTTTTTATTGTTTTACTAATTTATTTACTGATTACTCAATGACTTATTTACTTGTCAATTTTATAATTTAATTATAGATCAATTTTATAATTTCATTATAGCCATTGTTATTGCAAGTTGCTACACGACCTTGACTGTACGATCATTTCGCTATATGTCCTTTGTTAACTTTTTCCTGCTAATGCGAACACCAGGAAAGTCCTCACGGAAACAAAAGTTTATCATGAACCTAGAGAAGTAGGGAGGGATATAAACTGGTAATCAAAGTCATTTTTCCTTTAGCGTACGGATTTATTTTATTTTATTTATTTATTTAGTCAAAAACAGTTAAAAACTGTATGTGACGTATGGGGGAGAAAATCATCTGCTCACGCTTTCTTGAGTTTCAGAATCCCTTTCCAACAATTTAACTATTAATAGTTGAAAGATGAAAAATAATAATAATAACAAATTTAAAAAAGCGAGAGATTAACATTTCAAAAACTAGATATTTTTGTTGCCAAATTACAGAAAGCTTATTTTTAACGATAAAGGAACGATCAGATTTGATTTTTCTGTATTGTTAACAAAATAGAAACTCACCCTAAGCTCTACTACCACTACAAGCAAAAGGAAAGTTCAACAAAACGTGCGCATAGTGAAGCTATATTTACGTCCAGAAGCAAATCAAGGGGCCATCTCAGCATTTGCTCAATGGATCAGGGAAACTGGACAAAAACCCGATCGAGATCCCCCATTTCTGCTAGATCCAAATTTTCCATCTCGCATTACCGCCTTCGCATTTTCCTCCACCCCCCCCCCACACCTTTCCTCCGGTTTTCCGGGCTCCCCCTCCGGTCGCAGCGGGGTGCGCAATACCCCAACGTCGACACGTCTCCGGTGACCGCACGACCGGAAGGCGCCCCTCGCCGCCGGCGGAAGCCGCACGTCAGCGCTCCTGGCGGCGATGCCCGGCGCGAGCCATTGTGCTGGCGGAGCGCTCCGTCCAGGCTGGGCCGCCCTCCCATAAATCTGGCCATTAAACGAAGTTAATATTTGTCGAGCGACCGCGCCGCTGCAACCATCTTGCGCGCGGTGCCCCGTGGTGTCGTGGCTCTTGGCGCCGTTTGAATGCGGCATTGTCCGCGCCGCGGCTGCAGCGACGATGAACCGCGCGGGCAGGGGTGCAGGGCAGGGGGCAGCAACGGGAATTGGCGAGGGCGCGCGGCCATTGTGGTGGGACAGGGGATGGGGACTGGATGGATGTGAAGGAGGGAACGGTGTGAGCGTTGCATACGGAACGGGATCGGGGATAGGTGAGGATTTTAGAGTGGGAATGAGAATAGATTATGAACGGGAGAGAGAGAAAAAATCGGGCAAGGGATTTGGTGATGGTCAGGTAAGCGTTTGTGCTGAGGATAATTGATGGAAGGGAGGAAATTCGGCGCAGTTTTGTGGCGACACAAGGTCGGTCGGAGGGAAAGGTATAATGGGAAGAAAATGGGAGGGATAATGCATCTGTGAGAGGGGGGATACCTGCGAGATTAAGTTCCAAGAACGAAAGCTCTGATGATGGGACTGATATGGTGGGAAATTAATACATATAGCAGAGTTGTAATCACAGAACCAGCGAGACGGAATCGAAACAGAGACGCTAGGTGTGTATTTAGTGTAAAGAGCAAGTGGCTTGGCAGAGGTTGGGCCAGAGGCCAGGTCGGTGGCGAGAGCAAGTACGAATGCAAGAAAGACGAAAAGGATTCTTGGGTAGAGAGCATGTTCACATGTGAGAGTGCGAGGTTGGAAATGCAAAATCGATGGTGATGTGGGGTTGGTGGAGATTTTAGTAGTATGGTGTCAGAGGAGGAGGAGAGAGCACCGGTAGTGGAGGAGAAACAGAAGTAGAGACCGGACACGGCGTAGGAGGAAAGAAGAAGAGGAAAAAACAGGGTAAGAAGCAGATGGCGGCGGAAGCGATGAAGGCTGGGAAACGCGATGGGGGCGTAGTTAAGGTAAGGGGTGGAGTAACAGAAAAAAAGGATGAATACGAGAACGGAGACCAAGGATTGGGCAAATGTGAGGAACGAAGCGACGATGGGGTCGAAGACAGGCAAAAAGAATGTGGCTCATACGACTCGGCGGACGTGGGGACGAAGGGGAGGGTGGAAGCGGTCAAGGAGGTGGAGGCGGGGACGAAGAGGGGGTGGAGGTGGGCAAGGAGGTGGAGGCGGGGACGAAGGGGAGGATGGAGGCAGGCAAGGAGGTGAAGGCGGGACGAAGGGGAGGGTGGAGGCGGGGACGAAGGGAATGGTAGAGGTGAGCATGGAGGTGGAAGCGGTGACAAGGGGGTAGATTCGGGGTTGGTGGTGGTAGAGGAGACAAAGGGGGGGGTGGACTCGGGCGGTGGAGCTGCCAGCAGGGACGAAGGGAGGTGAAGATGGCAGTAGTGCTGGTAGCAGGGACGAAGGAGGGTGGAGGGACAAAAGGGAGGGTGCAGTCGGGCGGAGGCAAAAACGGAGACGGAGGCGGGGGATGGAAATTGAGGGTGAGTAACCAAGCAGGTGCATTGACGGTTTCAGATGGGCGGGCGCGTGCTGGACTGCAGTGTGCGATGGAGTCGTCTCTAACCTCTGAATGGTCCTCCTCTAGTGGTCAGTTCTGCAATTTAGGGGCGCCGCCCAGCCACCATTATCTCAGCTCACAACGACCCTCCGTGAGGACACCTATATGTAGTAGCTCAGCTGCACAATGGAGAATGGAACGAGGGCAGTAGATTTTACAAGAAGAAAAATTACTTAGGTATTGTCAAGGATCAGTTAATAATAAACACTGGTATTGAAAATGTATTGTACATAAAGTTCATTTACAATCGTATTGTATCATATGATGATTCAGCCATTACACAGAACAATGATTTATACAAACAAACTTTTCAATGTTTGGATTAATTAGTGCTTCACCTCAATAATGGTTACAACGGGCAACAAATACACCAAAAGTTACGTAGAACGAAGACAAATAATACAAGTTCACAGGTTCAAGAACTGTAAACTGGTTAGAACCGCAGTTCAGCTAGGTTCCGCGTTCTTATCGCATCAAGAATAGAGCGACATACAATTTCCTAATCCGTTTATTGGGGCACGGGGCAGTTAACTATTTCGAGATCCAACATCTTAGCCATCAAGATATAAATCAGAATTTCTGAATGCAGATCTACTATAATTTAGAATTTCAAGAATTACTGTTGTCACATGTATCAGTCATAACCAGGGCTCGGATTCTGATGGGATGTCTTCTTTTCATTGGTACATTCTAGGTGTAGCTAACTTGTAAATGAATGTTTATCACGACGTATAGGTGATAGTAATGCGCAGTTATTGAGTATTATTTGTAATTATTTTTCCATTTTCAAGTTTCTTTTTACATTTGAGCCATTTTTTGTCATTTTTACACATTTTGATTCCTTTTCGTGTTTTTGGTTAGTGAACGTTTCATGAATTTATAATACTAAATCAAAGATTTTATTGTATCATCAGTTCATGACAAAACTCACCACTGCTGTGAGCTCTGGTTTTCGAATTCACAATTTTTTTCTTTATTACATTGTTTACACATCTGTTTTCTTTGCTTTTACGGCATTTTTGAAACATTTTTAGAGCATCTGATTCATCATTTTTTGGCGATGCTTTAGTTCATCAAAATTTGCCGCCAAGTCATTATCAAAGAATTCGTAGGTCATCAGAATCCGAGCCTACCTTTAAGTAATAGTTCGTATAACTGATTTTAGATTCAATACACACAGTGAATTAAATATTCTACGCTATTCAATATGTAAGCCGTCTCATTTCTGACTTTGATGATTTGTTTTATTTCATCTGGTTTCTAATGAAATATATATTACAATTAAATACCTACTAATTGGAACCCCCTAAATTCGAATTACGTTTACCAATTGTAGTATGAAAATGAGATAAATGAATACGCATTTGGTCAACTTTATAATTAAAAATACGAGGTCAGATACGAATTCTTTCTGCTAATTATTAAATGTTTTTCACTCTTGTGAGAAAGGTTACACTTTATATTTCAAGAAGGATCGTAAAAGGTTTATGCCAGTTTCCTAGGATTATAAAACGTTGTGCTTCGCAGTCGACACAGATTCAGTTCATTTTATGAGCACCGTAACTCATAAACAGTGAACCCTTTAATTTCCTCGTTAGAATCATTCCCAATACTGTACTCATTTTTATTCTTTATGCCAGTATTGAGTAAAAAAGATGTAATAAAATAAGACCACAATATCTATATGAGAATCCATGAACAATATGTATATGATATTTTCATATAGCAATTTACGGAACGTTAAAGACGTTTCTGTATTGAAATATTTCTTCAAACATTCATTCAAGTTTAATTAATTTTCTTGAATAAGTAATAACATTTCCTGTTTGAAGATGCTGTATTTCTCGACCCGACTAAAAGAAAATTGTTACAGACACTTTAGGAAATATAAGCGAGTAATTTCATAGAATAGTTTTTACAAAATAAAGTAGAATAGTTTTTACAAAATTCACTCAAATGTTATTGAGTTGAATACATTTAATTCAACTTTTTACACATTTTTGTAATTTTTGAAAAACAAAAGAATAAAGCAATAAGGCGTTTAATTAATCTTATAGGATACATTTAGCACTATCCCTATCAAAAACTTAAAGACATAATTTGGAGTAATTTTTGAAAAAATCTTATTTTTGTAATTTTTTAAAATTGCAAATATTGCATGCCATATTGCGAGAAAACTGTCAATTTTTTTAAAAAGATGTACTTTATCATAATGAATGAACTAATTATAGACAACACATTTCATTTGAAGGAAAAATCTCGGTCTTCAAATTTTTAGTTGTAAAAAGACGCTGAAAGAATTCATACTTTTGCAATTTTCGAAAATTCGGAGTTAACCGTGAAAATAGGATCTATGCCACTTTTATAAGTGTCTTTTACTATATTCTTACAAAAAATGTAAAGAAAAAATTTGGAGCTGTTTTTGAAAAAATTTTGAAAATATCCGTGGGGGCTTTGTATAAAATACCCCGAAATTTTAAAGAATGTTTTTCAAAATTTCAACGCTTCAACTAGAGCCAGATGAACAGGGATTACTTCTATTTCGAAAAAATCCTACGCATAATTTAGACGCTAGCAGTGTTCATAGACGGACGTTTTGTTTTCAATTGGTTTTTCGCCATCAAGAACCCACAAAACTGGAATTCTCGCTTCAACACGC
Source organism: Teleogryllus occipitalis (assembly GCA_011170035.1). Taxonomy (NCBI): domain Eukaryota; kingdom Metazoa; phylum Arthropoda; class Insecta; order Orthoptera; family Gryllidae; genus Teleogryllus; species Teleogryllus occipitalis. Next base: position 402,055 of record BLKR01000537.1, on the reverse strand, counting down.
GTTAGAAGATTTTTTCTCTTAATTTAACAACTGGATTTATTTACCTTTTCGTTACCAGGGCCCGGAAATTGATTTTTTTTCTGGCGAAAATCCGCCGTTTTTTCGTGCAGCATTACAAAATTTTCTCAATACGTATGTTACTTCGTATACACGTACGTATAGGAGAATGTAAAAATAGATTTCATAGGTAGGAAATTTTTAAAGTTTATTTGAAATTGTAGTTATGAGCTCGAAGAAAAATGTCATATCAATTAATTTTATAGTAAATTATTCGATGTTTACTATTTTAATATAAGTTTTAAAACTATATTTAGTTGAATTTTTTCAAAGTAAAAGTTTCTTCCCTTGCAGAAGAGCACCTCATGCTATCACTCCTACGTCTTCACTTCCGCCGTTTGACACTTTCAAACGGTCTTCTGGCGTGGTTCCTGCCCCTCCCCTAGCCCGACTCCCCTCCCGTCCCCCCTCCCTCTGCCGCCTTCTCCTCTGCCTACTAAGCCTCTGTGCCACTGTCGCTGCCCGCTTCGTTCGCTTCTAATGATGGCGTCAGCTGTTCTTTTTAATAAAAGCCTCGCAATTTCATTAACCTTACATCATACACCAACACGCTCGCACCGTCCTCGACAGAAAGAGCGAACGCCAGGACGGGGGGGGGGGGCGGGAGAAGAAGAAGGGAGGGAGAGGCGGCGCCGGGGTACGGCTATTGTAACCCCTTCATCCGTTGTCCAGGCGAAAAGCAGGGGCCGCCGACGAAGCTGAACTTTGTACGAGACAAGAACATTAACAAGACATACGGCCTTTGTATTAGATTTTGAAAGGGTCGCCGTCTTCTTTAGACCCCGGGCCCCCTGGTTACTAAATATCTCTTCCCTCGAAGGGGGTGCGACTGTTAAATAACCACTATGAGAACAAATGTGCTACAAAGCGAAGAGCGGGATGCGGGGATTAGAAAGAAACGGAGCGGCGACTTTATTTGAAAAAAGCACGGCAAGAACGACGGCGGCGTGGGCGGTTGGGTGTGGCGGATGGTAGGAGCGGCGTGGACGTTGAGGGCGGTGATCGCGGCGGGGAGCGTTGGGGGCAGTGGCGAGGGCGGCGAGGGCGGCGAGGGCGGCGAGGGCGGCGAGGGCGGCGAGGGCGGCGAGGGCGGCGAGGGCGGCGAGGGCGGCGAGGGCGGCGAGGGCGGCAAGGGCGGCGAGGGCGGCGAGGGCGGCGAGGGCGGCGAGGGCGGCGAGGGCGGCGAGGGCGGCGAGGGCGGCGAGGGCGGCGAGGGCGGCGAGGGCAGCGAGGGCGGCGAGGGCGGCGAGGGCGGCGAGGGCGGCGAGGGCGGCGAGGGCGGCGAGGGCGGCGAGGGCGGCGAGGGCGGCGAGGGCGGCGAGGGCGGCGGGGGCGGCGAGGGCGGCGAGGGCGGCGAGGGCGGCGGGGGCGGCGAGGGCGGCGAGGGCGGCGAGGGCGGCGAGGGCGGCGAGGGCGGCGAGGGCGGCGAGGGCGGCGAGGGCGGCGAGGGCGGCGAGGGCGGCGAGGGCGGCGAGGGCGGCGAGGGCGGCGAGGGCGGCGAGGGCGGCGAGGGCGGCGGGGGCGGCGGGGGCGGCGGGGGTGGCGAGGGCGGCGGGGCGGCGAAAGGAGGAGTGGAAGCGGGAGTGGGAGTGGGAAGTCGGGGGTGGAGATTCGAGCCGCGAGCAGTGCGCGTCGACTCGCGCCAAGCCCCCTGGGAATTAATTTGAGCCGGCCCGGAACCTCCCACCCAGCAGCCGGCGGTGAAGGCGGAGGTGGCTTGGAAAGAGGCGACCATACTGGCAATGGGTAACGTGCAATTGCAGCAACTGCAAGAGGAAAAGGAGAAAGCAAAGATGATGAAGTGAGAGAAGAGACATCGGAAATGAAAATTGTAGACGCAACGGCTTAGCAAGCAGCAGAAATGACTGCGACGACTTCGTCAGTTTCGGCAAGGTAAAGATTGCGATAAGGATAGTGGTAGAGGTAGAAAGTGGGGTATGCAGAGCCGGAGGTTTCGATGAAATCGGGAGGAATGACAAAGGCAAAAGGAGAGATAAATATGACAGCATCAAAGTACGTGATCATATATGACTGTGCAAGGAAAGGATGTCGCGAGATCACCAAGCATAATGTTGCAGAGACCGACGATGACAACGTAAGTAATCAAAAGCGTTAGTATAAAATTCGGAAATACCGACAGAAGCTTAGCCGTTGAAGCGACGTGGACTGCGGAGTGGATACGGTGGCCTAGTAGGTTGGTTGGTTGGTTGGTTAGTGATTCCGGGCGCGTCAACAGCTCAGGTCATTATTCCCTTCAGTTTAGTCCCGTTAGTGTAGTGCGTTTTTGCCTCGGGAGATGGCGGTGATCTTCCCCGGTTGGTTGGCGAGATCCGGCGCAGGGTTTCCCCCTAAACAGGACACCAGCGGGACAAACTCAATGCTCCCAACCGGTCTCCCCGAATATGTGGTAGTGTAGTGATTTTAGTGTAATGTTAGTGAATGTTAGTGTATTGTTAGTGTATTGTTAGTGTGCGTAAGGGGAGAGGATAGGACAAGGAAGAGGAAGGATAGATTCGCGTGGTCCGTGGCCCGTTTGTTAAGGTACTGCTCTGGCATTCGCCTGGTGTTGATCGGAGAAACCACGGAAAAATCAGAGCAGCCGTCCGCTAGAATTCTCCTCCAGACAGCGACTGGATTCGACCCAGCTGAAAAGCTAGTGTCGAAAATCCTGCCACCGTCGGGACTCCAACCTAGGGCCTCCCGGTCAGAGGCGCTACAGTGATATCAGTTGGTGCACTTAGCCACCGCTCCCGGTATGGTCCTAGTAGGCCACGGAGGAGCTCACCAGATCCGAACCGAAGGCAGCGGCGAAGGAGACGCGGTCTCAGACGCAACCGGCTGTGTGGAGACGGCGGCTGCGGCATCGCGCCGGCAGCGGGGCCTGGAGTCGGAAGCGGCCGTGGAACAAGGGTCGGGGTATGAGTCGGCCCTCTCGTGTCCTTAATTGCGTAATATCTTTCACCGGCCCCAAAGACTGCTACACACTTAAACAATATCCGCGAAAGGGAGCGCGGAAGCCGTGACGAAATTAAACCCTTCGCTTTACACCACGCGTGCACCCAGCGAGCGGGAGGGACGCCGCGGAGGAAGAGACGACCATGGTTGCGGGGCGAATGCCTCGAGAACTGGAGCTCGCTTAAAGAGGAATGAGAACGTGTTCAGGAAGTGGAGAACGGTTAAAATAGAGGAGTTCGCGGTTGTAGGGATTTGAAAAGGAGAGAGAGAGAGAGAGAGAGAGAGGGGGGGGCAAAAGAAGGGAATGGTTAAGCAAGGGAATGGTAAGAGCAAGGACGTTGCGTTTTGAAGCAAAACCTAAGACAAGTAAAAGGGAGGATCAGATTCGGAATTGACTATTTCATTTTTGTGGGCTAACGGCTATTACTAGTACCCTAATTGAAGTGTATGTTATATCCCGGGAAATATAACATAACCCATATTCATCTCCAGATGAAATATGATATGTGTCACCGGCATACACGGTAGCATGCGGTGCTTTCCTTTCCTGGTATAAAATAGTTACTATGAAGGGACCAGTTTGAGGGGTAGCGAAATAAATTAAAAACATGTTGGACTATGACATTGTAATTAAGCGCATGGGCATAATCATCAGTTTGGTTGCCAGCAGTTGCCAAGAAGAAGCTGTCAAAGCGAGCCCTTCTTAGAATAATCTATATATCTTCCGCCAGGCAGCAACCGCTCTCAGCTCGGACTAGCTCTAAACTCCCGACTGGTCTCCCAACATGGTGGTATTGCAGTGCATGCGTATTAGTATAAGCAGAGAGGAGAGGACAAAGATATGAAAGGAAAAATTGCGTGTGATACGTTTGTGAAAGTACTGCTTGCTCACTTGCCTGGTATTGGTAGAAGTAATGGAAATCCAGCGATAGATGGAATTGACATGAGAAATTGTGCAGAAGGATCAACTTGGTCACAAGTGTAGTGGTGGATGTGAGGGAAGGGGATTCGAGAAGCTGTTAAGCGATAAATTGCCGAAAGTGACTATGTGCCTCAAGCAGAGGTGATCCAGAGGAACAGCAGGAGAAATCGAGGAGGAGAAAAGTTAAGGAAGGAATGCAGAGAAGAAGAAGGTAGTGGAGAAAGAAATAATGGAGGGTAAGAAACATGTGAAGGAGTGGTGAATACACCAGCAAAGTTCGAGGGTCACTTATCAAACAACGAATTGCATTGAAATCGTAAGCAGAGTGTTGGCAGTGATGGTGATGAATAAGCAAACTTTCAATCTTTCCATGGGTGGGAAGTCGCCAAGCAGGGGGATGAACATATAGAGACAAAAATAGAAATGGAGGGAGAGAGAGAAAGAGAGAGGAAAATGGTACAGAAAAATAAGGAGGTAATGGATAGTGAGAAAGAGAAGAAAACAAGGCCAGAGACATAGAAAGATAGGATGAAAGAGAAACGACAGGGAGAGAACTAATTAGAAAGAAGAAGTGAAACCAGACTAATAAGAGAAAAGAAAAAAACAGGAGAAACAAAGTAAGGAGAACAAAATATAGATGAGATGAAAGAGCAGGAAATGTAGGGACAGGAGGTAGTATAAAAGATAGCTAGAAGTAAGAAATGGAGAAGATTGACTTTATTTCTACATAATAGTCTTTCTATAAGGATTTCTCAGCATTTTCGGGTAATAGGATTTCTCAGCATTTTCACCCACATTCGAGATCTATACTTTTATAAATGGGTGATGATTTGAATGATAATGAAGCTAAGAAAAGATTAGAAGCAGGAGAAATGGTGGAATCTCCAGAAATCCTCGAATTCCATTCACAGATTGCTCATGGTTTCAATACCGCTACCCTGAGATACATACAGAGATATCCAGCCAGTATCCCACGGATCACCCGGGAGAAGAGAAACTAGAAGCAGCAGAGAAGGACAAGAAGAAGAGGAAGTGAAGACAGCGAATACGTCAATGACGCTCGTGGCTGCTGTAAGCGCCCAGCCGCGCTGAATGGCAGAGTGTTCGGGCCCGGCGGAGGCAGCGACGGCGGTGTCTTTGCGTGGGTGGCAAACCGCACGGCGGGCGGTTGAGCTTGGAAACAGAGGACTTGATGGGAGCGCACGGCGGCGACGGAGGCGCAGTCGAGATTAGATGCGGCTTGCGCGACGTACTGATCCGTGTGTGCCAGTGCGAATGAGTTCTCGGCTCTAAATTAGCCAAAGCGTCTTTGCCCTCGAGGGAGCATGAAGCGCGTTACTTTGAGTAATCCGGACTTCCATGAGCGTGCAGGCCTCGCTTCATTATGAAGCGCCTGCCACTCCGCCTAATGCTCAGGAGTAAATTTCTTAATGTTGCGACTTAATTTCCTGTCAGCATTCAAAGCTGTGGGAAATTAAAGCTCCACATACATTCCTTTTGCTCGCTCGTATAAAGATTCTTTTAGAGCTTCTTTTTGACTTGTTGTAATTGGAATGATGAAAGATATCTCCACGTTCACGAATTTTTTGTGCTTTAACAAAAAGATTGCTACGTTAATTTCAGTGAAGTATATTTCAAAGTATGTGTTCACTTTTCATTATTCAAATCTTGGAAAAATGCAACGAAAGTTCTAAAGCGTGTTTTAACCCTTATCTCATGCACTGGAGAATTATCCATCCAATCTAAAACTGAAATATGATGGTAGGTTACGAATATCGTACAGCGTTCCATCCACCTTATAAAAAGTAAATGAATTATAATTTTATTACGTATATAAAAAAATTATAATTACACATAATAACTTATAATTATATGAATCAAATCTGACTAATCATGCACGAAATATCATATTTATAACAGATCATGGAATATTATAACACTTGACTTATGTTAAACCAAAGCAGATGAATTGTCATGCAGTATATTATGTTCTTACCTATGGTGCGATTCTGATTTAAACTGATAATCTATACACCTTTGAAACTCATCTATAATATATAGAGTTATGAAATAGAGAAATCTGTTAGACTTTGTAGGTTAAACTCCGTCAAAAACATCGTAACATTCATCTCCTACGCACAAGAAGGATCGTGCTGACCCTAAAATCAAGAGAAAATATGAATGAAGCGAATAATATTGTAATGCGAATAAAATAGTCAAATACCTCGACATTAGGCTATATATCTGCTTTGGCAATTTAGTTTAATTTTTACTATTTTATCATCAAATCTAAAAATGTATTGTAAGTCTCTGCTACGGAAACAGGCTAATTTTTCTCCCTGCCTGAAGTAAATTACATTCTCTAAGATTTTGTGTAAAAAGAATCTACGTTTTTCGGTTAGTAGGATACTAGTGCATTTGTGAGTAGGATGTGTTTTGAGTCTAACCTTTAATCAAATTTGCACTTGTTTACTATTTATTGCGCTCCTCCGTATTTGCTAATATGCTGACATTGGACTTGAATTCATTTTCAAACATTCAGTTATCTAAGTTCAGTATGGCGTATTTCTCTCTATATAGTAAGAAAGTCGACATTGCCGGTGTTTTCCTTTATTAGCTCACGTCGTTGTGGATGTCAGCGATAGTGAGCGCAATGTAAACTTTACTTCAATCTTTGGAATCAACAACATAGAAATGAGGGGGCGGTGTCAGTTGGAACTCTGAGAATAAAATATTCTTATCCTTTGATCGAGTTTTATATGCACCCCTTTTACGCAGATAAAACATTTTGTCTGCTATAATTATGTTTCTTATTCACGTAATCAATACACATTTAATTCCGTAGCAATTCTATAGAATAATGGGTTACTTAATATGATGAATATGCTAAATGTTAATGAGTGAGTTACCGTTATAAATATGTCAATATACTAAATAATGGGTTACTTTGCAGCCATTTCAGCAGACGTTTAGTTTTGCAGAGTTCTTTAAAACAGAGTGAACTTCAGGGTTTAGATTTTAACATTGCTATTGCCTACTTGAATTGAAGGATCATTGTATCATTCATAACAAATCTTCTTTAGTTGCACACATACTTACATTAAAATTCTTAAAAATACGTAGACATGCCGTTTTTCTCATATTTTATGTTTTTCTTAGTGTAATATAGGATTTCAAACTTGATTCAATTGTCTTTCATTGATTGATATATTAAATTGTTACCACAACATCTTTATTTATTCCTGGAATATTTCTTTCACCTCGCTATTTACAATAACAAAAATAAATATTTTCAAATGAATTTCCAATTTTCAGTTCACAAAAGTGACATGAGCAGGGGAGATACTAACAGTCATTAAAACAATATTTTTCCAGAGATTATTATAAAATGCCAATTTTCCAATCCTGTTATTTTAAAATTGTAATTTTATCATGTTGCTCGTACGTTTATTGGAACTAAGAATTAACTTACTGTACTTAATATTTTGAAAACCGTTTAAAGCTCGCAATAAGTGTGCAGGTGTTCAGAGGAATTACGGTCGAATTATATTTTTGTACTAAGAAAATCTAAAACAAGCCTCTAACTTTCAGTGTGTGGGGACTACACTGTTCCAAAGAGCTACTGTTATTGACACCACCATATCTGCGAATCCATAGGCTCGGACTTGTTTGCAGACTCGTTCAGTTATCGAAAGGCTGCGTCTCGCATTCCGCTCCAGAAGCATCGGCGCCAGCGACATCGTCATCGGCGTCGTCGTCCTCGCCGGTGGCAGTGGCGGTGGCGGTGGCGGCGGAGCGAACGTTCTCGAAGGCTGCCACGCACTACGCTTTCCCCCCCTTTCCCCGCCTTTCGCCCGGGATGTAGGCGCATCGGAAAATACTTTGCCGAGCTTTACTTAACGCTCGGGCCGCCCGCCCGCCCGTCCGCGCACCGCGCCACGCCGCTCCGCTCCTGGCTGCTGGTCGATACATGAAGATCGCTTCCGACCTCCTTGCCGTCGCTGTCGCGAGGCCTAGGATGTTCTTCGGCGCCGCGCGTCTTTCAGGCGTCTACTTCGCGGAGGTTTGTCGCTGCCGACGCCTCGTAGGGCGGCTGCGCGGAAATGAGGTGTTCGTACCACTGTACTGTTATATCGACTTAACGCAACTGTGCAGAGGGGTGAAAATCTACTCATAAAAATGTTGTATTCCGCCAATCGTTACTAACAGTCGAAATAAATGAGACGTATCAAACCGCGGGTGAGTTCTAATTCAAGTAAAAAATATCTGTAATTTATATTGTTATTCTTATACGAAGGGTGTATTTCGATAAATCTAGACATACACACGTCTAACAACACAAAATCCGTTATCCCTGGTTATAAACCTCGGCTCTTGGCTAAGTTTACTTCAACTGTGTCTGTTATTTTACCGCCCGCCAGCCTTGCCACGCTGCTCCTTGCCGTTCTAAGCCACTCCACGCAACGCTGCGACGCTCGCGACTGCTGGTCGATACATGAAGATCGCTTCCGACCTCCTTGCCGTTGCTGTTGCGAGGCCAAGGATGTTTTCGGCGCCGCGTCTTCGAGGCGTCTACTGCGCGCCGGTACACCGTCGACGTCGCCTCGAAAGCTGGCAGCGCGGAAATACGGTTTTCGTAACACTGTACTGTTACATCGACTTATCGCAGCCATGCAGATGGGAGAAAAGCTACAGTTAACGGACGGTTTTGGTTAAGGATTTTATATTCCTTCATCCGTTAAGAACAATCGAAATTAACGGTGTATCAAAAAGGCGTGAGTTCTATTTCGAGAAAGAAGTATTTCTAATTTATATTGTTATTTTTATTCGGAGGTGGTATTATAAAAAATCTAGAGAAACACATAGAACCTATAACACAAAAATCCAATATCCCTGGTTATATACCTAGGCTATTGCCTAGGTTTACTTCAACCGCGTCTGTTATTTTTGCACCCGCACACCCGCCACACAGCGCCACGCCATACCACTCCACTACGTCGCTCCAGGTCACGCAGCTCTGCTCCTGGCTCCTAGTCGATATAAGAGCGCTTCCGACCTCTTCGCTGCCGTTGTTGTGAGGCATACGAAGTTCTTTGGTGCCTCACGTCTCTCAGGCGTCTACTGCGCGGCGGTAAGCCGCCGGCCGCCTCACGGCAGGCTGCGCGGAAATTAGATGTTCGTAACACTGTACTGTTATATTGACTTAACACAACTGTGAAGAGAGAAAAGCTTTTCTTAACGGCCGGCTGTCGTTAAGGATTTTGCAGTTCGCCGTCCCTTAAGAGCAATCAAAGTACATGAAATCTATCAAAAGGCGTGTGAGTTCTAATTGAAAAAATATTTGTAATTTGTATTATTATTCTTTTGGGGAGATTGTTTTACGAAATTTCTAGGTAGACACACATGTCCGATAACACAAATACTCATTTTTCCTAGTTATAAACTTCGGCTACTGTCCCGGTTTACAAACTTCAACCGCATATGTTATTAGGTCTTCATCGGCCGAATGAGGTTTATAACTAGTTCATATTTTTGTCATTAGACCATCCCGGTGAGCCGATACATTATGACCACATGGGAAATCAAGTGGGTATTTGCCTTCAATCCACCAATTTGCAGAAGTTTCAATAATTTCTAGTCAATAGAAAAAAAATAATTTTGAAAGTCATATTCAAAGTTAGCTTTCGTAAACGAGAACTCCGGCTCTTGTTATTGCTCCTAACATGTACGTTTTTATTTCCATCATTTGACATTTTCAAGTCATTTTTTCTGGCCCTGTTATGCCAGAAGTACTGGTTCTCCAGAGTGAAGGATTTTCGTCAGCCAGTGAGAAGTGTTTTGGTTCTTCAGAGAGAAATGGTTTGATTCTGCAGACAGAAGAGTTTTGGTTCTCCAGAGAAAAGAGTTTTCTTTCTCCAGAGAGAAGAGTTTTGGTATTCCAGAGAGAAATGTTCTGGTTCTCTAGAGACAAGGGTTTTGTTTCTCCAGAGATGTCGTGCAGCTATTGTATCGACAGGTGTGAGAAAAATCCTTAAGACTAGCAAAACGTTTGGCAACTATCCCTGAAACGCAGCATCTCCAGGAAAGCCAAAACTTCATTCGCGTTTAAAGGTTATGTTAGGCGCTGCCTCGGAAGCAGAATGTGCGCATAAAATCTTTGTGGTATTCGTGATTTTATGGTACTCATAAGCCAAAGTAATATAGTTATTTGTAAAAGAGAAGGGTAGTATTTTCATTTTAAAAAAGTCGATGAAAATGTTTCTCTGTGTAAATGCTTTGGAAGACGTTTCTCTTTGGGGCGCCGCGGGGAAGCAAAAAAATATAAAGCCACGACTTAATGATTTTGAAGTGGGGGGCCATCTCACGAATACGTTGTACGGAACAGATTGCCGAAAAACCGTCGGCTGGATTCCGATTTAATTCAGTATTTAAATAACCTAGTTGTGAAGATCGTAGGTAGCACTCTGACTTAAATGGTTATCAAAATATTTATTACAGTTTACTAAAGACCTAAATGAATTCCATTGGGGAAATGTAGAAACCTTGAACATTGCAGACAACGGACACGAACACGTGGTTTGTTGATGAAAATGTTTGTTAGGAATTCACTTATTTTCAGTTTATTTGTCAAATTACTGCTATCAAGTTCTCGGATTGCCATAAACTAACCTTGGAGGTGCAAAATACTCCTTGTGCAATTTGGCAAATTACTTTGCTTTAGTTATGAGTTGTAGATAGTTGCCCGTTATCTAAAAACATCGCACTCTTAAAGTTTTGTACATCGGTTAGTATACGTAATAGCTAGTTATGAAAATCTTGTAGAAATCTGTATTCATGATCACTAAGCCAAGCCTCAATTAAAGAAAATATTTTTTTAAAAAATACATCATAAATTTACGCTACCGCCTGTCTCATATCGAACAGAAACATACATGCACTCCAAACGCCCAGCAAGACAACGAAACTCAGTCTCCAAGCCAACACTTTTTTCTCTTCAACATATTACGTCGCATGGAAGCTCCCACTTGGGACAAAAGAGTCCAGCAAATCTTCAATCCCCAGCTACTCGTCCTCTCCCTACCCCGCCCCCGCCTCCCTCGCACGTCTCAGCCAAACCAATTCCCCGGCGTCGTCCCTCGCAACCGCAGCGCCACTTCCCCTCCCCTCCCCCTCCCTTTCACCCTGCCTTCCCCTCCCTCCTCGGTCTCTCCCTGGAGCCTTGGAGGCCCCAGGGCTGGCCCTGTCGTTCCACGCCGCCCGTGATAAATGAACGCGGTTCTTCGAGATTGAGGCCCGGTTTTTCCGCTTGTCCTCCGTCTCATTTACGAGTGTTGCTTTCGATTTTCGATCGACCGCCGGCATTTTTTTAGACCCCCGCGGTCGCAGGCGTGACCATGGGCGGGTGACGCGAGAGGAATCGACATGAAAACAATGGTTTAGAGGGAGAGTTGACGCTGATTCTGTGATACTAGAATGTTAAATCACTTCGAGATCTAAAATTCATATTATTATTATTATTATTATTATTATTATTATTATTATTATTATTATTATTAAAGATGAAACATAGACTGTATGCTGCTAAGTTTATTTCACAATAAAAGTTCCAATAATTTCTTTTTATAGACAGTCCAAACTACATTCATTAAAACATAGATGATTATTACATTCAAATTGGTATCTTGAATGTAATAATCATTGATATTTTAATAAATGTTGTTTGGATTGTATAAAAAGAAATAATTGGAACTTTTATTAAGAAAAAATATTGTTATTATTATTATTATTATTATTATTATTATTATTATTATTATTATTATTATTATTATTATTATTATCTGAAGGAGGTAGGAAACGATCAATACTTTATTAAATTGAAATTAGTTGCTTTTTAATGCGTAAAGATATAAATTAAGAGTTTTAAAATTTGAATTACTGATGCAACACTGAAGCCACTGAATAAATGAATTGAGTACATAACATTCTTTACCTACAAAATCCTTCTATGACCTAGTCTTCTTCATAACGCGGTTGATTCTTGACCTTCACGCAGCAGATATGATATTAACAATAATCACTCAATAGGTGCTAATTTTGTAATTAAAAAAAGTAGAAACTACACCAAATTCATATCTTCGTTTTAATCTAATTTATATCGTTGGTTCAATGATTACATTTCTAAACATTTTGATGCAATAATTATGGAAAAATTTCGGTACAATGTTTGCGGAAGAGATGCATTGATTTTAAATCGTACTTTACGCAAAATATGGGTGCTATCCAGAATCACTTACCCTACTGCAGAGTTCATTTCTTTCACTGCCAAGTTAGGCTACAGTTGAACCAGAATGTAGTTGAGTAGAAGAAAGGGAAGCAACTCACCTTACCTGGAAAAATATTAACAAATAATTACATTTCGTGGATTCTTTGTCCCTCTAACAAGAGTACAAACTTGAGTACCATTGGCACCAAATTTGGAAAATAAATAGTCTTTTTTGCGGGCATTGGACAAGAACGCGCAGATTTTATTATCCAATGAAACATGAAGCACAAGTACTACACACAAAGTATGAAAAAAATTAACCAAATAATTTTCAATACGATTGTATTAGTCTTTTTTTTATAAAATAATGTGCCTATAACGAATCCAGAGAGAAACGAGAAGGACCAAGAGGAGGTTAATAATATGTTGTATAAGTTCATATGATCTTATGAGTTGAATGGTCTAAAATTTCAAATAATGCATTATTGCTTCCATTTATCTGACAATTAACAAAATACATTGTTCCTTTAGTGCGTGCAAATCACTAAATGTTTGCAGTGAATATAGTATACTTGTGTGTACTGGTACAAACTAGATATGACGAACTAGTGCGTACACATCACTAAAAGTTTGCAGTGAACAGTTTACGTGTGTGTATCGGTACAAACTAGAGACGACGACTTGTTGGAAAGGCATTCTGAAACTCAATAAAGCGTGATGATTTTCTCCCCCATACGTCACAAACAGTTTTTGACTGTTTTTGATTAAATAAATAAATAAATAAATAAATAAATAAACAAGAATTCTCTACTTGGAAGCAATACGTTTGCAACTAAAATTCGTCACAAACATCCAGCGATACCTACGGTGCCGAATTTGAAAGATCCTTTCATTTTACCTCATAAATGACGACACGTTTACTTAAGAACTTTGTCACCGAGTGTCTGACTTGCTGCCAAGAAGTTGCAGCAGAAGTTACATTTTTTCCTGCAGTACCACGATCTGTATTTCCTCTTCACCTAATCAACGAGAAAAATATTGAAGAAGTCTCAGCAGCAGTAGCGGATCCAGAGGGGGGTATGGGAGCCATGCCCCCCTCTTCCAAAAGGCCAAGAGATTTCGTTTGTTATCTTATTTTATTTGGCAAAATTGATTTAAATATTGATGTTGAAATTATGTAATTATTTAAAAGTAATATTGCATATTATCATATAAACACTACAAAAATAATATACAAAATAATAACAAATGTTTATTATTTAACAAAAATCTATGATGGCTCCTTCCAAAATGATTGGCTGAATCCGCCCCTACTCAGCACTCTAGTATTATTTGTAGTTTAAAATGTTAAGCTTTATTGCATGACTACATGTTTTGAAAATGAGGGATGTCAGAAGCGAGTTTTCAATTTTGTACGAATACAATCAAACATTATAAACACGTTAGTGCGTCAAATATCGTGGTCATATATGTGTTGAAAACAATGATACGATGGTGTACTATAATGGAAATACGCGTAGCCTTGATCTGATAAGAAATTTTATTAGTAAAGGTGAACTTCATATTTTGGTAAAAACCAATGTGAATTCTTGAGATATCACTTTTCTTGTGTACCGATCAAATGTGAACTCATATTACCTTCACGGCACTACCGCCATAACAGCGAAAACCAACAGCAGAGCATAGGATCGTTGATGGTAGGTACCAAACCAGCGGCACCGCAAGATTCCACCGCCTCTTCGAAACACGGTGCACGCGCTATCGCGACGAACGAAGCTCCGGGGACTTCCCAGTTCGCCGCGAAGTGGGCGGGGCGACAACCTCGTGGCGAAAAACAGGCCATGTATCATGTTGGCGAACCTGATTGCCGGCGGCGGCGGCGGGGCGGAGCGGAGCGGAGCGGGGCGGGCGAGGCGGGGCGGGGCGGGGCGAGGCGGGGCGAGGCGGGGTGGGGCGGGGCGGGGTGGGGCGGCGGTGGTAGCGCGAACCGTACATCACTCTTTCTCGGGTGCGCCGTGCGATACGCGAGCGAGTGCGGAGGGGAAAGGGAGGGGAAGAGGAGGGGAAGTATAAAGTTATATCGCGCGGGCCGTAGGGGTGGAAGGGGGGAGGTAGAGGGAGTGGAGGGGGAAGGAGGGTGGAAGGCGTGTGCACAACTTGAAGAGCGTACCGATCTGGGAGCATCAATTTTGGGTTTATGGCTCGTAAAGGTTCACCGGAGTTTAACGGTCTAATTATAATATTTAATTCAATAAAGGTGGGAGCGTTGGCTGGGCACAGGCAGCAGGAGAGGGGTTTCGGGGAGTTTTAGGTTCTGAGAGGAAGCTTTTTTCGGAAGGGTGTCGTTCGGGTCTTATTGGAAGGGGTCTTTATCGGGAGAGCCCTTCTCTTTTTAAAAATATTGAAATTTGATTGAAATGAATTTTTTTATGAACCAAGACCTTCCGTTAAAAGATTATAGTAAGCTTTCAAACAGGAAATTTTGTGACTGTTGGAGAATTATAAATTAGCCTGGTCGTTAAATACATTCCGACGAAGCGATTTGCTCATTCTCTTCTCTGCAAATTTGACTACTTCGTTTTCCAAAATATATATATATATATATATATGTTGTTGATGTTGGTATCTATGTTGGTAAAATACAAATACAGAACACAAAACAAAAATTAGCAGCATTACAACAGCATAGTAATGAGAAAAATAACACATTTTTAGGAGACTATTTTAACTAGAATAGGGAGGACAATGTTCGAAAAACAATGCCGCAACCCAAGAATGTTTCGACCGGAGTCATAAATCAACTTCACGCGTATGATCAACTGCGTTGTTTCGAACATTTATCTACCTGCCTACACCGGGACCATTTTGTCCTTAAACTTTTTGATATTTCCCCGTATCGTCTTTCTCACCCAATCCAGAAAGCATACTACATAGCTCGTCACTTTCGTTTCGGACTCCATCGCTCAGCTCGCTCGACACGTGTGGGAGGGGGCAACAGGAGGAGGACGAGACGAGGAGGGTGCCGGTCCATTGGAGTGAGGGAGGTGATGCGTTGGAGGGGGTGATGCGTCGGGGCTGCCTCCTGCTTCCGTCGCCGGCCGCCAGGCAGCAGCGCTGCCGCTCGTCCAAACAATGCACAAATCACGCGCGAAGCGCGACAATATGTTCATCATGGTGCAGCTCTGCCGCATAAATCAGCAGCTTTCGGCTGTGTGTAACCAGGCTGCGGGCGGCGCGAGCGGCGAAGGGGGCGGCGGCGGCGGCGGTAGCAGCGCTCTAAGGCTGATTATGGTGCGCGCACAGTGAAGTGGCCAGCGCTTGCGGGATGCTGGCCTCTCCTGAACGGAAGAGTGGACGGCCATCGGGGCGCTATGCAGCGGAGCCACCCCTTCCCACCCACCCCACCCCCACCCCCCGCTGGTCGTTGTCCCGCGTGCTCTCCCACGCACGCACTCCAACGCCGGCAGACCGAGGCAGAATGCTCTTTTCCGATCCATCAATCCGTGAACAGCTTAACAAGGATAATCCAAGGGGCTTTGCAAGCGGCCCCCATTGTTTGGGCAGCTGGGAAACACGGTCACGTGACGGCGCCGGTTGGGCGAGCGGTTGGTCGGTCGGTCGGTCGGTCGGTCGTTCGTTCGCCATCCGACGGACTGCGCGTCGGTCGCCGGCGCAGTTGCGACCCCGTTGGGTGGGAGGCGGACATCGACCTTGTCGCGGCACGGGTCCTCAGGCGGGAACCGCACCAACACAACACCGGTAACGTACCGAAAACAGTTACGAGCGGTAACGAATGGCTTCTGCTTTGGCAGCGTCCAACAAGTACGGTATCAAACGAAATAATGAGACAGAATCTGGATATATCAAATCGATAGAACAAACAATTAAAGTGTTTTCGGTTCGGCATGGAAGTCATTAGCACGACCGGGGATTTTCTGTGGGGAGCTGTAGACAAAGTGAAGCCGAATTGACGTTTACTTATAAGGCATTTTAATTGATGCTCAATTCGAACTTTATTTTTATTTTACGGTTTACAGTTATTCATAACGCATTTTAAATATTGAAGGTTATTTGTTAGTGTAGAAACTTAGTAAAACAATGTTTAGAACATGTTTCATCCTCTCTGGGGGAGCAAAGGCTGCAGTCCCTTGACCCTTCCCCTCTATGATTGGACCACTGATTTTAGCCAATGCATCTTGGAAGCTTTGTAATAAAACTGGCCGTGAATGTAGCTAAGTGTCCAATATCACAGATAAATAACGAACTGTAGCTTTAATCAGCAATAAGAATTTTAAATAAAAACAACAGGAGTTGGGGAGATATCAAGGATTTCGGATTATCCAAGATAGAATTAAAAAAATTATGCGAAATGTTTTGAAAAATTGTACATGACCTTATATCAAAATATATCTTTAAGGAATATATTTCATTAAGGGGAAAATTTCTATCTTTAATATTTTAGTTGTATGAAGACGCCGAACAAATTTTGAACTTTTGCAAATTTCTCTTAAACGTCCTTCACACTATCCAATAAAAGAAGTTAATAAAAAATGATGAAACCTTTTTTAAAACTTTAAAAATGTCCCAGGAGCTTCATGTCATAACCACCCAAAATTAAAATATTGGTTTCAAATTGAAGGAGTTCCGAAATCAGCCAGATCGATTGGGGAATATACAATTTGGAGACAATCGACGGAACGGTTTAGCGGCTAGCGTACTTAACAAACGTTTTATCTTCATTCAATTTTTCGGTATCAGGAACCCACAAAACATGGATTCTGACAACACTACGTGTTAGAGGATTTTTGTTTCTAAATTTATAAAGTGGATTTATCCACTATTTCGTAACGAGGACCTAATAATAAAGAGATTTATTGCCAAAAATTCGCCGGTTTTTCGCACATCATTACATAACTTTCTTTGTACTCCGTAGTGAGAAAGTAAAAATGATGACTCTGATCTACACAAACTTATGAAACGTCATTCCCATCGGAAATGACATTTTAATTTCTGTATCTTAATTTTTTAGCGTTGTCTGCGTCATAACGTGCATTTCAGTGTTGTTACGAGGCATGCATCAAATGTCATAGCTGTCCAGAATGTTTGGTAGAAAAATTTAAATGAATTAAAACAATGAAGGTTGTCATTGACAGTGGACAGATCGACTATAGATGCTCGAGTACCTGCCAAACATTAATACAGCAGCATTTTCCTACCAACTTGTCTTTAATGTCACTTCGTTATGTGAGATTTCCTACCATATGACCATTGGTAAAATCTGATGTTCATCTGCTCGAAAAAGGTGACCATCATTTGGCGCCACAAGCCCAACAAAATTATAATATTTATACTGACCCATTCTGTATAGATTAATAGGAGGGCCGAAACGCTGTTCGAATGCAGCAAACCCTCACATGCGCCTCCCCCTCCCGTACTTGTGACTGATCAAACCACTCAACCTTCCATTTCCTCCCCTTCCCCCACCCTGCTGTAGGTGGCGCTCGTAGTAGTCCTCGGTTCGCTGCCCGCTCGTGTCGCCGAAGCGTTTGGTTGCTTTGCCTCCCGCAACGCCCGCCTCTTCACAGCACGCGACGCGCGTACGCATCGGCCAGAGAGCGTGCCGGCGCTTCCCGAGAACACGGCCTTCCACTATCCTGGCAAACACCGACGACTGCCTCTTGCATTATCTCGAGCACTGGCCCCTCGATTAGCACCCCACCGCACGTGGTTTCGCAACAGATCGAACGAGATGTGGCTGGTGCTCAACAATGATTTTTGCAACGATAATTCGAATTAGAGATATCCATTGCGATATTCATAATAATGAATATGTGTTTTAGTACTTATGGTTTCTATCGAATGTTCTTTTCGAGAAATTAATTCTGAGTGAAAATTTGCGTCTTGCACTATCTCGAGCATTGACCCTTGATTTGCGTCCCACCGCACGTGGTTTGGCAACAGATCGAACAAGATGTGGCTAGTGCTCAGCAATGATTTTTGCACCGATAATACGAAATAGAGTTATCCCTTTCGATATTTATAATAACGGAGAGGTGTTTTTGTATTTATGATTTTTACCATTTGTTCTTTTCCAGAAATTAATTCTGTCTGAATGAAAATTTCCTTCGTGTATTATCTCGAGCACTGGCCCTTCGATTAGCGCTCCACCGCATGTGGTTTGGCAACTGATCGAACGAGATGTGGCTGGTGCTCGACAATGATTTTGCACCGATAATACGAAATAGAGATATCACTTGCGATATTCATAAAAATGGATAGGTGTTTTTGTATTTATGTTTTCTACCGTATGATATTTTCGAGAAATTAATTCTTCCTGAATGAAAATTTCCTTCGTGCATTATCTCGAGCACTGGCCCTTCGATTAGCGCCCCACCGCACGTGGTTTGGCAACAGATCGAACAGGATATAACTAGTGCTCAGCAATGATATTCGCACCAATAATACGAAATAAAGATGTGCCTTACGGCATTAACAACATGTTTAAGATTTCTTATTGCACTTATTCTATTCGAGGGATTCTAATTTTCGAGAAATTAATTCTGCCCGACAGAATTAAAATTTGCCCGATGATTTGGACCTGGATTCGCGTGACACCGCACGTGGGTAGGCGACATATTGAACGTCACGTGACAAGTGGTCTGCAATACATTTCATACCGATAAGACATAATTTACACATTAGCCGGTGTGCTCAATAACAATATTTATATATTCGTATTTTGAATACTATTTTATTATTTCTAACAATTTAACTCTGCGAGAAGGAACTCATGTATGTCCCTGAAATTATCTGGAATATTTCACGAAGATCGACTTGGCATGCTGGTTGGCGAGTGGAAAGCACAGCGAGATGTAGCAGAGAAAGAGTTTCTTCCCATCGTTCTTTCTCCAGTTCAATTACAAGAACGTGAATACAAATACGTAAATATATAAAACTTATTCGAAGTAGGACTTAAAGATCAGTGACTTCTTCAAAATATTAAAATTTCTGATGTATAATGTATTAAAATTTGTTGTGATAAAGGCAAAATAAGATGGTTATAGCTTTTGAAAATTAAATACATCATAAATTCTTTACGTAACATTGCCAATGCCCTTCCTCAATGATGTTAAGAACTCTTTCATTATTGAAACAAGTAATTGAAATAATTCCCCAATATGTTTGAGCACATTTAAATAATATTTTTGAAGTTCACGCACCGTGGATATTAAATTAGAACTATGGATTGGTCACCAAACAAATTCACTGCTCATTTCGCACTTTTCGTTTGCTAATGAAAAGCAGTAATGTTACTGCATACATACTCTCCTGAAAAATCGCCCATTTAATATATTTGACATAATTTTTTTCTGAGATACTCGAAGAAAAAAAGGATGTAATGAAGTTTTATCCAAAATGTTTTTATTTAATTTGACACGATTTTTACATTTAACAACTAAACAATACCAATGTGAAATTTGAGTCCATTTTATCGTCGCAAAGCATCAGCCTTCGGAAAGAAAAACTCAATTGATTTTTTTGGGGTGAGGGGAATAGGAACTAGAGCAACTGTCTTCAGAGAATTGTCTGCTGATTAAATTCAGCCATGAATTACGCAAAAGTCGTTCCAATCCCACTCAACTTCGCAAACGACCCTGAAATCTCCCCAACTCAGGTCTCCTGACAGTTTTCGTCTCCGGAAGCTGCGCTTGCTCCACTAAAGTCCGCTGTCATCTCCATCACCACTGACATTATCCTCACCACCACTCGCCCACTCCAACGGGTTCTCCCGCAATCCCCGTCTATCCCTCTCGTCTTCCCCGCTCCCCCCCAACGCCCCCTCCCCAACCCTACTCCACCCGGACGATCCTCTGTGACAACTTCCCCGAACGGCGCGACAGTTACCCAGCAATTGTTTCGCCATCAAATATGTCCGATCGCGCATTTGAATAGATAATTAAGCAGAAATTGAATGAATCTGTACAGATTACAAATGTCCATTTTTGATGAATGGTTCGTCCGTCGGTTGGACGCCTACGCTCGCACAGTCCGTTGGACGACTGGGCGAGGGGGGGGGGGTGAGCGGGCAGTAGAAGGGGCTCAGTTCGGATCTCTGACAAGAGAATGCGCCGCTGCAGCTGCCGCGGTTGTCACGTAGTTCTTTTTGTCTCGTTCTGAATTAATATTTGTGGCACACAGTGGAGCAAAATGATGCTAAACGCGTGTTTAGTAATATTTCGACTCACTTTAATCATTCGCGCGTTTGAAAAAGGAGAAATTCTTCGGAAATACGTCTCAGTAAAATGGAATATACAAAAAAAATGTTGTTCAAGCTTCACACTCGAGAAATAGAAAAACATGAATACTTTTTAATAATAGAATATAAAATGAATGTGACATTGTGGCAATCGTGTGGTTAGTTTTCTCTCTCTGGATGGATATTTTGGAAACCGCATCATGTAACAAAAGGAAAATACGAGTAGTTTATTTTCTACTTCTTCGAACTGCGGATTTCAATACTATTTGTAATATTTGTTCATAAATCTCCTAAATAAAAATTTAGAGTAAATGTATCCTGTATTTACAGAAGCATTTTTCGATATTCGTGCTTATTTTTTCAGTTTATATTCATAGCAAACATTCTGAACAATACTTCTATAAATGTTCTGTTTTTAACAGCTTTGATGCCTTTACCAGTCACCTACATAGTTATTTCATGTAGATATGCAATTCCTTTCATAGATTTCTCATCCATTTTTTTAGCACCCCGAAGGATTAATAAATACGAGACACAAACTTCTTCATTTATTATTAAATGTTTGCGGTACTATTCTACAACTATTGTGAGGATATACATTATGAATTATTTAATTGATTTATCAATTTACTCCCTCATTCATTCACTAATTTTCTAATTTATTAATTCAATCGAACTTCCTCCCATTTCTTCATAATTTGCCAATTCATTAATCCAATCATTCGACAACGTATCATCCGTTCAACAATTCCCCATTCATTTATTCATTAAATCGCTAATGTATGATCTATCCATTAATTCATTCATTCGTTCATTGGCGCATTCACTCATTCATTCATTGGCGCATTCATTCACTCATTCATTCATTCATTGGCGAATTCATTCATTCATTCATTCATTGGTTCATTCATTCATTCATTGGCGCATTCATTCATTGGCGCATTCATTCATTGGCGCATTCATTCATTGGCGCATTCATTCATTGGCGCATTCATTCATTGGCGCATTCATTCATTGGCGCATTCATTCATTCATTGGCGCATTCATTCATTCATTGGCGCATTCATTCATTCATTGGCGCATTCATTCATTCATTGGCGCATTCATTCATTCATTGGCGCATTCATTCATTCATTGGCGCATTCGTTCATTCATTGGCGCATTCATTTATTGGCGTATTCATCCATTCATTGGCGCGTTCATTCGTTCGTTTGTTCATTTATTCATTAATGATTCACAGGTTTCTTTTGTTGCCTATTTAATTAGTGCATGGTCCGAGTCTTTGGGCCCAGTGTGCGCGGTGCGTGGCCGCAATGTGCGGGTGGGCGCGTCGCGCCACCTGCACAATGGAGAGTGCAGCCGTCGATGGCGGTGGGGCGGGGCGAGGTGGGGGAGCGGGGGGCGTGCGTGGGCGTAGGCGCCGCGTGGTCGGGCGCGGGCGAATGCGCTGCAAAGGGAAGCGGATGTGCTGCAAAGTGCACCTGCCCTGGGGCTAATGGCGACTCTTAATGCTGGTCGCGCGGGGATGTTGCGAGGTGATGGATAGTGGGGAAGGGTGCACGGCTGGTGAATGAATGCTGTACATCCCAGAGCGCGTGTACTAGAAATATACTAGAAATGTACTAGTAATGTATGCGCTCCGTTGAGAGGAAATGAGTCTAAATTCCACACAGAATATCTAAAAGGCGAGCTAAACAAAGTGTCTGAGATGTACAAATGGTGTTTTTAGGTTTTGACTTCTTGCGGTACCCATGGGCCGACTTAACAAAATAAGTTCGAGAAAACTTGATTCTTAAACGATTAAACTCTATGAAAATAATTTATTTAATGCTTATTACAAGTGTAAACGTTTTTTCTAAAGTTAAAAAACAGTTCGTGTCGATATGCAAAAATAAATTAATGTATTCTGAAGTATTTTACCCAGAAAAGTTAATATTTTTAGTCAGAATATTTTATCAACTTTAGAACCACAGAATATAAACGTTTTCAGAAAAAAAACTTAAGGTCCTTTTTGGAGTAACCCACACATTCAGGGTAAAGCATTTAAAATGTGACAATTGATTGAATTAAGTTCAAAAATTATTTCTATGAAAATCTAATTATTTTGGTCTCAATATCGGACCGTTCATTCAGAGAGTTCTTATTTTAAAATTCAAATTCGCCTATGCACATGTAATGCGACGGCCAAGGTAGTTGGTGAGTTGCAATGCAGATATATTTCACTCTTGGAAACAATAGATGTTTCAATATGTAAAGAATTGTATGAGATGATTGCGAATGCTTTTTATTTGAATGTCTCAAAATAAAACGACTTACAGGGGTTTCCGTCTCCGAATAAATTTTACAAAAACCTCTTTATAGAGGATTCAGATATATTCATTTCTTCCAAGAAACGTGTGTTGGGAAACTGTACGATTACGTTGCATATGTGACAATTACCTCTGATGAGTAGGCAACCATTATTGAATCATTAGTTGCCCCTGCTCGATAGGCAACCAGACGGACATCCGTTGTTGCAATGTTAGTAACTTCCCAGAGGTGTTTCAGCGAATACGTGATTCCCCAAAGCAGAGACGCATGCGCGTATGAAGTGTAGCGGTAGCGGGGGCGAGGTCGCTTCATGCTTCGAAACCCCTACGTTACAAGTCGACCTGAGACGCATGCGTAGAAATGGCGTCACAAAGACTCGATTTAAAAAAAAAGTCAATGTTAGTTAGTTAATGCCTTATTTTACGTGGCGAGACTCGGACCATCAGGCCCGCTCTTCCGTCTGACCACGCAAATTTCGCTACGCTCCTTTCACCATCTAGCGGAGAAAGAAGGTATTGTTGGGCGACTTGAATTTAGCTCAGAGGTTTCTTTTCGGCTTCAGGATCTTTTACATGCAGTAAATCTACTACATGGGTAGCCGGCTTTACTTCCCCTCTGAAGGAACGCATACGAAGGATTTTTTCGCCCTTAAAAATTGACGGCTTCGATCGGGTTTGAACCCGCCAACTTGGGTACAACAGTCCGGTACGCTAACCGTTATACCACCGAAATGTATTTATATTATTTTAGATAGAACAATATAAAAATCAGTGTTAAGACACTCTACATTTGTTATAGTTGCTTATATCTACTTACAATTAACTTACAACAATCTTACAAATAATCTTAAAATACACCTTACATTACTACTAGGCTGATACAGGTAACTTTGTACAATATCTCTACTTTGGATCGAGATTTGAGAATTCATTAAGAATATATGGAAAGGAAATTAATTTTTAATGCGGGTTCTGTGAGTTGGGTTATGGCAAGGTCTTAACGGGGTTAGATTGGGTATATTTGGTATGTTTGGAACAAGTGGGTGGATAAAAAAATAATGTGGTTGGTAATCGGTGCTATCTGGAAAACAATCCTACAAAGTCACATTTTCAATCCGGAACTTAGAGGTAGTGAATCACGTGCCTCGGTCATTTTGGGGTTTAGCGTTTCATTTTAGCTTTAAACGTGAATGCAAGTGATGATGTTTCTTGGAAAAAGCTTATTTGGGATTTTTTGAAACATTCTTTATGAAAAGGAAGATCTAAACAGACGGAATATTGAAAACGGGTATGAGACAAAAATAAAATTCTGAAATAGTGGACCTCCCAATATTTAACTATTGAATAATCAGTTGTTGACTACACTTTAACAATATATTTTGCAATATCGCTGTAATGTTTAGTTACGTATGCTCACAACTAACTTCAAGACAATACCGTTGGCCTTAAGAAATTTCAATGCAGTGTTCGTTATTTATGACGGAATATAACTTATACTCATACCCGTATGTACTGTGCCCTTTCCAATTAACAATATTAGTAGTATATGTGTAGATTAAAGTCAAACTTATAAAGTACAAAATGTTACGAGTTTCATTACAATAGCAACATGCAAACGTTTTATTTATTTATTTATTTATTTATTTATTTATTTATTTATTTATTTATTTATTTATTTATTTATTTATTTATTTATTTATTTATTTATTTATCTATTTATTTATTTATTTATTTATTTATTTATTTATTTATTTATTTATTTATTTTACGTAAAAAAAAAGTTAAAAACTGCGTATGACGTGCTATGGGGAAAAGTGAATTGTGTGCACATTTTCAAAATTCTGTGATTCCTACATTAAGTCATTTTACATGAGCTGTAGCTGCTCTATTTCATTTGACCTTTCGAATTTCCATTCCATTAGCAATTTCTTGTGTATCCGTAAGTATTAATACATTATTTGACATTCGTTGTCACTCGTCATGGCAATGTCACATTGTTATTCATTTGTTACCTAACATCCATTGTTTAAGTTGAAAATGTTTGAATGACTGTTGCAAGTGTATTTATAGAAACTGCAGCATCATTGTCCAAGCCTCTAATCGTTCTGTTTCTTTTTCAGGTAAATGAGCCGCCCAATGAACGAAAATCCTGCGCTCTTTACGTGAGTACGAAAAAAGAATCGATATCCACAATTTTGTTTATGTATTATTACAAAATGCTATTTTTAGTAGAACTGATTGCTTATAAGTGGATTGAAGAATGATAAATTAGTCATCAAATACCAAGTTTCATAAATACTTTTGCAGTACGTACAGCGACGTTATATCAAATTTATTCATTCAATAAAATTCGGAAATATTCATAGATAAAACTGAATTTGCTACGATAGAAACCCAGGCTATTTTTTAATAAAAGTAGGCAATAAAATATTTTCAAATTTTCACTTTTCCATTTTGTTATTGTGAATAGTAGTTGTTAAGATTATTGTAAGTGAAGTTTGTACTTGATTATATGACATATATACACGTGAAGTTAAGGTTACATGATTCATTACATTATTATTATATTAATACTATTATTACTATTATTATAATAGTAAATATAATAGTATTAATATAATACTATTATTATTACTATTATTATTATTAGTATTATCATTATTATTATTTGGTTATGAAATAAAATAGGCTTAGAAGTTTCAAAATAGTTGTGATAGAAAACAAATTCAGTAATAGAAACGCGTGATTGGAGCAAGAAATACGTAATACATATATTTATATTAGAATTCCTTATTCTTTCAAGGATTACTGACGAATTCCTATTGCTGATATGATCATGTATTCGTTTTAAAACTATTCTTTTTCACGAAATGTTTCAAAAATTTCAGAGCAAGTGCGTTCTGTACCGACGTACAAACTCTGTAGAGACCTACAAAAATAACTTCTCTCAAATAATATTTTTTATTATCTCTGAAACGAAGAAGTTCCATTTACAACTCGAGAAATCTAGCTTTCGATATTCTGATCACGAAACTTGCCACAAGGCCGAGAAGGTAAACTAGATACCTGGGAATTCCTGAGCTTGAGACGGATGCGGTGACTTGGCGCAGAATTCCGTCACGCGATTCACCCCCCCTTCACCCTGCTGTGCTCGGTGGTCCAATCCCCCCTCTCCTCGATGGTATTAGGCGCCTTAATCGATCGCATCACCGGAGCGCAGCTTGTTGGCTTCTACGGGACGAGGGCAAACGGATTTTCTATAACAGAGGTTAACTCTAGTTCTAGTTGAACCGGGTTATGTTAAACCTAGCTCCACCAAGACAAGGGAAGGGGAGTCCAGAGGCCTAAGGATGATTGATTGGTTTTTGGGCCTCAAGTTTTGTAGAAAGCTCAAATACATTGATATTGTTTATGATGGGTTTTTTGTTTCGGTTTTGATGGAATTTAATAACCAGAAACGCAACCAGCATTTTCACCTAGAGGAGGTGGGAGGGCTACAAGTATAGTGCCTAGCTGATTTCATGTTTTTTTAGAATTAATGTTTCCTGTGTGCTGAACTTACAATGTGTTTTAATTTGTAGACTTTTAGTTAACATTTTTAACGTCAACATTGAAATGTTAAATAACTTTCGTTAGCATGGAAAAGATAAATATATTTGAATGTATATCATGGTTTTTTTGGAGGAGGGACTGAAGTCCCACGCGCCTCCTGGGTGCACCACTGATCATTGTTTGTTAGAATTTCAGTTATTACTTCGCCTTTTGCAGCAAGAAAATACAATTCGAGACTATTCATTCAAAAAATTAAATTCATAATGCATGTAGAAAAGATTTGTAGTGTTTTAAATCTGAGTATATTATAGTTTAGTTGATTGAAGAAAATTACTATTGTTTGATTGAAAAATACTATTGTTTGATTGAAAAATACTATTGTTTGATTGAAGAAAATTTGAAACAGTGTTTCGTTGAGTCAGTTTTACTCATTAAAAAGTAGGTACATACCACATTTGCCTGTCAACTAAATGGTATGGATTAGTCGTATTCATAAAGACTATGGAGCACTTTGCATTCAATATGTGCCATCGATCTCGTCTAAAAGCACTCACGGACGTAGAATGCAGAAGAGAGATTTCTTACAGACAGGGCATTGAAGCTTTTAAAAAAATTAACAAAAGTATTTAAATCTTCCTAGAAAAATTAAACAATTCGCTTAAAGTTTGGAAAAGTTGAATATAACAACAAATTTATTGTAGTAACGAGTTTTGATTTATTAAACACTTGTTTAATACAAAATAGTTTAATGTATTTGATGACATATTCGAAATACTTACACACTGTATTAAAATCCTTGTTTTCTTGTAATTAGCAGAGAGCTGAATTAAAAATTAAAAAATTCGAACCCATTAGATATCACATCATCATTCAGCTCCCTTAAGGTTACACTCATGGCAATGCCAACTTATGCAATGATTTAGCAAAAATCTGCTAACATGTAAGCGTGAAACCAAGGAACCATTTACTTTACCATTCTTCCGAAAAGTGTCAAACTGATTATAATATATATTCAGGAGATAATCTCAAATTTAAATTCTTTATTTCGAAGTAACGACGTTCTGGTAACTCATTTTACTACCATTAATATTATCGACTATTAAAAACGGTAAACACACCAAGCATGAAGGTGCAATATTTATAGAGGACCAAACGGTGCTCAAAACGAAGATGGATTCAAAAGTGCGGGGGAGAAAAAAGTACAATACTACTACGAAAATATGAATACTCCCCAAACCACTCCGGATAAAACGAGGCATTTTCGATGTGTAGAGAAAACACTTAAAATACTTCACCACAGTTCTCCTTAGTTACAAAAAATGTTTACCACTGAGTCATCCACTTTATCTTTCTCCCTTCTAAAGGTACTTAGACGTTTATCCTAAATGTTGAGTCCACACGGTTCTGCTAATTCAAACCACTCTCCAACGTTACCGTGAGTAAATGTAGTATGTGCAGAGAGGTAGAGCTGATCCCAAGCAGAGAAAGAAATGCCACGGGGTAGGGGACAGAGAGGGAAATACCAGAGGATGGAACAAAAAGTGCTCGTGAAAAAAAACGATACAGCGCGGGTGGGAGGCAGGACCGCAAACAACTCCCACGAGAGCAACGTCCGCTGACTGTACGCTCAGGCGTCTGCGGCGACCTACACAGATTTTCATGTCACAAGGCGCAACGGGTGCTGGCTGGGCAGCTCGGCGCCCAGCCACGCCGGGTCGTGAAAAGGAAAGAGAATTTCCGGGAGTGAAGCTCGGAGGGGTGTGCCGCAAGGACTAAAATCTGGGTCAGAAAAACTTACGGGAATGGGGTGAGTAGGAAGAACAAAAATTGAGCAAGGCAAATGATTTCAGGGTGGTATGATGAAATGACAGTATTTCATCAAATTTACATCGTATCGATTTGTGACACTACACTTCATCACAGCCAAAGCTCGGAGGGGTGTGCCGCAAGGACTAAAATCAGGGTCAGTAAAACTGACGGGTATGGGGTGAGTTGGAAGAAAAAAATTGAGCAAGGCACATTATTTCAGGGTGTTATGATGAAATCAAGACTGTATTTCACCAAATTCAAACGAATCAATTCGTGACACCACACATCATCACAGCCAAAGCTCGGAGGCGGGTGGCGCAAGAACTAAGTAAGGCTGACGGGTGCACATTAAGTTACACGAGTAAGATAATAAGTAGGGAAATTAATTTCGAGGTTGGATGATGAAAGTAATACTGCATCTCACTTGTCTAAAGATACAGCTTTGTGATAGGTTTCTCAAATGCATGAGGAATCGAAAAAAAGAGAATAAATGCAAGCCCCGTGTAACATCGCAAGAATCGAAATCGGCCAATGAGAAAATTATTAAACCACGTGAGGAAGAATTTTCATCGTGGATTTGAGTCATGTTGATTAACAACACGTTGTGTTCAAGAACGTGATGTAATGATGAACACGATGTGTCTCGTGATGAACACGATGTGTCTCATATTTCGTGTATGTAGCATTAACAGTTAAATGTCTGCGGTAATTATTTTATTGTAATATGAATGATGATTCATTTGTATTATTAACTAGTGAATACAGCAATGCTTTGCTATTGTAATGTATAACACTTTACACGCTTTTTACTAGCCACGTGATTGTTAACCACGCTTTGCGCTACGCTCTGCTAAAAATTAACAGATCAAAGACTTTCTCGCGAGAACGAGTTTATTCATTGTCTTGATTTGGACATAGTTGTCAAGTATTATTTCGTTAAAACCTTCTCCCTCAAGTAGGTGTATGAAATTACAATTACACTGCCTTGCAGAAATTTGAATGAATTCTTCGTGGTAAGGTCTAAGTAATATTTCACAGCGGCAGAATATGCAGCAAAGATGCGCCTAATACTTGAGGGTGCGGCGGGTTGCATAGAGCTTCTGTTCAGGGGCACTTGAGTCAGCATAAAACCATTATCATCGCGCATTTATCTGGAACAGATATAAGCACGAAGACACATAGGCAATAGACTTAGGTACATTACCATTGTACTATGCCTACATTCTTCGAAAAAATGCAAGAAATAAGATGTCAAAGTTAACGGTATTTTTATACATTATTAAAATTAACATTATAATATTTATTATTATCTCCCTCATATTTTTATTGCTCCAGACCCAGAACCGGGTCGAATGCAGCCTGTCCCCTGAGTCCCTTAGCGGCTGTGCCCCTACAGAGGGACCCAGCCGGCGGCCGGTGCGCCCCTCCCTCCGGGGCGGCGAGCGGCTGTAATTCATGAACTTTGTCGCGAGCTGTTCCTTTCCTTTCCGCCGCGGGCGGCGCAGCGCTGCGGTGCGGCGCGGTGCGGGGCCTCACGTGAGCCTCACTGGGTGCAACCGGCCATCAACATAATTTATGCGGCGGCCACCGGGCGGCGCCACCGGCGGTGCCCGCGCAAAAAGACGCCTGGCGAGGCGGGGCGGGGCGGCGGGCGACGAGGGAGGGGCGATGGGCGAGGGCCGCCCGGGGCGGGCGCGCGCCGGCAGTAAACGCCCCGCGTAAACAACGGCGTCCTCCGGGGCGGGGTTGAGAGGTGGGGTGGGGGAGAGGCGGGGACAGGGTGGGGGCGGGGGCGGGGCGGCGCCTGGGGGGCGGTCGCTGGACCGCGGCGCTTAGGGGCCGCCGCAGCCGGGGTGGCTGGGTTGTGGTGCGGAGAGCAAGCGAGGTGGAAAGGTATGGAGAGAGGAAGGAAGAACATAAATGTAAAGAGACGAAAAGGTCCGAGGTGAGATTATGGGTACAGTAAATGGGAGAGAAGAGGAAGTGGAGAGCTGCGAAAGGAGAAACGAAGATAGAGACAAAAAATTGAAGTGAAGGGATGAGAAGAGGCGAGAAATACAATTCTAGAGACCAGCGTGAGTAGCAAAGGATTTGGGAAGTTGGAAAGTTATGGAAAAAGAAAGGGAGAACAAAATGAAGGAAATGAACATGAAGAGAGGAACGAAGAAAAAAGGTACACAGTAATCAAGAAACAGAAAAGAACTATACATATTTAGAATGGCAAAATTAAAAGAAAGAGAAGGGGAAAGATGAGCATGTCACTCGAGGCGAAAATAATGAGGTGTATTGATGAAGACAATGACCATGACTAGTGTGAATTAGTTCACAAATGAAAGAGGCTTTAAGAAAAATGAAGGAAACAGAGTAGAGGAGAACTTGGCAGAAAAGTTAAAGACATGAACGAAAGTGTCAAAGTGAAATTTTACAGATAACAAGAAGAATGGAAGTACTATTGAAACAAGAAAAACAAAAGGGTAATAAATACCAATAAGGGAATTAAAACGTGTTTATTAGATGAGGAAATTTGAAGATAAGAAAAATAAAAACAATCCAGAATGTTAAGAACTAGGAAAAAGAGCGAATAAGTACAAAGATCAGAGAAAAAGTATCCTAAAAAGTTGATAAAAATTCTATGGCAAATCTTCGTGACTGTTAGGTAATACAATATTCTCAGTAAAATCGTCAAGTTATCATGTTACGTTCCCTAAGACCAATTTTTAAAAAATGTAATAATTTTATCATTGTGCGGACATTGTATTGCAGAAGAATATAAACTTCAATTTTGTCCGGAACATTATTATTCCACTGTGCGTTTCTGCTTGATTGAGTAATTTTGGAATACGATAGAGCGAAGAAACGCCACGTAAATTGAAATACGCATGAATTGAAATATTACACTGTAACATGCCCACAAACTGCTCACAATTATTGGGCGTTTCATCGTAACCCGTTTTCGAATTTATGTTAACATGGGCGCTAGGAAAAAGGTTACGATAAAATTTTTAGCTATTAGTGCTTCAAAGAAAACTAAATATTGTTCTGCTAGCTGGGTCGATGGTTGCTTCTCAAATAATCGTTATTACCTATTGAAAGCCGATTACCCGATCTGCCATCCATACAGACTGGCGTTGAATCTGAAAACAAATATTTTATCTAGCTACTTATTAGCTCGAATTGGCCAATGAAAATCTTTTCTTTTCCTTTCAAAAATAAACTTAGGACTTATTGCTTATTGCAACAGAAAGACTGTCCTTTGGTCATGACCTTGTTTGAACCTTTATGCTGCACTATACTTCCAGCGCTCTTGATCGACGTCGCCACAAAGGATCATCTTCTCTTCTTCCCGGTGATACGAATTCCAGAGTCGAAGTACCTCGTTCTTCTTTCCTGTTCTTCCACGCAAACGTTGCCGAGCCACTGATCCGCATTACTTCAAATATTGGTAGTTCTAGTTCGATTAAACTTGCAAAATAATACCCAGTTCTTTACGATTACACAGCGGAAATGTTTTAAAGTTCCACAAATTAATTACTCGTCCAGAATATTTCCGAGTCCTATCATATCCGACTTTTCACATGTTCTAATTTCCACGTGTTGTAAAAATAATTCAAGTCCAAACTGTTCGTGAGCTATACTTTTAACACACTGTAAATTATTCGTTCCAATTACACAAATTACCTATCCGCGAGCGACCCGCACAGCGTCACGACATATGACAGAATGTCTATTTTTTTATTACTGCTCAGCCCTCCAAACCTTGGACTTCCCCCTCTACTGTTTCTATCCCAAAAAAACAGACATACTTTCGCAGTAGTAGACTATCGTTGCTCTCTCCAAATAATCCCCAAATCGTTTTCAAATATGACTAGCCACGCCGTCACTTTCAATGCCAGATGAATATTTATTTGTCTTGACAACGACTTGGGCACCGTTGCTAAGGCGCCATATTCCTATTTAAAAACCCTAGCATTTCCACCCATTTACGACAAATAACTTTTAATAAAACGATCCACATATTGGTTTGTCACAATACTATTTATAAAATAGTACTTTTGTAATTTGACTACTTGTAATTCCTAAAAAATAAAAGGGTTTTGGTTTTTTACACTTTTTTAACTTGTACACTAAACTACTTTGAGATACTTTAAGTATTGTAATAATTAATGAGAATAAGAGAAAACAATTTTCAATCATTATAACTATTTCTGTTCGGAAAAAGAGAAGAACCACGGAATGAACTCGCACATACTTGTCAAAATGTCTGAGAATCCACGAAAGATACTTTAGGCATTCCACAAAGAAGAGCTACAAAGAGCCATACCAAAAAGTTTTCTTCATCTTTAATAGTTGATAAATGTGCACGATGAAGGAAGTTATTTAGAGTAAAGTCGTAGGCTTCCGCGGCCACAATCATGAAGATTATTTGTAGGCCAGCCCTGAAGAATATCTCGAAAAAGATGATCGAAACATCGGCAATTCTGCTTTGACCGCGACGTCACCCGGACAGCCAAGAGAGTTTAATTTTTGCGTATCAGCACCTCGGATTGAACACGGTAACAATTTTGCTATCCAACGCGTTTTGCTCACAGCGTCAAACCTAAAACAGAGCAACCGCAGGTATCTCTAGCGCAGTGCAAAGGGAAGCTCTTCTCTATTCGCAGTCTGCCTGGAAGCCTTACAGCGCCATCCAGCCCACACGCCGGAACACTGCAAAACATGCGCGGATCGCACCGCACTCGTGCGAGCACCACTGCCCTTTCGCCCGTCTGTCCGCCTGACCACCTCCAACCCATCCTCCCCTCCCGCTTCCTCCCCCGCCAGCCCCCACGCTCTTATCCCACCCTCCCATCGCCCATCGGATCATCCCTGTGCAGAGCTCCGCATGAGCGCTCATGCTATGTGCACTTCGCGGGCTGCTGCGGGTTTCACGAAGCCCTTCGTACTGGGACCTGCCCACCCCAGTGCCCCTTGATGGGGGGAGGGGTTTGTCCCGAATCCTCAGCCTCGAGCTCCACCCAGATGCTCATATTACTCGTCGATGTAGCTGACAAGTGCACTGGTGCACCCACATGTGCGGTATCTCCTAAACTGCTCTGGGATGAACCGTTGCCTGTCTGTCTGCTGAAACCCTACAACTTGACCTAGATTGCATGCGGCAGGTGTACATGAGAAAGGAAGATTACCAGTGGTGATTTCATGTGAAATGTGTTTAATTGGACATTTGATAAAAGTCCTCATGAATTAACTTTATCTCTTTTTTAGCATCATGCTAAAATATTACGTAATCGAACAGCCAGCCATCCTTTATTTACAGAGATACCAAATATCAAGGGCGTCAAAATAAAGTTGTGTTCAAAAATTAACTTTGATTCCCTTATCAATTTTTAATGTTATTAAGCAAAAAATTAAGAATATCACTCTTTTATAATTATGCTTATAGCATCCCTACAAATTTGAAAACTCGCTTCTAACGTCGCTCGTGCAATAAACTTTAACATTATAAACTAGTTGCATCATATACTATTCCTAGAACATTGCTTGGAATTGAAATGTAGTCAAGCCTTGAAATATTAACTCTGCTTTAGATGAATAAAATCGTAAACTCTGAATGTCGTCTCACGTATTCCTCGTAAAGAATACTGAAAAATGTTACAAATCTGCCCGGGAATATATTGCGACGATATCAAACAGCTCCATAAAAGAAGATAACCGCAAATGGGTTACGAGTGTCTTGCAAGTTGAAGAGCCAGCAGAACTATGAAAATTTTATATATCCAGAATTGTTGAAAATGAGAGACGTTTTACAAGTAGAGTACGTTTATGATTATTTTAACCAAACTCTTAAAAAAAACATTTTATATTCCAACGCTCTCTTCACAGCTCAGACGACACAAAAAACGAAAGAAACATTATGTGTGGGTGATGAAATAACTATTAAAGAGAATGAACGTAGTAGAATAGAAAGTAGAATAGAATGAGAGGTGTCTAGCAATGTGAATAGGGGAGAGATTGAGAAAGCAGAGAGAGTTGTGAAAGGCCTTCAATAATTCATATGACTGTGTTATGGACCGCTTGTCAAAGATGGACAACAGTGCATTCTATCTCCCTTGGGTAATGACACAATGGAAAATAGGGCTGAAAGAGATTTTATGGTGAAACACTTTTCTAGAACCAGTGACAAGTAAGAACTAAATACAAGAAAGATATGAGGAAACAATGGTCCCCCCAAAAATTGGTAGTTTACACATGTATGGTATGTATTGAAAAATTACGAAAAATATAAAACATTTTGCTGCAAAGCAATTATTCCATAAATTATGATGAAAATCAAAGGTACTGTCTAAGACACTATCAAATAAGATTAGCGACAGAGTATATTCAAAATATATTGAAAAACTCAGTGGTAAAGAGTGAGTTAAGATACTTGACTTGGGGATAGTCGACAATAGAGAGAATAAAGAAAGACAAGGTAAAAATATAATAGGGGATTGAAAATAAATGAGAAAGAATAAATTAGGGGAAGTGTGTTGTGAACTTTGTACTCCATTTTGTGTCTGCAAGCGAAAATTAGCATACTTTTAACAAATCCAGTAGCATTGTTGGGGAAATATAGAAATAGCTAAGGGTTTGGGATGTTGAAAAATAAATAAGTAGAGGCGGGGAGTACGAAAACAGCAAAATAAATTTGTGATTGACCAAAAGGTAACAATAGAAGAGAGAGGAAGAAAAAGGGAGAGAGAGGGGGGGAAAGAAAGGGGGAGAGAGGAAAAGAAAGGGAGGGAGAGGAAAAGAAAGGGAGAGAGAGGAAAAGAAAGGGAGGGAGAGGAAATGAAAGGGAGGAAGAGGAAAAGAAAGGAAGGGAAAGGAAAAGACTGACAGGGTAACCACAGACCAAAAGGGTAGCAATGGAAGAGAGAGGGAGAGAAAAAGAGGAAAAGAGAAGGAGAGAGATGAAGAGAAAGGGAGAGAGAGGAAAAATGGAGAGAAAGAGGAAAAGACAGGGAGAGAGGGGAAAAGAAAGGGAGAGAGGAGAAGAAAGGGAGAGAGAGGAAGACAAAACGTGAGACAAGTGCAAAATGGAAAGAAAGAGGGAGAGGAAAGAGAGAGGAAGGAAGTTAAAGTCAGAGATAAAGTACGACGAAGAGAAAGGGAAAGAGGAAGAAGAAAGGACATAATAGACAGAGTGATCGTGAGAAAAACATATTTTGAGAGAGAGAGAGAGAGAGAGAGAGAGAGAGAGAGAGAGAGAGAGAGAGAGAGAGAGAGAGAGAAGACCGAATTCAGGATTAGCAAAGACACCGTCTCCGTATTGACGCCCCCATCAGCGGGCACCAGCAGCCCCAAGACGGGGAGCAGACAGTGTGGAGCGGGCGCAGGACTCGTCCTGTGCCGCCGGCGCCGGTGACAGCGGCTTCTTTCTCTCTCTCACTTGCACGCGCGCGGGGAGCGGCAGGCGCGGGGCGGGGAGCGGTGGCGCTAGCGCCGGCAATAAAGCGATCTAAGCGGTCGCCAGCGAAACGGCGCGACCGCCACCGCCGCCGCCGCCTCCTCCTCCTCCTCCTCCTCCAGCTCCTCTGGCTCCTCCGGCTCCTCCGACGGCGCCGCCGAGGCGCGCTGTCTGCCCGTTGTTTTACGAGCGGCCGACACGTCAGCCCGCGGTGACGCATGCCGAATGAGGCCGGCGGCGCCAGCGGAGGGGCGGTGGGAGTGGTGAACAGGCGGTGACAAGAGGTGAAGGCGGTGATGGGGAAGAAACGGACTTGAAGGGGTTGGCATAATATGTTTGTTGGTTGCTGAGGTGGTGGTGGTGTTGGTGCCGGTGTTATCAGGTGGAGGCGGTGGGACTGGTGAAGGTGGAGAAAGTGGAGGAGGTAAAGAGTGGGTGAGAAGAGATGAAGACGGTGAAGGTGAAGAAACGCAGATGACGGAGATGGAGTAATGTGTTTGTTCGTGGTGGCTGAGTCGATGGCGGTGTTTGGGGCCGGTGTTATCAGGAGGAGAAGGTGGAATGGTGAAGGTGAGGAGGTAGACCAAGTGGAGTAGGTGAAGAGGCGGTGACAAGAGGTGAAGGTGGTGAAGGTGAAAAAACGGAGATGACGGAGATAGTATAATGTGTTGGTTTGTGGTAGTGCTGGCGATGGCGGTGTTTGGAGCCGGTGGTGCCAGAGAGGGGCATGATGCAATAAGTTGGTACGGGCGTGAATACTGTGGGTGGAGATTGTGATGCTGAATGTGATTGATAGGAAGGGTGTGAAAAGCAGAGCGATCTAAATACGAAGCCCGAGCAGTGGCGTAGGAGGCAGCGGGCAGGGGGCAACGGGTAGGGGGGCTGCAGGCCTGGACCAGCAGGCAGGGACGGTTCACAGAGAGCAGCGGATGAGGGCAACGGGTAGAGGGCAGCTCGTAGAGAATAAGAGGCAGCGGGCAGTGTGGGTAGCAGCAGTCAAGGGATGGGGATATGGAGCAGCGAGCCGGGGTCAGGGGGCAGCGGAGAGAGGACCGCGGGGAGAGAACATCAGGCAGGGGGCTTGGGATAGCAGGAAAAGGACAGGGGGCAGAGGAACGGGCAAAACGAACCGGGGACAGCGGGTAGCAGATAGCAGGTAGCGGACAGCGGGTAGTGGACAGCGGGTAGCGGGAAGCGGACAGCAGGTAGCGAACATTGGGCAGTGGCCACTGCCAGCATTGGGTCAACGGGCACATAAGGGCGTTGAACATAGGGGCAACGGGCGGCGTGAAACGGGAAACCGGGAGCAGGCATCAATCAGCGGACGGTGGGCTGTGGACTGTAGGCTGCGCACCCGTGGAGGCGGGCATCGTCCAACGCATGGGGCAAGGGGCACGAAGGCAACGACGTGCCGAGGCGGTGGGGAGGAGTTGGGGAGGAGGTGGGGAGGAGGGTGACGGGAACGGCAAGCGCCTCGGGGGCGGGGTCGCGGGCGGAGGCGAGAGAATCGCGCGCTGGTTGAGCTGACGCCGGCAATTCCACGGCCGCTCGAGTGGAAGTGAGCTATGGTGCGGGTGGACGAGCGCGCGCAAAAGCGGCAGCGGCGTTTGTGGGCGAAACGAGGGGGGGCTGGGGGAGGGGAAGAGGCGAACGGGGAAGGAAGGTGCCTGTCGTAACTGGCTGCGGAAGACATTGGCAAGAAGAATACGCGGATGGGTCAGGGATGAAGAAAGAAGCGCGAAATTCAAGAATTCAATGTGTGTGTGTGTGTGTGTGTGTGTGTGTGTGTGTGTGTGTGTGTGTGTGTGTGTGTGTGTGTGTGTGTGTGTGTGTGTTGAAAGTTAAGTTACATTGGTTCTTAGTCCAAAGAACGTACGATGAGAACGATATTGTAATGCGCTTTCGAATGTAAACGCTTTAAAACACTGGACTAAACTAGTGTGAAGAATCAGAAATAAAAATTTTACCGCATGATTCTGAAAGAGATAATGGAGAACAGATATGGATAACACACTGCAGCATTGGTGGAGCTGAAGTTAAGACGCAACAAAAGTCCGAAGAAATCAATAAATCAATAATAATAATCAATAAATTTATATTAATGTCACACTTCTGGAAGTTACAAGAGGATGATCGAAATTGACCAATATTCTTATGTATGGGATGTATCAAATCATCAAGAAACGAATACTAAGAAGGTTATTTTAGAACGTCGTTGTTATTATATGTTAAATGTCAACATAATAAATAAGTTAAATACGTCAACGAGTAGAAATTCATTTACAAACATTCTTTTCAATGGCACGACGGATAAAATCTAACGTCGAGACAGAGAAAGAGAAGAACAAGAAGAACAAAAAGAAAAACAAAGACTTGAAGAGCAGAAGAGCACGCAATTGCAAGGTACCAATGAAAACCTAATAATAATCACCTCGTGAATGACAAATAACAGCAAAAAAGATTTCATGACCAAGCATGTACGCTGAATGCAATGTAATTCAACACGTACAGGTATTTCAAAAGAACGATTCAGTATCTTGAATTAATCTATGAGTGCACACAATAAGTGAGATTTAGTTATTTTCGAATAATTCCATGGCGCAATTATTTAACTAGCCTTCTTTATATTCTTCCGGTGCTTACATCTGAGAAAACTTTAACTCATTTCATTAGTAGTTTTCATGCAAGGCTCCAAACAATGTGAAATTCTATCTGCCGTCGTACGTGCTTTTGGGTTTACACATTACATTTGATTTGCACAATTGTGATTTATAGTCAGAAATTTAAATTGATAAATAAATTAACAAACAAATAAAACATGGCGTGTACTCTCGACAATGATTCAGTGTTGCTTATAAGACTCCACAATCATCAATAGTTTTCCTGAAATTAAGAACCGTTAAATTATTTTAGGTAATGATATTTCTGAATATTGAGTTTGTTCTGACACTCATTTGAAAATTGTGCAAGAAGACAGTCGGAGGCGTTTCTGATAGACAACAGGATATTGGTCAAAACTTTGTGTATGCTTTCTTCACGGCTTTTATTTAGGCAAGTCATTTTCTAATCTAAAGTATCAATTTCAAAAACTCAGCTAAAAATGTAACTCTTTTTTTATTTTACGGACACAGAAGGTTTAAATACGCAATATAAATAGTAATAATATTTTTTATCTAGGTCATGAAGAGATATTAAGAGAGAATATATGTAAATACGTTACAAAATGTTATAAAATAAATATTTTAAAGTCAGTGTCGTTATCTAAAACTTAAAAATCAGATGAACAACAGATACATCGTGTATACTAACGTTACCATTAGAATTGGATTTACTCCCAAAATAAACAATACCTGAAATAACTAAAATAACATGACTTTTACACGTCACACATGCAGTGGATCTAAGTAAATACATAATACGAACCATAAGAGCCTATCGAAAGAAATGACAACCTCACACACTAACATTTTCAACACAACGACGCAGAGGAAACAAATGGCGCAGAGAAACGAAAGGGGAGGCGGCGAACTAGAACAGCGGACAGTCGCAAGAAGCAACGATAATCGTGGCGAGAACGCGCAAAAGCAGCGGGGACGATTTGGACGAACAAGAACGGGGCCGGGGCCGGGGCCGGGGCCGGGGCGGGGGCCGGGGGTGGCTAGGCGTTTATGCGCCGGGGTCCGCCTGGACTCTGCCGTGTTCACCCCGGGGAAGAGCTCGCAGAGGGTGGAGGGGCGGGGAGGGGAGGTCGTGTTGATAAAAAATATCGACGCCCGCCGCGACCGCTGGCGCCGCCACCCCCGCCCCCGCCGCCCTCCTGTGGCGTGGCCGCAATTACGCACACAATGGGACGGTCCGCCCCGCGGCGCCACCGCCCCGACCGCACAGTGGGTGCAACACTGCGACCAAGTGGTCGAAATAATTTAAGCTGTTAGTGTTCCGCTGGTGTCAGTCGCCACTGGTAGAGACGAGTTTCAATGGAATACCTTGCGAATGCCATTCTCTGCCGCGATAGCACAGTAGTTGTAACTTTGCGGCCAAGGGGTCAAAATAATTTAAGCAATTAGTGAACCGCTGCTGTCAATCGTCACTGGCAGAGATGAGTTTCAATAAAATGCCTTATGGATGACGTACGCAACCGCGATGGAGTAGTTGGTGCAATTTTGCGATCAAGTGGTCAACATTGTTTAAGCAATAACGTGGGATTAATCATAACTGGTGGGATTAATCATATGGGATCTGCTGGGATTAATCATAACTGGTGGAGGCGATCTTCAATGCTTTACTGCTCGATCTTACCAGTGATTCAGAAATGGCAATCACTAGTAAGCTCTTCGATTCCAGGAAGATCCTAAAAATTTAATGTTCCGAGTATTTAACATCGATGAGTTCTGGTGCTTGCCACAATCGAATTCGTATGTAGAGTGTTCTGATCATTGCTTTCCGTATTTTACTCGAGTTTCTTCGAGACAATGCCAGAATGCACGCCATACAACAAGTTACGAACCAAGCACAACCTTTCTCCATTTTCCATGATCATCACAATCATCATTGTCATTCTCTCACCTCGCCCAATCTGGACTGAGGCAATGGATTTGAAAGTTCTAAACTAACATAATCTTCCTGTCCCAAATAGTAGAAGCAATATTTTTACTGTCCTACAGGTAAAAGGTATTACTTGCTAATTTCATGGTGGGTGTACCGTTCAAATACTTCGTGTGGGTGTTGCTTGTAGGATCAGTTTCGTTTTGATTTCTGTACCAATCCACAATATTTTTCGTGCCTTATTCACTCTTAAGAGATACAAAATTGTTTTTCTTTACAATATTTTTTAACCGAGAAATTCGGGAATCTTACATCTTTAAAATTTTGAATTTGCAATATATTTGAGATTTTTTATTAAAATTATGCATCTTTAATTTGCATTTTCTCTGTACTACTTTTACGAAATAATAAAAATAATAATAATAATAATAATAATAATAATAATAATAATAATAATAATAATAATAATAATAATAATAACAATAATAATAGTGGTTACAAATGGGACTTTTATTTCCTGAAACTGAAGGATTTATAATAGCAATTCAAGATGGGGTAATAAAAACACGCAATTAGATATAAACACATACTGAAGACCAGTATAAAATATGTCTGTCGAATGTGTAATCAAACAAATGAGACCATCGATCATGTGATTGCCTGATGCCTAGTTCTTGCCAACACTGCATATCTAGGGGGGCACTATTAAGTGGATAAAATAATCCATATTTTGGCATACAATGGGCATCAAATTAGAGACCAATTGAGAACCCTCCACCATTTTACAAATACTCACCTTCTCTGGTTATAGAAAATTGTGAAACTGGCAAACTCTACTGGGAAATGCCTATTGGCACTGATAAAACTATGAATTATAATCGCCCGGACATAGTAGTTATCAATAAAATACAAAAGTATGCAACAATCATATACATAGGATATCCACTAACAAACAATCTCAATAAGACTGAATCAGAGAACATTTCTAAATACCAAAATTTGGCAGCAGGAATCCAACAAAGGTTTCAATTGAGTAAGGTTAAAATAGTGGCAATAATCATCTCAGCCACAGCAGTGGTGACGGACCGATTTGCTTTAGGTCGTACAAAAATAGGATTATCAAAAGGAATCTGTATAACTATCCAAAAAGCTTTAATCCTACAGTCTTACCATATTGTGCGAAAATTCTTTAATGAAACGACAGAAAAAGTGAATTTCTTCTTCGTCTTTCCTCAGATCTGTCATAACCAGTTGCATTTGCCAGAGCCTGAGTCTTATGAATAGATGAATGTTTCTCAATGCTTACTGAGAAAAGAAATGAAAAAATTATAGAATCACAATTCTCGTTTTACCCTGTTCGTTTCTATTCCCATTAGTGGCTGAAATTATTGAATAATGTTTATTCAACCAACAACTTTAATAAACTGAAAAAAATTGTGTAGTTGTTTACGTCTACAAACTACTGACAGAAATAGGTATTTGTGTATTTTTGTAATTGATGGAAGTTGTACCGGTAGACTTTCACAATCCCCTACCTCTGGTGTTATAAAATGACGCCGGACTAACGCAAGGGTAAAATACTGATTTCTGGATGCGTTGATTTTATCGTTTGATTTATTGATTTTTTTAATTTATATTTCCAATTTACATTCACTTTAATAAGAAAATATATAATTTGCCCAACATCGACTTTCCTTTTCGATTTTAATGTTTTCGTACGGTAAATATATTTCAAACATTCACAAGATGTAAAAAAAAAATTATACGTTTATAATGCAATTGAAATATTTGCAGTTG
The DNA here is from genome assembly GCA_011170035.1 of Teleogryllus occipitalis. Classification (NCBI taxonomy): domain Eukaryota; kingdom Metazoa; phylum Arthropoda; class Insecta; order Orthoptera; family Gryllidae; genus Teleogryllus; species Teleogryllus occipitalis. Next base: position 360,142 of record BLKR01000537.1, on the reverse strand, counting down.
TGCTGTGAATTAAGTTCATTCTCAGCAAGTCCAGACGTTTTTATACTGAACAAATAACTACAAACGTTTTTCTTATTGATCATACTTAGGAACTGTAAGTTTACGAATTCGTACTTATTAACAGGTTTCTCTACAAAATATGTTGGTGTCACATTTTTTCAAATGAATAATTTCTTCTAAATGTTTTACAAAAAATGTTATACCCTTAACCATAGTGACGCGGCAACAGCAAAGAATTTCAAAATAATTCTCAAATACTCAACGGATACATATCAGCTTTACTGCTAATTAAAACTGCAATAGGGCAAAATGAGGTAGAAAATGGGAATGTTCAGATCTTGTTATAGAAATGGAATAAATATATCACGTATAATATAAAATAAAATCTAAAATTTCTATAATAATTATTATTATCTTGTGACAATATAAAAGTCATCAATTCCAACATTGTTGAAATAGATTTAATCAAACTCATATTGTGTTCAAGTAGCATTTGTGTATAGTCTTTTTCCTTTGCGAAAACCTGCAACAAATATTCGCTCGCCACAACAACAAAAATTAATAATAAAATAAAATGGTACGATTTTTAATTAACGTTATTCTCTTTAGGGCAGAAACAATTCTTCCCTATGTCCAGAAGAAATAATACACTATTATTGTAGTTAAAATTCTGTCATGACTTATTTATAAATACACATTTTGGCAAGATGTGATGGCCAAGAAATATTTTGGTAAAACAGACATGACTTTCTTTCCCTGCAATTTTCAAATCCAACTCAAAACAATACGAACTACCCACCAGTGAACATGAGTACTCGCAGAATGTTAGATTACATAAAAATTACAACTATATATTTCATTTAATATGCTTGCAAAGAATTATAAATTTATTTGCATTCAATAAATGTTCAAAAATATAATAGCAAGAATTTTAGCAACTACAAAATAATAAAATGTCTTGATACATTGCTAATGTTTAAGCTAGCCAACAGTCACCAGAAACAGGAATTATTCGGCAACCTTTCAATATCATTGCGGTCAAAATTCCACGTAATCGTGAAGGTAATTTTCCATCAAAACAAATATTAGTTAAAAATTTAATTGATAATGAATTGAAGCGTCATTTGATAAGTAATGAAATGAATTATAAAATTGAAAAATGAGCGCACTCTGTAACCTTTCACAACGCAAGGAAGCAAAACGAAACAGAGAACCACACATTTAACTGATGTGCTTCACTGTACAAACGGAGAACGCGCGAGTGAACTCGCTAGCTGACCGAAACTAGCGGTTCCACTCCGCTACCAACACGTCTCAGTCAACCTCCGGTTTAATTTTATGACATTCGACCCTCTGTGCACCACCACTACCACCGCCACCGCCACCGCGGAGGTTACGCGGCTCCACTAAATGGGAGGCGTCCGCGTTTATGGGGCGGTATCTTTCCGCGAAATCAAATCCGCACATAAGTTTCCCGCGCGGGTGATTTCACGCGTGGTTGCGCAGCGAGATCACGTGCGGACGCCGCTCGGTGAGGGAGGGGGAAGGGGTGGGGTGGGGGAGGGGAGGGGGAGGTGACCACCCGTAACGAATCGCCCGCGGGAGGTAACACTAAGCGCAGGGGAATGTGGGATGGGAGCCCCGTGGACGGAGGGAGGCGGTTGGTGTAAACGAGCGTTGGTACGGGACGGAGAGAGGTCAAGGCGGAGACGGATAACGTACATGGGGGTGGCTGATTTAAATGATGTGGTAAGGTGGTGGTAGCTGTGTTAAGTGGGAGATGGAGGGCAGAAATTCGCTGGTCGAAATAATGAGGTGGCATGTGGTAGGGGTTAGGTAACAGAATGTTCGGTTTGGAAATGTGATTAACGGGGGTAATACACAGATCAGAGGATTTGGGAATGAAGATGTAGTGCGAGGTTGTGAAAATGAGGGCTGGAGTGAACCTGATTTGAGTCTCTTAATTAGAAAGGGTGGAAATAAGAAAGGTTGATGAAGAGTGCTAATGATAACGAAGATTTGATATGGGACGAAGAGGAGCACGTAAGCGAAGATGGAAATGGTTAGCAGTTCTCATGGTGCCAAATGGCACAATGATGGGGCTGCGAAAAGATTGAAGTAGGAAATTCTAAGCTAAGGGTATTCCAGTAGGAAGATATAGAAGAGGGAGAGGTTGTTATAAAGAAAGGAGTGACACCAGTGGCTAGTTAGCGAGGTGAGGGTGGTAGAAACATTAAGACCGAGAGAAGAACTACTGGATTTGTAGCTGTTAGATCTTTGAATGGCACAATGGTACGTCGACAAAGCATTGAATTAAAATAGAAGGATAGGGGAGTGAGGTGAAATGTGAATAGGGTTCCTAAGGAAGGTAGAGTGCGGGAGGTTAGGAAATTATGAGAATACTTTAGTGTGCATAGAAGATAAATATTTGGATGTGAAGACGACAGAACTGCAGCTCATAGGGATGTAGGGTGAGCATTTGTAGGCGAGGTCATCAGAAGATGGAGTAGCAGAGAGTTCTGTAGTTGAATGGAACGAAATTGTCAATAATATTGGTAATAGCTAATGTGTTTATGCAGTAGTGGAATTTGTGAAGTTCCCCAATAGTGTAATTGTGGAGTAGAGGTGGGCGATAAGAAAAAGTATCGAGTTGTGAAATGAGTACTTATTAGGTTTAGGTAAAGTAGTGTGTTGGTGAGAGGTTAAACTAAGAAGTGAAACATTTGTAAAGAGATACATTTGTATCTTAAATTAGAGCATGATATGACTGACGGAGATACAGAAGAAAGAGATGTACCGAGACTTCGAGGAGGTGGAAACAGAGCAAAGAAGCAGCGCGATAACACTGACGTGATTTGGTGAGGTGCATGTACGTAACATGAGACGGAACATAGAAAGACAATATGGTTCATAACTGTGACGTTCGCAGAAAAATGATAGTCTTAAGACTGTCTCAATGGCACCGCGAGCAAGTACGCAGTGTCTCCAGAGACTGCGGGTTCGAATCTCACATAAAGTATGGGTATGTCACGTGATTGGGATTTCACGCGCTCACGAAATATATCTAAATCAGCATCGTATTTTAAATAACGATGTACCCGTCATCTTTTTCATCATTATCTTACATTTTTCTGATTACCTCTACCACTATCCCTTCAATGAAAGGCAATGACAAACCATTGAAATCACCTACCCAGGAAAAGAGTTGGCACAACCGCATCAGCCTCCTATTCTCCGACTCTCGGGAACTGTCATCACCAGTAGTACCACGTGGAAAAGGGGTTGGTGATTGGTCAGGCGCAGGCAACGTAAACGCTGAGAGAGACAACTGCACAACGTTGGTCGTTCTCCGGGTGAACGCCCAACTGGGGCAATGTGGCGGGGACCCGTAACGAATCGCTCGTGAAGGTTACTCTTCTATTTTATCACCTCGTGGCGCCGACGATGCTTTTATTAAAATGCATTGATCGGACGCACAAGGGTCTGGGCTTTGTTTCTCTGCTCTCTACATGCATGTTTTCAGCAAGGCTCACGAAACAATTTTAACGTAATATGAAATATTTTTATATACAAAACTAAAACATTTTAGCTCTTAAGTCAAATGTTAGAATTTATTAATGTTAGAAACGTTAAGCTTCACGCAATGAAATGAACGTATTGTCATGAAGAGGGTGATAATTTTTATTTTCTGAATATAATTCTGAAAAAAAGTTAATTTTGATTATATTTTTAATGTATAAAATAGTGATTACATACTAATAAATACTAAGTATAGTATGTAGAAAGCCTTTTATTAGCAGAAATCAATTAAACTGCCAAAAGTTCAATACCCTTTCTTCTGGTAGAAAACAATACATCAATAAACTAGTGATGCTAAAACAGCACGTACTTTCTAGCCATTAGTAATGGAAATTAAATAGTTTCAAGCGAAAATTAAATAGTTTCAAGGAATGGATTTTTATTTAAAACTTTAAATGAAAATATATTTCTGGTATTGGATTCATTGCGTTAGGTATACAGTGTATTCACGAACGTATCGGATGAATTTTTTAGCTTTACTATTTTTATCGTAAGCAGTATGCGAGAACGTAAAATAATTAAAAGTTAATAAACAATACGATATTAATAGCGGTGCAAAACAAATGCAAATAGATCGAAAAATATAAACACTGTGGTATTGTAATATTCTACAAATATATAAAAGTATTAGTTTATATTACCATGAACGAAAGGCAGCATTATCGCCTTTTGTTATCAGTGCGGCGTCACAACAATAGATTACAACAACCATCAATGGCCACTCATCTATTCGTTTTCACATTTAACTCAATTAAAGAACGCAATATGAAATTGAATAAAACTATAATATAAATATAATAATAATAATATTAATAATAATAAAATAAAATATGAAATAATTTACAAAATCTAACTTATGTAGCATCCAAATGAGTAAATTGGGAGCGGGCGAATGAAGGCTAGCAATCTTTATTTCATATTTATTTCAAATAGGTTTTAAATAATTTCTAAAACATTAATTAGTAAACCTAAAACAAAAGTTCCTATGTCAGAAACGAACAAAGATATATGAAATAATATACACATTCTAACTTACGTAGCATCCAAGTGCCTCAAAACATATTTAAAATTACGATTGCGAAGCGGAGGATTTTCAGAGCGGGCGACTATGTTTGACTCTCAATTAATAAAAAATTACTCACATTTTAAAAAAAGTCAACGTGACATTATTTGAAGATCTGTTTGTGGTGAACACATTTGATGAAAAAGAAAAGTGGTATCTTCGTTATTGTATTTATAGGAAGACGCCAAACAAATTTTTAATTTTTTCAATTTTTGAAAAATTAGGATTGAAAATTAGGATCAATCGACATGAGACCTGCACCGTTTGCTTAAACGTCCGATAGACTATCCAACAACAAACTTTACTCAAAATCGGTGGCACCATTTTTTTAATTTTGAAAATGTCCCGGGGGCTTTATGTATTGGCAAGGCCGTGTAAAAAGTTTTCGGACGAAAAAGCGCCGTTTTTTCTTGCAGCATTACATAAGTTTGTTCTCCTCTTAAGAAGTTCCTTCTTAAGCGCGAGAAAGTAAAAATAGTACTGTTTACTAAAAGCCTCACGTTCGTGCTTAAGGAATAAGGAAAATGAACCAAAGTTTTTACGAGGAATCAGATTATTCACATGGATCAAAGTTATGTCTATTTTCCTTCAGAAGTATGTACTTTAAAATATTTGTTGCAGAACATTTTTCGAAAACAAAATACTTACACATTCCACTGCGTAGAGGACCATATATTTGCGAGAATTTCAACTTTTGCTAAAAGAAATAATTTCAATAAAATTAACATTTTTAGTTAATTCAGCGGAATCACCGTTGTTTGCTTTTGGTTCCATAAAACGATAAATAGGAGATATGTGCCAGTAATACACTGTAATATTCACTTTAGTCTCTTTCTATTTGTGGATGTTTGACAAAACATTAATCCTGGAACTTCCGATGTATTTCGTAGGTGTTATGTAAAGAAAAAAAATGTTCTCGAAATGGTGTAAACTTTAAAATACTCATAGAGAAAAATGAATTATTGATTGCATAGAATTTATCCGTAACTGTAATAGTTAAAAGACATCCAAGACTAACACTTATTTAAATAAGGTATTGAGTTAATGATAAACTTTCAGTTGTCTTTAGTTTAACATTAATTAACTCACTTCCAAATCACAAAAATCCATAACTTTTTAAAAGTTGTGTCAAATTGATTACCAGCTATTAAACATATTAGATAAATAACAAATATCGTTCTATTAAAAATATCACTCTGGGTGAAGTTATTTTCGACGAAAACTTAATATCGCTTGTCAGGGATTTCTAGGAGTACGCATTCCGTTTCCCAGCGTGACTCTCGCGCAATGAGGGTTGCGTTCAAAGGCGTTACTGAAAGGGTAGCAGGCGTTCCTTGAAATATTAGTTGACTGGCATCCGTCGGCTGTAAAGAACCTCTACGGTGAATAGGCAACGGATATAAAGGGTACTAGAGACAGACGTGGTGTTGGGGACGGTCTTGGTGCAACGAGGAAATGAAGAAACCGGCATGGGGAGAGGATTATCAGGGCGAGAGGGCACACTGGACGGAAGGTAAGGAAAGAGAAGAAGCAAGAGACAGAGAGCAAGAGCACGGACCTGAAGTGGATTGTAAAAAGAGTATCGGAAGGAATAGAAAATAATGGGAATACGAGGATAGGACGAGAAAAGTAAGGGGAAGACGTAGAAGAAGCAAGAGGTCAAGAAGAGGAGCAAGAATGTAGGACAGACAGAGGGCTGGAAAGAGAATAATATTTAAGTAAGGGAGAGAAGGACGAAGAGGAGGAGGGGCGGAAGGAGAGAGAATGTGACTGCAAGTGAAGAGCAAAAAGAGGAGAAAAAAGGAAGATGGGGAAGAAGGAGAAGAGCCCAGGGTAGTGAGAAGGACAACGGAGAGGCAGGAGAGTTAGTGTAGAGCCACGGAGAGCGCGCTTACGGAAGGCGGATGGAGGGGCGACAACCGCATGCGAACTACGAGGACGCAGAGATCTGCACTGGACGATGCGATGCTACGGTCAACCCGATGGAATGAGCGCTGTTTGTGCTATGCGGAGGCGCTTGGGCGGTACGTGGGCGGTGCGTGATGGCGTGGGGACGGAGCCTGAGAAGTGCGTGGAGACAGCGCAGTTTGAGGAGACACACGGGTATCATGTGAAAGTACGTGGGTTTCCTGGTCGGTGCTCGAATGGTCTGATGTGGGGAAGAGGCATTGCGAGAGAGGTAGTATGAGGACGCTGAGCGGTGTTTGCGCAGGGCTTACGCGGTGCATGGAGAGGGCTTGGGGGAGATGTGAGCTGGGCGTGAGTGTATCGTCGTCGAGCGTGGCCGAACATTCACGGGGAGTGGGTTGGGCTGTTTGGGATCTCATCTGTAGTGGGTGAAGCGTGGGTGGGAAGAGGGAGTTGCGTGTAGACGGTCCTGGGAGAGAACGTGGGAGCGGGCGTTGAAGCGGGCCCGGCCGCGGGCGTGGGTGTGAGCGTGGGAGCGGGCGTGGGGGCGAGAGAGGGGGCGGGCGTGAGGGCGGTCGTGGGGGCGGTCGTGGGGCGGTCGTGGGGGCGGTGATGGGAACGTGATGGGGGCGGTCGCGAGGCAGTGGTGGGAGGCGGGTGCGTCGTGGAGGAGCGGTCGAGGTCAGTCGTGGGGACGGTCGTGGGGGTGTGGGAGATGTGGAAGAAGCGGGCGTGCAAGCGTGGAAGCGGGCGTGTTGGGAGCGGGCGTGCCGGGCGTGGGAGCGGGCGTGGAGGGCGTGGGGAGGAGTGGGTCGTGGGGCGGGTCGTGGGGGTGGTCATGGCGTGAGTGGGGACCCGGGGCGTGGGAGCAGACAAAAGGCAGGACGTTGGGACGAGGGGCCGGCGTGGGGGCGGGCATGGGGTGGGCGTTGGGGCGGGCGTGTGGGCGGCGTGAGGGCATCGTTGGGTGGTCATGGGGGCGGGCGGGGCTGGCAGGGGTGGCGGGGGCAGGCGTGGGGGCGTTAGCTGGGCGCGGGTGGTGCTCAGACAGAGCCTGAGATGGGCGTGGGTGCAGCATGGGCGATGCTTGCACGATGCAGGGGCGGCAGGGGTGGGAGGGAGGGCACTGCAATGGCGCGGGCCGCGGAGCAGCGGGGCCGACGAGAGCAGCGCGCCAGCTGGGACGCGTTTTACGCCCAGCGGCGGCGGCGCCGCGGTTCACGCCCGCGCGCTCCATGCGGCGCGCCGCACGCCGCCCGGCTGGGCTGGCAAGCAGGCGAGCGGGCGGGCGGGGGCGGGCGGCGTGGGCGGCGGCTCGCCAGGGCCGGCGCTGCGCGGCATTCCATTACAAAGGGCGGCCGTGTGGTTAGAAGGGGGTGGTGCAAGTGGCGACGTTGCTGAACGGGACGAGTGAGGAGAGACGTGGGTGAAAGAGCTGTTGCAAACTGATTGCGAGATTAGATGCGGAGCCGTGGGTCATGTTAAGAATAGAAGATTGCACAGTATAAAATTAATCTTTCCAGTACCAACATGTTTTTAATTGTGAATTTATAAGTGAAATCATAATTTTTCTTGTGAACTGAGGCTATCGTATTATCACTGTCGTGATCACTGCTGATCGCGAAGCGGCTTTATCGGTTATCATATATTCCTGACAAGAGTTAAACATCTGACAACGTTATTTTGTAGTGCAAATTCACACGGTCACAAATAAACGATATATATTATGTATTAGCAGTCGGGCAAGTGGCAACGTTGCTGAATGGGATGCGGGGAGTGACGTGGGCAAAAGAGCTGTTGCAAACTGATTGCAATAACACCTCAGTAACCGTACACTCTTAGTTATAGTTTGAGATATTAGTATTAACTAAGTACAATATTTAACACAACATTATTTAATAGGTACAATCTTCTAGATCCATTTTAAATCACACACTTCCTTTTCACACACAATTTGTTTTTGATTTTTAGAGAACATTTAATCTTTAAAACCTTACTAATCTCATTTCTTTACTATTCTTATTATCAATGCCTTTCATCAAACTCTCTTATTAAAGATTATTTTTGTTTCATATCTTTAATATAAAACTGTCTTCTGCATTTTTAAGTCATATTATTACCACCTAACGATACAAGTGTATTTCCAGCTCAAAATCTTAAAACCACAAACATACAAAACTTAAACAGCGTGACCGACACACAAACGTTTCTGAGAAAAATATTCCACCCTACGTTACGTCTGGCACATGCAAGTCTTATTACATCGTATATACGTCATATATTCACCACCCAATTCATGGTGCTCTAAATTTCAACGAGAACACTTCCACAATCACACAAATGCCTTCGCGCCTTCGTAGAAAGGCCAGAGGCGCTACAGAATCCCATTCAATTGGCTTTATTTCCCGCATTCTGCGATCCGCAGATTTTAGAGCAGCTCAAAAAATCCAACGCGGAGACTGAGATGGTGGCGAAGGAAGAGCGGATGATGGGAGGAGGGATGGGGTTACAGAGGCAAGAGTATTGGTGGTAGTGAAGACAGACGGCAGGAACGGAAGGGGCTGGATGCAAGCTGCAAATTCTGAAGAAGATACGGAGGAGCAGAGGAACGATGAGTTGGAGGCGGTGACACGTTGGGTTGGAAAGAGGTTGGGACAGTAAGACTACGGAGGACACAAAGGAGTTATAACAAGAGAGAGTCTGATAAGCAGCAGGTAAGGCGGAGACGGTGGAGCTGACTGAAGTGGCGAGGTGACAGTGGCAGTGGCAGTGGCAGTTGGTTTGAAAGCGGAAGCGAGGAACAGGGGACAGGGAGTTAATGACGTCGAGAGGGGTAGTAATACCGTGGAGAGATGTAAGCTCCAATATACATAAGAGAGGCGATGAAGAAGGAGTTGGATTTGGGGTGGCGCTGGGGGTAACGGCGGCGGGGGAAATGGGAGAGGCTAAATGGGGTTGTGACGAGAGGAGGGGTGATGAGGTGACGAGGAGGCGGGGGGGGCAGTGGCAACAGGGTGGAGTGAGGTACTGACGAAGTGTGCGACTACGGGTAGTGAGTGGGGCGGCGGGAGAATTGGGGGGGGGGTGAGGGACGCAGGAGGGAATTGGGGGCGGGGGAAGTAGGAGGAACGGTGTGGGGTGAGGCGGGATCGAAGTGTGTGGCGAAGGTGTCGGGCAGGGGGTGACGTGGAAGGAGAGGGTGGTGTCAGAACGAGAGGCGACGGGCAGAATTTGGTAGTGAGGGGTGAAGGGGGTGACGGAAGGAAGTAGGGAAATACGATATGGGGGCAAAAAAGGAGGTAGGGGTGGGATTCCAAACGAGCGACGAGGGTGCCGCGCATTTGAGGCAACAGGACTGTCGGCCGGCTGGGATGGTATGGGCGATCTTGCGAGTTTTATGGTTGAATGGAACGAAGTTGCCAATATTATCGGTAATATCTAATGTGTTAATGCAGTAGTGTTATTGGTGAAGTTCCTCAATAGTGTAATTGTGGAGTAGAGATGGGCGATAAGCAAAACTATCGAGTTGTGAAATGAGCACTTATCAGGTTTAGGTAAAGTAGTGTGTTGGTGGAGAGGCGGAACTAAGACGTGAAACATTTATAGAGAGATTGATTTGTATCTCAGATTAGAGTATGGTATGACTGTTTGACGGAGATACAGTACAAAGAGAGATACCGAGGTGGAAACAGAGCAATGGGATGGTATGGGCGATCTTGCGTGGGCGGCGGGAGAAGGTCTTTGGGGGTGCGAGTGGTGCGGGCGCTGAGCGTGCGAGAGAGCGTAATTCCACCTTCTGGGAACGACGAGAGGCACCGCAGGGTTCCCAGGGCGGGATAATTAATTTCGTCCTCCAGCGGCACGTCGCGTTCGGAACAGCGACGTAGTCGGCGCGGTGGGGACGGCTCTGGCGGTAAAGATGCCGAGCCCGACGAGTGCGCTTAGGCAGACGTAGACGAACAGACAGAGGGAGCTTAGAATGTAGTTGCGGAGTCGCCGAAATGCAACCGCTCTTACACTGGCACACCCAAAATTGGTTACCACAAAATCTTATATGCCACCATTTAGAACTATTTAATTGCTAATTAATTACACATTTTTTGCTCTCCAAATTTTTGCTTAATGAATGGTGAGCTAGTGTAAGATTATTCTGGCACTACCACAATCGGCTACCACAAAACCGTATGTGCCACAATTTAGAACTATTTAATTGCTAATTAATTACGCTATTTTTTTCTTTCCAAATTTTTGCGTAATTAATACTGAGCTAGCCGAAGATTATGCTGGCGCTACCACAATGAGTTACGACAAAACCAAATATGCCATCTTGTAGAGCGATTTAATTGCTAATCAAATATCGTGGCCCGTTTGTTAGGCAACTGCTCCGGCATACGCCTGGTGTTGGTCGGAGAAATCACGAAAAACTACCGATCACAGCAGCCGGCCTCTAAAATTCTCATCTAGATAGCTACTGAATTCGACCTGGCTGACTAGATACTGTCGAAAATCTTGCCACTGTCGGGAGTCAAACCCTGGGACCCTCCAAGCCACTGCATGGACATTAGTTGCAGCACTGAGCCACCTATCCCGGTATGAATGTTGCCGGGTGAATGAATGAGCGGAAGTGAGTACAGTGGCTTCGGGGAGTGATGAGGTGAAGGGAGTGTTAGTGGGGGCCGGAGACGAGAACCAAGGTAGGGGCAGAGTGGCTGAAAGGAGCCTCCTCGGGGCTGGGGACAGCAGGCAGGGTGTAGGCAGACGGAGGAGGCAGGGAGGGGTGGGGGTGCATGGAGGGGTGCAGAGCAGTGGCGAAGAGGGAGAGGAGCGGCCACAAAGCGAGGGCGGTGTCTCGAGTGGGGACAGACGCAGAGCTAGTGCGCGTGGGAGGAGCCTGGACGGCGTTGTGGATAGGTGGTGGAGCTGGGGGAGGCAAGGAGCAGTGGGCAGGGTCGGTGGGCGGGGTCGAGGGCGAGCGGCAGTGGGCAGGCTTGTGCGCGGGTACGAGAACAGATGCAGAGACAGAGCGGGTGGGTGGGGTGGTGGCCTGTAGGCCGTGCGGGAGCGGAGTGTAGCGTCGTGTCGCTAAAACCGGCGCGGGCACGCAGCGTGGTGCGCACCGGATGCCTAGACAATGGCAGAAGCTATGACGCACGGGTTTTTTCCGACGGGGTGTGTGGGCGTTAGGGCGGAGGTAATGGAGGTGGCGGGCAGCGTCGCGAGGGCTATTTAAGGACTGTGAGAACAATAGCTCTTCCTTCTTTGAGACAGCGGCATCGGCAGCGTAGGTCGCCAGTGAGAGGTGCGTGCGTGCACGCTGCGAAGGAGCCGGCAGTTATTGTCGTGATTAGTGAGACATGTGGTCGGTTTCAGGGCAGGCGGTACTACGAACGGCGAAACATTAGGTAGTATATTGCGGTGTGGTAGCCGTTGTAAATATCTCTCCTAGCAGTGGGGTCTATTTAGTTAGTATACAGTGCATTGGTTATTTGTGACTACGGTCTAAATTGTGAATAAACCAGCTGTTATTACAACCCACTCTCGTCTGTGTACTGATTACACCCGTATGACGCCACAGGAGGCGTGAGGCAGGGGCCCGGCTGGCTTGGGGAGGTGGGGGGTGCTGCCACTCGGAAGGGTGGTCGGCCAGCTGCTGGCCGCGACGCGCGTCGCCGACACAACGCCCTGCTGTCAGCGCCCACGCACTTGGTGACACAGTTGCGCGACGCCCTCTCTCACCCTCAGCCACTGGCGTTGCCGTTGGTCGCTGCAGGATAAACTTTCGCATCAAGACACTTTACTCAACGTTTCGCTGCAACGAAAGAACTCATCCAAAAATCATACATTGATTTCAATGCCGCGACTTTCATATTTGTACTGCATTCATTATTCATTGACAATGATTTCAACCCCATGTTCAGTTGTTTTCATGTTCATTGCAACAATCAAACGGTGGCTCAGTCAATGCAGAGGTTGTTTCATGGTTGTATGATGAACGCTTTGAACAGCGAACCTGAGCTATGATAAATTATGAATGTTCTTTTGTTTCTGTGAATACGACAGGCAACTGTTTTATGTCGAATCTCATATAGTGCTCCTAGGAAAAAACCATAAGTTAGTGAATGTTTATATAAAAAATCATTCGTTTTTACTATACATTGTTTCAAACCCCCGAAAGCAAGTGGTTTGGAATAAAAACCATTTCCTAAACATGGGCTTAAATTTCCGTATTTGTCGATTCTATCCACCATAGTCCAAATAAGTTACTGTGGTGAACATCTTCCTATTTAATTTACTTTGACCGGATCACTCACACAGAAGTTATAATCATTCACTTTCGCTCTGCTGGTCACATGTATATACGCGTAGTGGTAAAATTTAGATGTCGCGTGATGTAATTCGTCTTATTGAAGCACACGACACGATGACCGAATTGTCTAACATACACTACTACACTCAGTAGTTTCTTCACTAAGTCTTGTTGGTTATTAAAATATATAATTGTTGCCGTTACTTTATTAAATATAAAATTATATTGTATTGAAGTGTGGTGACGTGTTGTGAAATGTAGTGCAGTATAGAAGTGCAAAGAGGAGTGTGAAGTGTAATTAAAAAGTCGTGTAGTCTTGTATTTAATAGTTTAAAATAACTGTGCAGGTCAGCCATAAAATGTAGTTAATGCTATTATCGTTAGCATATTATTATTATTAATTATTATTATTATTATTATTATTATTATTATTATTATTATTATTATTATTATTATTATTATTATTATATTTATTACTATTATTATATTTATTATTATTATTATATTTATTATTATTGTCTTAAAGGAATTTAAAGTTACATTGTGTTAATATTCCTAGTTGTAATATGTAAATTGTAGTGTTTTGCCAACAGGTTGTACAAACCTACCTGCAGAAATAATAAATATCTATCTATCTATATGTCTCTATTTCTTGATCCTAAATTATTGTCATCGTAGCCCTCATTGCTGTCGTAGACCCCATTGTCATCGAACCCTTCATTGCCGATGCGGTGTTCTTTTTTTCTTTGTTTCAAATGTATTAATGTTATGACTTTTTATTAATTTAAGCGAACAGTCACGAAGTCAGCGTTCGACTTTGCATGTAATGTGATAAAAGGAAAGGAGGAATGAGAGAATTCTTTAATTAATCAAAACAGAGCAAATAATATTGCTTTCTTTACCTTCCTGCTCATGTTTAATCCGGCCGTTTGCTACAGGTATGTTGCAAAACAAATTATTTTTTTTCTTAAATTTTGGTCTCTTTCTCTCATTTACCTCACTGTTCTAATGAGGAAGATATTCGGGAACGAAATACGTGATGCTGCTGCTGAAAATGTTATGTTCTTTGTTCGTTCGAAATCATGTGTTTATGTTATCAAACCACTGTTTGGAAATTCCAAGATTTAACCGCAATCGGTCGGTCACCTGTGCGTTTGTCAAATAATATTTCACGTAATCCAAATATTTATTAGTATCATTTAGCTATATTTTGTACACCAATCTTATTCTGTACACTGGCTAAATAATATATTGAAAACACAGTTATAAATTAATACAATTCATATTCATATAATACAAACCAATACAAGTTTTAAACAGTATTTGTGATATTCCAAGAATAGTATTACAACAAAAAACGTATCACTTTTAATGCCAGCATTATAATGAAATATTTACGCTCTTGAAAGATGAAAATTAAATTCAGCGTTTTTTCGTCAATCTATTTAACAACGTGCCTACAGAATCTAGCCTCCACTATATTCTTCCTTTTGATTAACTGATTATTAGTGATTCCGGGTGCGTCAGCGACTCAGTGAGTCATTTATTCCCCTAAGTTGAGTATATGTTTTCATCGCGGGAGGTGGGGTTGATCTTCCCCGCTCGATGGCAAGATTCTGCGCCGACCAATCCGTCGGCTTGCGGGTTTTTCGCAACCCCAAGCCATGCAACTAGCGTCGAAAATCCTGCCACAGTGGGAATTCGAATCCTAAAACCTACCGAAAAGAAGCAATGCAGTGTCGTCAGTTGGTTGGATGCCTTAGCGGTCTAAACCGCTGAAAAATTAAAATTAAATTTAGCATTTTCTCGTCAATCTATTTAACAACGTGCCGATAGAACCCATCCTGCACCAGATTCCTCGTTCTAACAATATGCACTAGATCACGAATGCTGACTGCAGAGAGCGAATCTTTATTGGGTGATGGGCCGAGAAGGTCAATGATGACGTCAACCACCAAGCCGTAGATTGGGGGTTGGTGGCTCGTTGCCAGCAGCATGCCACCCTCCATTTGGAATCGTCCCTCACTGCTGGTCGGTTGCGCACCAATCTCCTTTCTGGCCCTTTCTGCATAGGACGAGCGAACATCCCTTTACTTAACCATCACTGTTTCCAATAAAACGTATTAATACATTATATTAAAATAAACTACGTTTTTAAATGTCCTTTTAGGAATTAAATATAAGGCTAGTGCACGGGTTGATGCCAAATTTAACGATTATTGTGACTAGGAGTAAGTTGTTAAATTTGTAATTTTCTTGATTATAATGGTAAATTTTGGTTAGACACCAAAGATGTTATCTTGCAAGCTACATTTAACTTGCAAGAACAGTTAAATGATTGATATTTAAAGGTCTGTACAAATTGGTTATGTATCGAACGTGACGTATTTCCTACAAAATAATTCTACTGCATGTATTCGTAAACCGCAATATTAACCTTTGACTTACATTATATCGTAAAATATTTTCTCATCGACATCTTATATTTGAACACACCCATATTTTTACTATTATTAGTCACTGGATAGTGGGTGATTCCGGAATTAGAATGAACAGGAATAGAAAATCACTACAGTAGCAAAATTTTCGTAACGAATGGTTTTCACCTTTTTCACTTTATTTGTAAAAGAAAAAAAACACAACATTTTCATGTATAAAATTTCATCACTCGTGTAATAAATCTAATGTAGTAAACTTCCTTCACTTGCACTTTCACCACAAATACATATGCAATGTGCACGTCAAATTTTGCATGTCACAAGCAACAGTCTTAAAAAAATTTCAAATGTTTTCTTTCCAACACATCCACTTTTCGTTTATTCAAAACGTAGCAAAATTGTACGAATAATGTTTGCTCCTCGGCATTATCTTGCCGCTTTCCCATTCCGCCACCAGTCGCATCACTTTCGCCTCCGTTGCTCCGTGCCCTTCTCTCCCAGGTCGCCTGCTTCGCCCCCAAGAAAAAATACATTATCATGTACACAATTTCATCACATGCACTAATTCTCACAAATACACATGCCAACGAGCATGTAACATTTTGCATCACACAAGCAATAGTCTTTAAGAAGTTTCAAATGTTTATTTCCAACATATCCGCTTTTTCTTTTTCACAATAAATTTCAATTCAATAGTAACAAAAGTCCCCGATTCGAATGCATAAATAACTTTCGCTCGTTGGCATTTTCTTGCCACTTCCTCTCTTCTCCGCCAGGCGCGTGACCTTCGCTTTCGTTGCTCCGCGCCCTTCCTTCCCAAGTCGCCTGTTCCACTCTCAAGAACAAATACATTTTCATGAACAAAATTTCATCACGTACACTAATTCTCACAAAGACACTTACCAACAGGTATGTCATAAGCAACAGACTTTTACAGTTTCAAATGCTTTCTTTCTAACATATCCGCTTTTTGTTTGTTGCGATCGATTTAAATTCAAAACGTAACAAAATTCCCCGTTTCCAATGCACGAATAACCTTCGCATGTCGGCATTTTCTTGCCGGTTCCCCTCTTCACCGCTAGGCGCGTCACCTTCGCCTCCGTCGCTCCGTGCCCTTCTCTCAGGTCGCCGGCTTCACCCGCGCCCGCTCTTGCGCCTGCTTCAGCTCGTTTACGGGCGATTCTAATGAGCAAAGGCATTAGAGCAATTCCGGTTGCGGAACGCGGCGGAGTATTGCTGTGGGCGCGGGGACCCTCTGGGACAAATGGGAAGGACGCCGCCGGCGGAGGCGGTCGCGTTTACGCTCGCGAGCGGGCGCTATCTCGGAATCACCACTCGCGACTCATGACGGTCGACGAGGAGGTTGTGGGATTCGAAAGTCCTCCTTCTGGATGTGGGGATGGTAGAGAAAACGGTGGAGGGTACAAAATGGGGTGGAATATATCATGGTGGTGGTATAGATCATAGTAGTGGAATAGATCGTTGGGTGTGAATAGTGTGAGATAATGGAGGAAATAAGTTAACGGTGAATGGTGAGAAAATTGATAATGGCGGGATAATTGATAATATGATGGAGTTAGTGGTGATTGTACAAAATTGGTAGTAGAGATTGTGTTGAAAAAGAATGATGATATAGTTGGGGGAATAAAGTTGATTAAAGCATGTCAATACGAGTGGTGCAGGAAGTGATAGAGAAGTTTGCGAAGGTGTAAAGATGAAGAGGTACCAGCTTAAAGGAGGTGCCGTCCTGGTGTAGATGATGGACATAGTTGTGGTTGTGAGGGTGGGGAGAATAGAAATGATACGTGAGTAGAATACGTAGTTGAATATGGGCGTGGTACGAGGGTTTTATTTGGAGCGAGATGGAGCTGATAGAGGTGGGGGGGTAATTGAAGATGGTGATGGCGTTAGTGGTAATGGTAATAGTTTTGGCGATTTAGGATGTGGTAATTTTGCTCCATTGGCATAAATAACTAATAAAGACAACGACCGTGAGGACTTGTAATTTTCACAAAATACCTGCATCTCTGGAGCGACCGCAGAAAGAGCTGTGTTAGTAAACACGACTGTGCCTGTAAACTAGTGTTGGCGATCCTTTCGTTTTGAGAGTTGGATTCTCTGGTCTATAGATACGATATCTAATGTGAAAGAATTTAAATACAGTTGAACGAATGGTAGTATCTGTGGGTACTGTAGAATACAAAGACATATGGGCCTCCAGTGATCAATAACGAATTCTCTCTTGCATTTAAAGATCAGAAGAGTGTCAACAAATGTTTTAAAATCGGTAAACATAAACTTAAATAAACGCTCTTAATTTCACTCTAACATATTTCACTTAATATATTTCTCCAAACCCTTCGCGTTTGTCACTTCAGTTTTTGAGGTACTCTAAAAGAATGGTTTTTGAAATATTGTCTTTTCCACTTGATTCAATTATCTGAAGAAAATCTAATTGTATTATTGTCACCAGCAACAATTTTTTTCTATACTCATAAACAGAATTCAGAATATTTTTTACAAAAATGAACTACTTCGTCTATTATTATGTTTTCGTAATTTGACAACTGACTTAAAGGTAAATATAATATAGTTAATATAATATATATAATTTTTCGATTACCAGGTTGTTACCCGATCATTTAAAAATATTGTTATGGGTTTACTAGTAATTAAATAAACAAAATATCGCATTCTTTGGAACTTCTCTGCTCATACGTTAAGGGGGTACGTGTGGTTAACACGAAGACATCCCCACGCCGTATTCTGGTCTTCTCAACCAGAGAAGTGAATTTTCTCATCAACACGCAGTAACATGTACTGGGAAATTGCAAGGAAAGCGCAAACCTTACCCGACCAGAAATCGAACCCGAGTTCGCTTCGTGGAAAGCCAGCAAGCTGACCGATGAGCTAAACCGCAAGGGAACGCAGTATGTAGTATATAATAACTCTAACATTGAGAGAAAACCGAAATTAAACAAATTATGGAACGAATTCAACCACGAATTAAACACGAATGAAACACACACGCTATCCCGCGAGACATTCTGAGCAACGAAAACCATTTATTAAATTCAATTACCCGCGCCCACATTTATACAAACATTTCCATACTATTTCCCCTCTTGATGAACACCCAAATAACACTCCACGCACACAGCACTGCGAATCTCGAACAAACGAGCTAACCCGTCGTGAATATTCTTTCGCTACCAAGAGCAATAAAGGGCTCGGAAATCAACAGAGGCCTTCGCCATCTCACCAGAGCGGCGTTCGCATTGTTTAATTATTCGCAACCGCCCACGCTCCCCGCCGTACGTCGGGGCTCTTCCCATTTCACAGAACCCGCCCCCAAACAAGGGCGGGTTTCACCTCGAGGAAGCGGCAACGTTGGCACCGGTGGCGGCGGCGGCAGAGACCTTTGTGAGTTCGGCACAAAAGACGCCCGCTGCCTGAAGAGGCACGGCGGATGTGGCGGGTCGAGAATCGATACAAATAGATCTTAATTAATTAGGGTTGCTATTTGCATGATGTAATAGAATTGCTAATTCGTTAAGCCTATTCTGCGCCACATCGACGGCGCGAGGCGCTGAGAAGGACGGACGAGGGCGAGAGTGGTGGAGCTTCTAAGAAGAAGAAGCGGACGGGGACGAAGACGGCAAGGCGTCTTCCTTCAGCTCCCGCCCGTACCCGTACGCTCAAACCCATCACCCCTCAACCTCTCCCAGGCTGGAGGGCCTTTTCACCACCCACGTCACAACTTATCTTAGGAGCACCATGGGAGAGCCACCCGCTGCTGCAAAGGCTGCCAGGCTAGCTCTCCCCGGTTCGCGAGGGCGAGCCTGGGGCAACAACACGACCAAAAAATAACCAGGGCGGTCTCTTTTTCAACCCTTTTCACGTGCAACATAAACCCGGTTTAAAGAGAGATAGCTCCTAACTACCAGAGATACTGCCCGAGGCTTTTGTGCTTTAGAAATTTATTTTCAAACCTGCAGGGGGACGGTGGGCGGGGGGGCGGAGGGTTGGCGCCCAACGTCTGGCAGGAATACATCAAAAGGATACACCGCCCTCGCGGAGCGTGAGTGGAAATATGGAACTAGAATTAGCACACGTCGAGATTCCAGACCGATAGCGAGAGGCCAATCGATAGCAGCTTTTATTGGGCGCATTCCGCTCTGGCAGGGCGAAAGAAGCGGAGGGAGGGAAGGGGGAGGAGCGGCGTGTGAGTTGGAGGTGGAGGCGAAGAAAGGAAGAAGTTAGAAGTGGAAAAACAAAAGAACGGTGGTAGACGCAGGAAGCAAGTTGAAGTGTCTGCACAGCTGCAGTGCCAGTGAAAGCGAACGTAAGAGATAGGATGGAGGTGGGAGTTGTAATGGTGGTAGTGAAGGAAATGGCATTGAAAATAAGTTATGTCAGCGGGGAGGCGGAGAGGGAAGGGGTGATGGAGGCAAGGTGATGGGAGGCAAGGGATGTGATGGGAGGCAAGGGGTGATGGGAGGCAAGGGGTGATGGGAGGCAAGGGGTGATGGGAGGCAAGGGGTGATGGGAGGCAAGGGGTGATAGGCAAGGGGTGATGGGGCAAGGGTGATGGGAGGCAGGGGTGATGGGGGCAAGGGAGTGATAGGAGCAAGGGAGAAGAGGTGATGGGAGAGCAAGGGGTGATGGGAGGCAAAGGCAAAGGGTGATGGGAGGCAAGGGGTGATGGGAGGCAGCAGGGGTGATGGGAGGCAAGGGGGTAGTGATGGGAGGTGATGGGAGGCAAAGAGGGTGATAGGAGGCAAGGGGTGATGGGAGGCAAGAGGTGATGGGAGGCAAGGGGTGATGGGAGGCAGCTTAAGGGAGATGGGAGGCAAGGGGTGATGGGAGGCAAGAAGGGTGATGGGAGGCAAGGGGGTGATGGGGAGGCAAATGGGAGGGGTGATGGGAGAGCAAGAGGTGATGGGAGGCAAGGGGTGATGGGAGGCAAGAGAGGGTGATGGGAGGCAAGGGATGTGATGGGGCAGAGGGTGAAGGGGGGGATGATGGGAGGCAAGGGGTGATGGGAGAGGGGTGATGGGAGAGGGTGATAGAGCAGGGTGATAGGGAGAGCAAGGGAGGTGATGATGGAGGCAAGGGTGATGGGAGGCAAGGGTGGTGATGGGAGGCAAGGGGTGATGGGAGGCAGAAGGGGTGATGGGAGGCAAGGGTGATGATGGGAGGCAAGGGGTGATGGGAGGCAAGGGGGGATGGGAGGCAAGGGGTGATGGGAGGCAAAAGGGGGATGGGAGAGCAAAGGGGTGATGGGAGGCAAGGGTGATGGGAGAGCAAGGGGGAAGGGGGTGATGGGAGGCAAAAAGAAGGGGTGATGGGAGGCAAGGGGTGATGGGAAGGGGTGATGGGAGGCAAGGGATGGGAGGCAAGGGGTGATGGGGCAAGGGGTGACAGGCAGGGGTGATGGGAGGCAAGGGTGATGGGAGGCAAGGGGTGATGGGAGGCAAGGGGTGATGGGAGGCAAGGGGTGATGGGAGGCAAGGGTAATAATGGGAGGCAAGGCAAGGTGATGGGAGGCAAGGGTGATGGGAGGCAAGGGGTGATGGGAGGCAAGGTGATGGGAGGCAAGGGGTGATGGGAGGCAAGGGGTGATGGGAGGCAAGGGGTGATGGGAGGCAAGGGGTGATGGGAGGCAAGGGGTGATGGGAGGCAAGTGGAGATGGGAGAGATGGAATGCGCACGGGATGTGGAAGGGCGTTCAGGGATGTGGAGAGAACTGTAGGGAGTAGCAAAGGGAATGAAAGCTTATGTGTAAATGGAAGTGGTGATGAGCTTGGAATCGGGAGTTGGGCGAGAGGGGACACGGAGGTAACGACAAAAATGAGAACACGCGGGATAATTACGGTTACGGAAAAGTATGAGCGATGTACGCAGGCAGTGTTGATGCAGTTAGAGTTTTGAGAAAGTGAAAATAATTAAAATCATGGAAGTGGCATAGTGTAAGCGACGAGGTGAAATGAGGCTGAGTACAGTACTGTTCCTCGTACGACTAACGTTCCTCGTACGACTTGTCTCCAATTCAGAAGTTGTTATGCAGAAAATAGCTAACCTTTAAAAGTATAAAAAAATATAGAATGTGGTATTTGGTTTCTCTAAACATAATACTGCACAACGTAGAAATGATTCAACATTTATTTGACAATCATTTACATATATGCCCATACAAAAGAACATTTAACATGACATTTCCATAGAGAAGAAAGGTAAGTACATCCTTTTTTGTGAACACATGCAACTTGGGTTGGTGTCTTTCTGCATAACATAATCCAATTTTCCAACTAAAACGAACATTCATGTACACATTTTGTACAGAACAGAATTTAAATGCATATTATGAAAACTAAACTATGGAGTGTTTATGAACAAACAGGGCTCATAATTACAGTATTCTACGGCATTACAGTTTACCCTATTTTTCGCCGAAAGATATGAAAAACGAGCGGTACGCTGGAGACCCGTAATCCACTCAGCGAATCAGACCACTTAATCGGGTCATTTGCACGACCCAGACTTTATAAATGCCCACTGGCATTAAAAGCCAATGGCTCCAGTATCGAACGGTTCTAGAATTACAACTGCACGTCACGTAGAAGAGTAGACCGTAATCACAATATGGGTCTACGTAATGCATGCCACGTAGAGGGTGTTCGTTTCCTTTAAATGACCTGATTTCCTGTAACGAGTCATCGCTTCTGACACGCATGTGGAAATCGATATTCCGACGTGGCCACAGCCTCTGCGGGTCAAGTGTAGATTAGTTGGAGACGCAGGAGTTCGATGAGAAAGTGCTTGTTTGACCTTTACGGAAGGAATTTGAGTGCGATTATGGTGCTTTAGGAATGAATGGCTTTGTTATTCAGGTAGCTAAAGTGAAATAGGAGTGAGAGTGTGTTGTATATTCTTATGAGATAACTACGGGTTTGCTTCGCGGCAGACTGCTATTACATCACAGAAAATTCTTCGTTCGTTTGTCGTTACAAAAGTAATACTGAACTACACTCTAGTTGTAAGGATATACATTAATTATATGAATTGCAAGTTCATATAATCTGTCAAGAGTTTGTTTACAAGATGGGAAAGTTAGAGGTTATTAGTGAGGAAAACGAGTCTATTTTTCATTGAAAGGATTATTTCTAGTAATAATGTGAAAATAGGCAATTTCATTAGAAACACGTAAAAGAAAACCTGAGGACTCAAATTGAAAAATCATTTGTTCCACAAGGGTGAGTGATCATCTAAGATCTGAATTCATGGATAACTTTACTTAAGCTAGTTATTGAACAGATATTAAGATTAAATGAGTTGTGAAACGTAAATACGTTTCTAATGATTCCTGCTGTGAGATGAATTTTGCACTTGTTGCAAAAATTAAGAAACTTTTTTGAAGGTTAAACATCTCTGTAGGGCGAGAGTCTATACTATTTCAAACTCCTTATAAATCAGATACTTCTACACCTACAGATATTTCCAAATTATAAATTGTTGCTTACAGGAAAAATGTCAGCCGACAATTAACCAGATCGTTTCATTATTGAACATGTAAAGCCAAGAATGTAAATACTACTTCTATTATTTCGATAACTGTTCTTCCGGTAAGTTAAGAAAATATAATTGGTACTTATTGTACAATGGTGAAAATAAATCTCCAAAAGAAAGACAATGTGGGACCTTCACATATATTTTTTACTAATTTATTCACAAGCATTTAATATTTCTTTACTAGAGAGAACATTAACAGGAATTAATACTAAGAAAATTTACAAGTTTGGATTATTTTCCCCCAATAGTTTGAAAATAATACGTAGTAAATTAAAGTAAAATCGTTGAAAACTACACAATTTTTTTCAAACCAGTATTTCATACACAATATTCAAGTACCAATGCAGAGTTACTACAACATTTACAATTTTGACCATTGTTTATGATCACTTGATTCCTTTCACAATGTTTTGATTTCATTCCAGTGACCTAAGCCTTGTTTAAACGAAGGTCATGGTCAAGAGAAGACACGCGACAGCTAATATGCTGATGGGAGCGCGCTTGTTTGCTCTCCGAGGGCGAATCCAAGCGCACTAAGCACGGCCTCCTGTGTGCAGGCAGCGTGCAGGCGCTGGGGCCGAGTTCAAAGGAGGCCTTGCGCCACCAAGGGGATTCCGGAGGGCGTTGTCACAGGAACGGAACAATGCTTGCGGGTTAGCAGGTTAATTCTTGATATTCAGAAACAGACGGCGCTGTGTTCCTGGTGACAGGTAGAATGAGAGGCTCTAGCGAGGGATGAGAAAGAGATGAAGGCAAGGAAGTTGTGAGAGGGAAGAGATCGTGGGAGAGATGGCAATTGTGTATGTGTGTGTGTGAGAGAGAGAGAGAGAGACAGACAGAGAGGGGGAGAAAGAGGGAGGGAGAGGGGGAGGAAGAGAGAAGGAGAAAGAGGGAGGGAAAAGGGAAGGGAGAGAGGGGGAGTAGGTGAGAAAAGGGTAAGAGTTAGAGTGGCATCACTGTTTGAGAGAAAAGGGAGTAATTGACATGGACGTTTGTAGGTTTCATTTTTATTTATGGTGGAGATTGGTCATTTACTTTGAGATTGCCTGTGAAGAGATTCAGAGCTCATAAGTATAATAGTATGTCTTCCTAACTATTAAATTACAAAATACAGTTGAAAATAGTTTGGGTATTAAAAAATCCAAAATGAAAATATTCAATGTACAAATATGAATTTTTAGGCACTATACTCGTATACTTAGTTCTTGTCATATCGGAAATAACAAGAAAAGAAAGGGTTATTTTCCGTGGCAGGAGACAATTGAAACTGATTCTAGGTCTGGACGTAGTTGCTAACGTTTGGGCCGTCGTGATGCATGCCACGAATTGTATTTCGTCCTGAGAAAGATCGCGGTATAAGAAACGAAACATTGGCAAATATACCTAGGAGGCGTCCCATTCCGGACACCCAAGTTTCTGTCACAAAGATTTCTACAATTAATTTCCGGTGTCTGCGTCCGAACAGTAAAATTGGTATTTTCCAGAAATCGTATGTGTGGCCATCACTTTCATTACAGACAGCCTTCCACTAACTCTCCCTATGCACTTACCCCCTTTGGCAATGTAATTAGTACTAATTATTTTCCCTAACATGCGCTACAATTACGTTTACGCAGGTATATTCTCGAAATTAATCAGTGCCTCAATTTTCGCATTACTGCTGTCGCCAAATTTTTTATTCTAGTTTTATATCCGCGTAAGTTACAAATAACGAAGTATCTATTTTTCAAATACAAATGAATTTTTGTATTGTGTATGCCATTTTCTTGTCTGTGCTGTTACTGCTGTGACAATTTCGTTGTATATTTTTCTCTTGCTGTTATTTCTTTAACGACAGCTGTACTTATATTTCAGATTTTGCTTCAGTCACCGACGCAATTGATTCTTCAGATAAGATTTCCAAAAATTCAACCAGTGTACCACTTTCTGTATTTACCTCTCTGAATCACCACTCGCTTATCCTCTCAGCATTAGTCGACATACTCTTGAACACCGACTTCCTCCAAGACACTTGATCACTTGATCTCGGTGTTCCTTGCCACGATTGATAATGTCACCACCAACTCAGTCTTTGTTGTACCATCTCGGGCAGTTGCCTTCTCCGCTGTTCTCAAGCACGCGCTGAACTCCAACGCTACCTTCCCCACCCACAGAGCATCTACGGTAACGCCGCCGCACAGCCTTCCCAGGGCGGGCTTGTGAGGCATAATTGGCAATTATAGTCTCTTCCAAATGAAGGACTGCCTGTGTTGTCTCTAATGATACAGAGATGCCCTTAAAGCTCCGGTTCACCGTTTGTACCCATCCTTCCTCTGCATTTCTTGCATTTCACACACTCGCTCGCATTCTCTCACTCTCGCTCGCACTCTCTCACTCTCGCTCACACTCTCACTCTCGCTCGCACTCTCTCCCTTTCGCTCACCAATTAGCTCACTTTCCATAACTCTCGCTATTTTTCTTGTTTTCCTACTCGCTTTCGCGTTATATCTTTCGATTTCCCACTCGCTCTCCCACTATTTTCCTCGCTCTCCCACTATCATTCTCGTTTTCCTACTCACCATTCTGCAAACTTTCTCGTTTTCTCACTTTCCCTTTCATAATTTTTCTCGTTTTCCCACTCATCCTCCAAATTTATTTTTTTCCACTAGCTCTTCTACTAACTTCTCGTCTTCTTCCTCGCTCTCCTACTACCTCTCACGCTTTACCACTCGCATTTCTCGTCATCTCTTTTTGTTTCCTACTCGTCCTCCTTCGATCTCTCTCACTCGCCCGCACTCACTGTTTCTCCTCTGGTACTATTGCTCTCTCTTCTTGCACTATAATTGCTTGCACTTTTCTCTCTCTCCCTCTCTCTCTCCCTCTCTCTCTCTCTCTCTCTCTCTCTCTCTCTCTCTCTCTCTCTCTCCTCTCTCCCTCTCCCTCTCTCTCCCTCTCCCCTCTCTCTCCCTCTCCCTCTCTCTCCCTCCCTCTCTCTCTCTCTCTCCCTCTCTCTCTCCCTCTCTCCCTCTCTCCCTCTCTCTCTCTCCTCTCCCTCTCTCTCTCCCTCTCTCTCCTCTCTCTCCCTCTCTCTCTCCCTCTCCCTCTCTCTCCCTCTCTCTCTCCCTCTCTCTCTCTCCCTCTCCTCCTCTCTCCCTCTCCTCTCTCTCCCTCTCTCCCTCTCTCTCTCTCTCTCTCTCTCCTTCTCTCTCTCTCTCTCTCTCTCTCTCGCGCGCGCGCCGCTTGCTCGCTCTCTCTCTCCACTCTACATGCCTCCAACGCTTCTTGCGCCCCCCTGTCAGCCACCCCCGACCCAGCCCCGCCCTTTCCCTATTCATCTCGCTCATGAGCAGCCGCTGGGGCCGCGCTTAGCCCAGCTTCCGCGACATCTCCTCGTCTCAGCGGCGCCGACCTCTCCGCGTCAGCATTCTTCCCCGCCTAACTGCTGCCCTCTCTATCTCCATTTTAATCGCAGACGCGAAAGAATGAATTAATCACGTTTCAGACTAAATGACGGAATAAATGAACAAATCGATAAATCGGACAATTAATCATCAAACAGTTAGCTCTCAATAGTTTCTCTGATTTCCTCTCCGAGGAGATATTCCTTCGGCGTCGGCGATTGCGGCGGTGGTGGCGGTAGCGGGGACGGCGGCACGTTAAGCTCTTTGCCATTAGCGATCGACTCTTTTCCTTTCACTCGGGATGGATGGTGCGTCAGAATTCGTGACGTTTTCAGCATTTTCCCTGCAATCTGAGATGGGTCGGTGAGGGGGGCGTGGTGGGGGGAGGGAATGGGGAGAGGTAGGGCTGGGAGCAGCGTGGGCAGAGAGCAGAATCGAAAGGATTGCATATGGCAATGTGACGGAATGGTTTTTGCTGGGAGGACGGGAAAGGATATTGAAAAGAATAAAAAGAAGAGGTGCAATATGAAAGGATGTGAAAGGTGAGATAAACGTGGTGAGATAGTTTATTTATTTATTTATTTATTTATTTATTTATTTTACGTTAAAGAGTGAAGATCGAATGATGGAAGGATTGGATAAAAAGGGAATAATGGAGAAAGTAAGGCTGTAAATGCAATGTAGAGAGTAGGGTCGAAGTACCGAGTTGAGCAACAAAGCAATTAGCGACAAGAGAATAAAGCGAGACAACAGAATGAAGTGGTACTAGAGAGATATAAAAGGGCAGGACGATGAGGTAAAATAGATAATGAACAAGAAAGTAGGTGAGTCAGAAGGGATAAAGTAGAACATCGGTGGCGATATAAAATGTCTGAATACGAAGTGATGGGAGAGAAAGGTTATATTTATGTGAAACAATGTGGAATGAGGTGAAGGGCGTGGAATACTGATAACTGCCAAAAAATGTGTGAGTGTAAATAGAGTTTCATTATTGAGCAAAATGGAACGAGGGTTAGAACTAGCTTACCTAAACGATTCAAATGGGTGAACCACAATATGATGAAATGAAACGAGGACCATTTGATGAAGGAAGTCACATCAAGGAAATACAATACTTGACAATATTATAGAAAATTCTACTGCGTTATACTTTCGTCAATCATCGAACAGAAGTGTCTTCCACATCACTTCAATATCTTTCAGAACTCCCTCATACTACGTGGACGATAGATCTTCCTTCCTCTCCACCAGCTTTCTTTAACTTCGACTAAGCCATTCAGCAATTTTCCACCTCACTTGTACCCCATTTCAAAGCATCATTCCCTCTGCTTCCTGCTTTCCTCACTTCATCGTCCTCGATCTTTTATCTCCCTCCATCTTCCCTCCTTGTCGAATTTTGCCTCCCCTACGGCGTCGAGAGGTATAGAGGGGCTTGTATCGTTATGTTGGTAGTAAGGAAAAGTTCTTATGGCCAAGGGGGCATAATCAAGATAAGACGTGCAGAAGGGACGAAATCCGAGTCTTACTCATTACAACCCCGAGGGCGAGCTTTCGGGGAGGGCTCTTCAAACCAATTTAATATTTTATGCTCCGCTCTTTACAAAGGCCACACTTATCCCGATTTTATGAATGTAATGCGCTTAATAAATGTAATTAGAACGGAAGCAAGAAAACTGCGCACGGTGGGAAAATATCCGAAATAGATGGCCGAAATTCTGAAAATTAATAATAATATTTATATGGCGTAGCAGTGATTTGACTGCAATTTTGTAAATATAGTTTTACTCACATAATATAATATTGGCGTATTTGGAATTACAGAAAATGTGAAAATCTTAAGTTGGTTGCATAATACAATTTATTTTTTATGAGGGATCTCAAAGGAGAGAGTTCTTTATTCAAGGTATGTATGGCATGTGAGCTAAACTAAACAAATTGGAGTAAGATCTACGTCATAAAATGTTCTTTGTTATGACGGTCGTTGTAGTGTGTTTCAACTGTAGATCTGAGATCTACTTATTTCTTCTCATAATTAGAATTATTCGTAGGCGCCTAACGTTTGTAACGTACAAGCCACCTGTGATGATTTCATCTAAGTGGGATCGGAACCATATAACCGTCTTCTAAAATAAGGATCATGTAATATAAACTCTTGTTGCTATTTACCCCAAATTATCATAGCTAAAGTTTTCAGGAATCATAATCAGAAATTTGCAGATATCAGTCCTGGCTCAGTAGTGTTCAGATAGGTAGAGGCAAATCTTGCTAGTATTCATAAATATATGAATTTGTTAGTCCCATTTTTTAGTACATTTTAGAACAACACACTATATTCGCAAAGTCTAATACACTCTTACAACATATTAAATATACTTAAAAAATGCTATGTGAGTATAATAAAACACTTCCAAGAGAGCAATTGCTAAAACTGATGGCATTACAAGTAACAGTATTGACAACACTCAGTCAGACGTACAGTGAGAAATTTGCCAACTTGCACTGCCATCATTAAAGTAATATTGAAAAGGAAGAGTTTTAACGAATGCTCTGTAAGTTTTACGTAATTCAGCGTAGAAACTACCTAATATTTTTAATTACCATGAATGACCTCTTATTAATTAGCTAGAGGAGACGGGGAAGGTGTATGCCTTCATGAAAGTTATGAGAGTCATCCATCCACTCTCTATATATACACACGTATAAATCTATTTCCGGATGCAAAATTGCATGTATACCCTCTCCACATGAATCAATCTGTACCATCATTGGAACAGCACCATCATTGGACCTTAACCCTGACTTGAGTGTGAGGTTACAGGTGAAAAGAACCTTAAACACGGTTTTTAAATACGATATTCCAAATCGTATTAATGAGGGGTTCTCAATAATTTTCCTCCCTACACCAGAAAGTAAAAATAATTTGAACAAATTAAAAAGCCAAAAAACATGTACATAAATTATCTCAAAATACCCTGGCAGTATTGCAAATATGCAAATGTCAGTCTGCGCGTAGGTCGTGAGGAATAATGAAATACATATAATAAATCCATTGAGAACGAAGCAAGAAAATAATGTTCACTTTGCCTCGAGCACGCCACACAAAAGAGCGACCTGTGACTCTACCTCGTGCTCTAAACGATGTGAACGGCTAGTTGTACCGTCCATCTAGGATATTAACTCTGGAGTGTTTGTCAACGTGTTGGCTGCTTTGAGAGCTTTTACTGTGGAATGTTGGGTGCAAACACGTTCGCTAAATACCAAAATTATTGTATTAGGATTCGCGTAATGGTGCAGCGTTAGGCAACGAGTGGCCAACGACCAACGCGGTGGTGAGTGGTGGTAATGTGGCATTGACCGCGCTAGCAACAACGTCCAGCTCTTCAGACAAGGGCGAAAATCGTTGACCTCAATACTAGGGCAAAGAATGAACGGTGGAATAAATTGCAAATTTTATTCTTGAAATCAGATTTTAACGGTGAGTTTTACTTTCTCTCATACTACTTACGTAGGATATAAATAGTATTGTAATACTGCTGAAACAAAGAGCAAATTTTCGGCAGAAAATGTCGATTTGAGAGTCTCCGATGCTGAAAAAATATATCATTATTGTTTATATAAGTAGAAAATAATTTCCTTTAAAGCGTGGTGTAGTGAGAATCAACGTATTGTGAATCCGTGGTACCACAAATTTGTTATGGCAAACTGGTATACTTCGTACGTTCATTTCAAAAATAACTTCAGTCATTTCAAAAAAATCAGTTGAAAACTGAAGAGAACGTTGAATTGTTGAAGACGTTTACTTCGGCGAAAGCGGTTACTGGGAGTAATTTACATTGATAACTATAACTTGCTGCCAAACATTCTCTTTTAGTCAAATAAATTGTCAGATATTTAAAATATATTTCCCAATTCTTCTTCTGAAGAATCAATGCTAGTTGAAAATATGCAAAAATCAGTTTATTCTGACCATTCAATTGATAATTTGTGAGTATATCGATGTCCATTTGCTTTCCTCCGTTTCGTGAAATAAACTTGAATGCTGTGCGTAACTTCCGCAGCACATTCTCATCTCTTCATCACTATTTTCCGTTGTAATTGTAAACTCAATTACAAGCTATAAACATTTCTCACGATTTACCAAACATCTCTATTAGCCGACAAAATCCCACATTCAAAACCAAAGATATTTTACGAAACTGGACACACGTTTGTTGTCACGTGCGGGCTCAATAACTCTCAAACACGAGTTCTACCTCACACGCCGACATCTAGCGGTGAAATTATTGCATTACACGCCCTGCAATGCTGCAACGCTATCGAGCGAAAGCCTGCCAACGCGTTGGTGAGAGGAGGTTTTGTTGCGGTAACATCATTTCGGTCAACGCGACGTCGCGCATCCATGAGAGCAAATCACCGAGCTTGCTGCTGGAGCTGCAGCGACAAAATACACCACGTGTCGCGTGTCGGATGCTGCTGGTGGACGTTGCATCCTGTGCTCTCTTTTTCGTGATTACAGGGGGGGGCAGTTTCGTTCTCTGGTCGCGACACGTGCCAAACAAAAATACAACAAATTCGACATTTTCATACTTCATGCGTCGTTGGACACGGGCGGGCGACGCGATGCGTTGCCTTGCTTTGGGATTGAGGATTGTTAGCGTATGCTACTTCCGGTTGGACATCTGTCATGTGATGAATGTGTTGCTTCGTTTTCTAACGGCAAGGGCAACACCTCGTGGTATCACGGAATACATTTAATTTCGACCAGAAGTAATTTCTTGAAATAACGTTCACATTGTAATAGCAACCCACAAAGTACAACAAATGTTCAACAAACTTTAACTTTTACTTCAAATTCTGATAAAGAATTTAAATGAAAATATGCTATGTTAATATACAGGTATTAAACACGTGTACTAAGAACGCAGAATATTTCGTGTTCCCTTGTGCAATTAAATTTTCTTTACTAATGGAAATGAGGCTGCGTATGATAGGCAAACAGCTATTATGTACACATTTCTTTTGACGAGTAAATTACGTTGAGTTAATAAATGTAATGTTTATAAATGTACATCTTCAAAATATATTCACAGTTTTACACGATCCAATTAATTATTTTAATACAAGAAAATATGTATAACTGTGAGTATGTGTTAGTAAATGTTAATTCTATATTTGGCATCCATATTTAGATATTTCGATATCTACTGCCTAATTTGACCATAAGATTTTACTATTCATTCATATAGTTCCAATATACATGTTTTATTTTCTTTATAAACCTTTATTAAACCCCAAACATTATATATCAGAGAGCTAGCATTATTTTTTTGTATTTGAATATAGGTAAATATGTGGTAGGTAAAAACTGTTCTGAAAATGATCTTATCAAACCAAATCTGAATATACAATAGGGTTAAATCGCGAATGTTCCTATAACTTATTCAAGGTATTAGATAACTCTTTCAAGAGTTCAATTAATACGACAAAATGAGTATTCTGGTGTGGAGAAAATGAGATAGAAAGATTTTTTGATGAATTCTGGATATTGCCTGAAAGACATGACCCCAAAACCTAAACGAAGCAGTCTAATTCGCAAACGTGCAGAGAAGAGCAAATGAGGAAAGCAGCATCTCCTACTCCTCTGCCGTAAGGAAACCGTGTTCCACCTAGTGCGGCCCTTCATTACCAGCTCCATTCAGCGCATCGCAAGCCCCAGGTTCCAAGTGCGGTAGGGTTGCCAACCGTCGAACATTTGGGAGGACAGTCCTGCATCGACGTCTCTCATCCTCCTTTGTATTTTAAATGTCCTCTTCCTAGTAAATTTATATAATTCGTTGTTATTTATCATGTGACTATCACCTGATATGTTCTTCCTCGTATTGTTGAATTTAGAGTAGAAAACATGAAAATTATTTTTCTGAACGCTGACACACGTATACAACTGAGACCCTATCATGTACACTTGTACATGATAGGGTCTCTGTCTAGCGACTAAAATAAAAAAGAGATGCTCAGACCGTCTTCATCAGCATTTTGTGAACGAATCTTTTCACTTGAATCGTAAATGAAGGAAAGAAAGGAATAGAGCTGATGGTCTATGTTAAATATTGATAAAAAGAAATGTGTTGATGCGGTTTTTGATTCTTTTCTTATCGACTGTCGTCGCTTTTGCATGAACATTGTTGGCAACCCTAAAGCGCGGGTTGCTTTTACGCTGAACCGACGCAACGCGCGCGTGTGGGGCCCATAGCCCGGGCGATGCCCTTCGCTGGGTGGGCGGGTCGGTGGTGGGGGGCGGGGGCGGGGGTTGGGGAGGGGGCGGGCGTGGGCGGTGGCGGCGGTGGCGGCGGTGGCGGCGGTGGCGGCGGTGGCGGCAGCTCCGGCGGCGGCAAAGTGAGCGGTCACGGTGGATACAGCGAACGTTGAGAACACTTAACATGGCCGACACCGTGGAAGGGGAGAAGATTGGACATGGTGATTATGTGAAGGGAGAAAGGGAAAAATAAGGTATTGGAAAGGGTTAGAGGAGGTTTGGAATAAAAATGGCATGGTGAAGATCTAGGGAAGGCGAGAAGGTAGGCGTAAGAGAGTCTCTGATAACTGCGTGGGATGACGCATAAAAGTTGAATGTTGGAAATGATGCAGGAGAGAAAAAAATATGATTAGAACAAAGTGTTTTGTATTGGGAGATGGAAATTGGGAGAAGCAGAGAAAGAAAAGTAAGAAAGGTGTGAGAAGGAAGGTAGTGAAGAATACAGATTGGTTAAAATAAGGGACGTGCTGGGACGAGAGTGTCTAAAGAAAATAAATTATTTTAGAAGAATTGAATCTGAGATTAGACGATGACTTATCATCGTGATGTCCAAAACTGACGGAAAGAAAATGAGAGGAAATATGCATGACTGTGGAGCGAAAGAATCCGAAGCACTCAATAGAGACCTGCAGAATTGGAGAAATGAACAAGAGAACCCGATAGAGAAATAAGAAGCGTAAAGAAATCTTAATATAAACAAACAAATAAATAAATAAATAAGTAAATAAAAAGTAAATAAAAAAGTAAATAAATAAGTAAATAAATAAATAAATGAGTAAATTAATAAATAAGTACATAAATGTCTTTACTGGTGGCGAGGCAGTATAGCAGTACTAGAGCGTCCATTAGATTTTATGCAAGAGTAGAAACGAGCTGTATAGAGGGAAGGATAGAGGGAAGGTGTAGAAACAAAGAGCAAATAGAAAAGAAGGATCAAAACTCAAAGAGGAAAAATTGAAACTAAAAAAACGGATAGAGGGGACAAAGTCGAAGCTGATAGCGGGAGGGAAAGCACGGCGGGGTGCAGAGAGATCGCTAGAAGAGGAAGTATGAGCTCATTACGAACAGAGATGCAGATGTTGAAAGACGAGGAGAGCTGGCAGAGGGAGAACCAGAGACGAGCGCCTGGGAAAAGCGGATGGGTCTAAGTCGTGGTCACAGTGGAGTCGGCCGACTAGGATGTTTTCATCCGATGTGCTCAATTGTTTCAAACAAGTTCTGGTAAACGGAAATGGTCACAGTGAACCCAAACGACTTCTTCCAACGGCGTTCTAAAACCTCGTCTGTCGGACGAAAATGTGTTTCGTTTGGTTTCATCGGTACCTTTCACGCGAAATTAGATAGGTAGTAAAGGTTATCCGCAAAACCAAGATCATGTGCAATACACGGGGATAGTCTTGATCGGCATCTTGCAATTTTTTTAAAAAATGAGCTGTGAAATTCTGAAAGATTCCGGTGCAACATTCAGGTGCTTTCTGAATGAAACAAGTCGAACGATTTCGCTAGTAGTCGTCCGGGCAGTAGTGACAATGTAAATGTAGAAAATAATGGTAAAAATCTAACAGAAAGAGAACTATTAGAAAATAAGCAAAACATCAATATCAAAAAAATCATAGAGGACGAAGTGCAAAGCAAGCATAAACAAGGAAAATGTGTGCAAATGTGAACAGAAGCGAAGGAGCTTTCACTGATGTAAAATCCCGATCATAAGAGAACTAAGTATTTCTAGGGAAAACGGATGCAAGTTATGAACAAACAATACGTGTCTAGGCTTCTTAAAAATCACACAAAGTGGCGAAGTAGATAATATAAAATAAAAACGAAAATGCACGATAAAATTATAATCAAGTCAGGTTATAATGAAGAGAGAAGCAAATACAAAGATGAAACCGGAAAAGGAAAAACAAGACAAACATGGAATTCAGAGAAAATGCTCGCAATAGTAAGGAGGGCTCACGTAGGGCTAGGTGGAGGCGGTTTGAGGGCGGGGAAGCCTCGGTCTGACGGAGAGGCGTGCACGAGCGCCTGGGGAAAGCGGGCGGTTCTAAAGAGGCGGCGGCGCGGCCTCTAGGCGTCTTGAGAAGCGGGCAGCAGCGGCGGCGGGGGCGGCGTCCTTCGAAGCAGGTCGATACGAGGACGCCGGCGTAAGGGAGCCGGCGGAAGCGGCGGCGGCGGCGTAGGCGGCGGTGCCAGGCCGAGGACCAGGGCGACGGCGACGAGGGGCGCGAGGACGGAGGAGGACGGAGCGAGCTAACGGGCCATCGTGATCCGCGTGCAGAGCCTTGGCCTGGTGGAAGTCACGCGCGGATTCACGTCACATCGCCACACCTCGCCCCGCCTCTCGTCGCTCCACCTCCCTACCCCACTCCGCCCCCTCCCGCCTTGCACCGTTCCTCGCCTCTCCGTCTTGTCTCTCATTGCTCAAACCCGACCCGCCCTCTCGTCTCTTTCTTCCTACCACGGTCTTCCCCGTGTCGCCCCACTTTGTTTCTCACCTTTTTGCCCCCATATTGTCCTACCCCGCCCCGTTCTTTCGTCACCTCCTCTCTACCCATCCTCTACACTCACCTCTCCACACTTGAGCCTCGCTCCATTCCTCACCTCTCCGCCCCGCCCCTCTTCGCTTCACCTCTGTACCCTATTCCTCCCCCCTCCTGCCTTGCACCGTACCTCGCCTCTCCGTCTCGTCTCTCATTGCTCATCCCCGCCCCGCCCTCTCCTCTTTACCACGCTTCTCCCCTCTACCTCGCCTCTGTTTCTCACCTTTCTGTCTCCTCCTTGTCCCAACCCCGCCCCGTTCTTTCGACACCTCCACTCTACCCACTCATCCACACATCAGCCCCGCTACATTCCTCACGTCTCCGCCCCCCCTCGTTCAACCCCGCCCCGCCCTCTTGCAGCCTCTCCCCTACCCTATTCCTTTCTGTTTCAGCCCCGCTCCATTTCTTACCTCTCCGCCTCGCACGTCCTTCCCCTGCCATGCCCCATCCCGCCCCGTCCCTAACATCCCTCCCTGCCTCTCGTCGTCCAACTCCGCCCTTTCCCGCCCCAAATCCTCCGTCCTCCTCCTCTCCACCTCCCCACTTTGTTTCACACCTCTCGACCCCACAACTTTTTGCCCAACCCCACCCCGCCCCATCCCTTCCGCATCTTCTCTCTACCCCATTCCTCCCTGTTTAAGTTCCAATCGGTTCCTCTCCGACCATTTCCAACCCCTCCTCGCACCGCCTCACTCTTTCCAGCTCCATCCTGCCCCCTTACGACACCCCGCCCTCACCTTATCTGCCTCAGCCCACCCTACCCCGTCCTTCCCCGCCACAAACACTACGTCCTCTGGTCCTCCACCTGCCCGAATCCGGCCTCGCCCCGCGCCTTCCTGCATTTCCTCGCCTTATCCTCCGCTCTGTCTCACCTCGCACTACCCCGCCCCACTCCGTGCCCGCCTCGTCCCTCCCCGACCTTCCCTACCCCGTCCTGCTCCTCTCCTCTCGCCCCGCCCTTCTCCATGCTACGCGCCCCGGCGGCATCCTGCCGCCCGCCTGCCTCGCTACAGTCTCTCCCGTGCGACTCGCGCAATTAACTTAAACATCGCGCGCGGCTGCACCGGTCGAAACGCAGCCCGCCGCGCGTGACCGCCCAGACACCCCCCACCCCCACCCGCTGGCGGCGCGGAATACGCAGCGAGCCCATCCCGTGTTGCCGCGCTAAATATCACGTCTCCGCATCTGCCTCGACTAGGTGCTGTTTAGTACCCGTATTGCTCCCGTATTTCCTGCCTGCGGATTATTATCTGAACATCATTTCTCTTGACTTCTCATTCACACTTGACGGTTGACTGCCAAATAAAAAAACATATAATTATTTACGATTATTGCGTTTAACAGTATTTGGCTTTAGCTGAAAACAAAGGTTGCTTCATCAACTGTTCGATTCATAACTCAAAAAAGTATGGGGGCTATCGAACGTCGAAGAAAAGCTTTTAAAATAGAAAATTTTACATGTACACGAAAGAAAACTTGTTGACACCTTCTTAGGTACGATAAACGCTCCCAAAACATTTATACGTTATAAAATCTTCTTTGTAAATATGATGTGAAGACGAGAGAATAGAAACCGATAGCTAAAGAGTAACGACTTGGCTATTTTGTAGATCATGATTATGGAACAGTTAATGGTGAAAAATAAGATTATGAAAAAGCAGAAGAATATGATGATGATGATGATGATGATGACTAAATGATTGAAATCGAAGGCTTCCGCGTCCAGAGTCATGTAAAGGCTCTCGGTTGTCCTGATGACGCAGCGACACGGGCAGTGATGCCAACGTTTCGAACATCATATTATGGTCGTCTTCAGGCGATCGTGCACACACATCCATCGGCCAACCTTCGCACTCTAGCCCTGAAGAAGACCACGATATGATAGTCAAAACGTTGGCATTACTGCCATGGACGCGGCGCCCTCCGGACAGCCAAGAGCCTTCAGACTAAATAATAGTTTTTTCACTCCCATTGTATCATTCTGACATTTGATGGCTGCAACCCGTTGCATAATGATACTTATTACGATACAGATTTCATTATGATACAGGTTCTTGACCAATCACAGAGAAGTTTACCAACAAAGTATTCACACTTTATTAATCATTGAGAATCTTTATAATAAATGTTTCTTTCAATTGTTTACATTAAAATTGCATTTTATATTATGTTATGTTTGTAAGTTTTAATTTTTTATGAGAAATTTTTACGTGGAATATTATTTAAAATTAGATGTATCGTAATTTCCTTTTGATCCTACTTGGCTAGCGCAGTGGTAGTTGTAGAGGGAACGTTTGACTAACGTTAAGATCAGAACACAAGTTATTTTGTGTTACATGTTGCTGCCTTGTGTTTGTCCTTAAAAATCAGCCACTTCTTTAGTTTGAAATGTCTAAACAATTAGAGGATGAGTTGGCACCTCCAAACATACGAGAAAAAACAAAGATGGTGACCTTCGAATTATCGGCACAACTTTTGTACTCTCTCGCAGGCGGACTGGTAAATCAAAGCAATCTGCGGCTGGTAGGGTAGCTGTCCGTTAGGTAGCCTTGGCTGAATCCTGCATGTCAACTGCCACGAAAGGATTCAATGTAAAATTTTAACCCATAAAAGTTACCATAAGACGTAGAAAAAGTACCGTATGAAACTCGATGTAAAAGGTATTTATACACTCGTCTGAAGTTTACGTAATATCACACTCGTGTAATAATACCCAATCATTACATCATTGTTTCATAATGTACTAACTAAATTACCCCCGGGTTTCATTGACTGGTAGCGGTAGCTCAGTGCATCAACCGATGTCACTGCAGCGCCTCTGACCGGGAGGTCCTATGTTCGAGTCCTGACGGCGGCAGGATTTTCGATACTAGCTTTACAGCTAGATCGAATTCAGTCGCTGTCTGGAGGAGAATTCTAGTTGCCGGCTGCTCTGATCGGTAGTTTTCCGTGGTTTCTCCGATCAACACCAGGCGAATGCCGCAGCAGTACCCTACCAAAAGGGCCACGAACCGCGCGCGATCTTTCCTTCCTCTTCCTTGTCCTATCCTCTCCCTTTACACATACACTTTCACTAACATGCACTACACTACCACACATTCCGGAAGACCGGTCGGGAGCTTAGAGCTTGTCCCGGCTGGGGAGGTGCACCGCTGGTGGGAGAGTCCTGGTTAGGGGGAAACCCCACTAGCCGACGGTTGGTCGGCGCCGGATCTCGCCATCCAGCGGGGGAAGATCACCGCCATCTCCCGAGAAAAAACATACACTACACTAACGGGACTAATGACCAAAGTAGTTGGCGCGCCCGGAAACACGAAAAAATCAATCAACCAGGTTTCATTCTATGCAGATTTTCAATACAGCATCCAAGCCATTTCCGTCTCCAGATGTTTCAGCAACACAACACAAGAACCGGATTCATTTCCGTGGAGTACCATCAGCGGCATTCCGTCCTCGTGCCCGTCCAGCACAGCCGGCGACCTCGCGCTCCCTTCTAGCTAACAGCCCTTTTCCCTCGTCCTCCGTCCGTCCGCGTCGCCCGCGCGCGGGTCCTGTCGCCCGTCCAACTGCGTGACGCCCACCGGTAATGAGATCCGCCCACTGTCACCCGACGCTCCCCCTCGACCCCGCCCACTCACCGCCATTTTGACTCCTGTCGAACCCTGCGGCCGCAGCGCTGCGTGCTGCCAGGGCCCGCGTCGGGAACCTTGCGGTTGGCCGATGGATGTGTGTGCACGATCGCAGGGTGAAGGTGCGTGAGCACGGAGTGGTCGCGAGGGACACAACGTAACCGATGGGAGTGAGAACAGAAAAGACACGACAGTAATTTACAAATAAATTCTAAAATAATGCTTATAAAATTCATAATTACTTAAAATATATATACACGTATATAACTTGCACCTTTAATTAGATTTTTTTTTGTTTTCCTAAACGTGCCGAATAATAATAATAATAATAATAGTAATAATAATAATAATAATAATAATAATAATAATAATAATAATAATAATAATAATAATAATAATAATAATAACAATAATTAGTTTGTGCCGAAGACCATGGGACCAAAATACCATCATGTGCACACTTGCCGATGACCGGTAATCAGCCTTTACACTTCCAGCCCATTAGTTAAGGAATAAGTAAACTGTATAATTTTTCAACTCCTCGTTCATACTTTTACAATTAATGAAGTATTATACATAATTAAATGAAATATTTCAATTCAACACGTGTTTCTTCCTTTTTTATATGCATCATGATAACAATACTACGGTTAGTTCCTAAACAACCAATTACTTTTGATGAGCTTCCATTAATATTACAGTCAAAATAATGTAAGTTTGAAAAATATTGAAGCAACGGCGTCAATCGATGTAGCAAGTAAGATAATTCTTAATTCGAAAATGTGTAACATGTAGGCTCAAGTTATATCTTGATGTGTAGCAGTCAATGCATTTAAGTGTCACTTCTTGACATGGAACAGACCCTGTTATAAATACGATCGTATGACAATTCATGACGACCAAAGTCGAACAGTTTTCTTAATGCAGTTGAAAGTTCTTGGAAAATTGTTAAAGGATTTGCACATCCAAAAAGGAAAGTTCCCGTAAAATAGAATAATTAAAAATGCTATTTTAGATTTGTAGTCAAACATTTAACAAAATTAATGTATACTATTGTTTATTCCATACTATGGTAATACACAATCTTCTGCATTCAGTTCAGTAATCTTCTGTGCATGAACAAAGGTATTAGTGCCTTAGTATTGCACATTAATATTAGCGTCTGTAGCATTTGAGAGTGAGGTTTCGGATCGATAGCACCCGACGATATGTCCCAAAGTGAGTAATGGCATTTTAATGCGCAAACTTTTCTTGATTTTCGCAGTAATTACGATAATTACCTCTATTAGCGCAAAGGTCGATTTTGTTCATTCCTTTCCGAGATTTGAAAACACGTTCTACATCATTTATTTCTCCCTCGCCTAAAACCGGCCCAAAAATCAACTGACCCGAAACTTTTCACACTCCTGCATTCAACTTTCACAGCTTCACTATACACAATCACAGCGCAAATTAACCTCCTTTTCGAAGTGAAGTACCTATGATATTCATTATCCCCATACAATTAGCTACAAAGACATACACGATTAACTCTGACAATTACCGACAAAAAGGAAGAGGCTTGGTACTTGTGCTCTGGTCGACACAATAATCCCAGGATATCCCACCATTAATCATACGGCGCACTGAACTTCTTGCGCTGCCTGCGGTTAGAGCAATTAAGCGTAACTGTGTCCCTGCTATGGCGACAGGGTGGTGTAAATTATGTAAAACTGCTGCGGGAGTTCATATAAACACGCAATTAATATCCATATATTAACATGTCGGCAGTAAATACACGACTATTTTTTTTTCAATGTTGGAAGCGGCCTTGTTCCCTATGGAGGTCGTCGATGTGTCTGGGTGATTTATGTGATTTTAAAATTAATAAATATCTGGAATAAAGTTTAATAACTGCCATTAAATTTCGCGTGCGTGGAAGCGAGATTAAAGGTGTAAATATTAATAATTTTCAGTTAAGCTTGTTGTTCCAACGATCAGTTTAGTTATAAATTTGGTAAATGCGTAATCGTGAGCGTATTTCCTTTTCTTTCTAAGCCGTTTGCTTAACTTAAATATAAAACATAAACAGACTGAGTAAGGAGTATTGTTTTTTTTATAGGAAACGTGTATATAATCGATATCAACATCAAATCGTAGTATTTCTCTCATGATTGGTTGGTTGGTGGTTAGTCATTCCGGGCGCGTCTACAGCTTAGGTAACTGTAGTGCATGTTTTTCCTCGGGAGATGGCGGTGATCTTCCCCCGCTGGAGGGCGAGATCCGGCGCCGACCTTCCTCCGGCTAGCGGGGTTTCCCCCTAACCAGGACTCTCCCACCAGCGGGGCACCGCCCCAACCGGGACAAAGCTCTAAGCTCCAGACCGGTCTCCCGGAATAGGTGGTAGTGTGGTGCATGTTAGTGTGTGTGTGTGTGTGTGTGTGTGTGTGTGTGTGTGTGTGTGTGTGTGTAAGGGGAGAGGATAGGACAAGGAAGAGGAATGAAAGATCAGCGCGTGGTCCGTGGCCCGTTTGTTAGGGTACTGCTCCGGCATTCGCCTGGTGTTGATCGGAAAAAACACAGAAAACTACCGATCAGAGCAGCCAGCTGCTACAGTTCCCCTCCAAACAGCGACTCAATT
The DNA here is from genome assembly GCA_011170035.1 of Teleogryllus occipitalis. Taxonomy (NCBI): domain Eukaryota; kingdom Metazoa; phylum Arthropoda; class Insecta; order Orthoptera; family Gryllidae; genus Teleogryllus; species Teleogryllus occipitalis. The sequence continues at coordinate 318,793 of BLKR01000537.1, read as the reverse complement.
TGCCTTGCTGAAAAGCTAGAATCGAAAATCCGGTCACCGTCACGACTCGAATCTACGACCTCTCGGTCAGAGGCGATGCAGTGACATCAGTTGATGCACTGAGCTATCGCTCCCGGTTTTCTTTCATGAGTTGAGCAAAAGCATAGCAAATATTTTATATTTCAATAGACAAATAATTATGGAATTTTACTTTTAGTCCAATGTATGGTAATGTACGATTATTTTCTTTCAAGAGTGAAATAATTTTTTTCTCTGTACAATTGTTCTATCATGGAGAAATAAACCGTAACATCAATACAAATATTCAATGTATGTATTAATCGGTTAACCTGCCTATGTCGACCACTCATGGGTAGACCCCTTTCAGTTAACGGTCATGGTCTGCTAGTGGAGATGGGACTAATTTAACCCTAGAACACTTACCATATTTATAGGTACGATATTACAAAGTATGAGTCGAATAGGCTCACTGAACGTAAAATAATTGTAAATAATAAATTTTTGGTTTGGTTTTTCTTGGTTTTCAAAGAATTACATATAATAGAGTGGCTAAGATAATTCGAAAATCCAAATTAGTAATACTATAACTGTACACTAAAATTAATTTAATGGTAATTTTGTGATAGTCTTTATTTAATTTTGTACATTTATTTTGTTATGACAGTTTTATTTATGCTTATTAATGAATTTAGTCGCGAAATTACACTAAATGCCACTCATGTTAATACTTAGGAAAATATGTTTGAGCATTGTATTCAACTAAGTTTCGAAATTTTTTATTTAAATGGTAGGTAGTGTGCTCTAGTTGTGGTATGTTCCCCTCTTATTCACCAATTTTGTAGTATTAACATTAAACTTAAAAATATTTTCAAATAAATACATTTACCGTTTATATTTCGTCATTCGTTAATTATTTCATTGTCTTAATGTGCTTATAGATTGTCGACGATCATTATAATGTAAAGGAATTTGTAGCATTAGACACACGATTTAATTTAACTGATAGAACTTGTATTGAAATAATAACGTAGTTTTTCTTTGTTTTCAGGTATGTTGCTGATGGAATACTTTAAGCATCTAAACGTTTTGCGATTCCAACATTGAGATAATTGGTGAGTTTGTATGTGGAGTCAACTTCAAAAGACCTACTCAATCTCTATGTATTTATATTTTGTGTTACGTTGTGTTATTATGAGATTATAGTTATGATGCTTTGAACACCAAACTGACTCAAATGTTGGTTTTCTACAGTTTTCATCATTATTAAGATTATTCAGATTTTAATGTCTGAAGATAGCGAAAACCTCTACTTACAAGTGATAAAAACACAAAAAAGTAAAATAATCAAAAGCACAAAACATTACTTCCGGACTTGCTGAATATTATTGTTTATGTGAAATAAAAAGTTTGAGATTTTGCAACATTTGTAACGTAATATCAATCTCAAGCTCACACGATAGTGAGTGAGAGAGAGGGAGAGAAAGAGAGAGCAGGGAAGAGCGAGGGAGAAGCAACAGAGCAAGAGAGAAGTGACAAAGAGCGAGGGAGAATTGAGACCGACCGAGAAGCGACAGAGAACGAGAAGCGAAAGTGTGCGAGAAGGAGAGCGAGAAGCAAGAGAGAGTGAGACACACACACACACACACACACACACACACACACACACACACACACACACACACACAAGTACATTCCGAGAATGGATCAAGTCAAGTAAACTTTTCGCCTGACAAATTAGCTTCTTACTTTTAACATCCTCTTGAAATCTTTTTCTCTCTTTTATTCGACATCCTTCTCCACGCTTTCGCTACTTTAGAGAAGAAAGAAAGAAGCTTTGATAACGGGGAAGTGGAGAGTTACTTTAAGCAGGAGATCACTGAGTGTAACAAGGCTGCGCTTTTGAACCTCAGACCCCTTTTCGAACCATTAGCCCTTTCCACTTGCGTCCTGCGAGTTTTGATGGAAGCACATTTGTCAAGAGCATGTACATGACGTCTATTAGTCTACTCCGTTACAGCTCATGAGCGAGCTTCTTCGTCAATCCTGGGATCTGACGTAACACTAAGAGAATAAATTAAGGAGACGTTGAGTTACTTTCAATTTTGTTATTATTATTATTATTATTATTATTATTATTATTATTATTATTATTATTATTATCATTATTATGTCTTGTAATAATTCCAATAACAAGTACTAGGTAACACTGACCGGGTAATATAATATAAGCAAGCAGCTCTTTTCTTCTGAATTTTAATTTGCAACAAATCAACTCTATTCTTTCTAACTATCTTTAGCATCCTGACTTGCCAAAATATTTAGAAATCGCGATAAAAAAAATTGGTCACAACAATAAATGGATTCTATATATAATGTATTCCCCCAAGATCGTAGCTTGCCCACCCCCGTCTCATCTCTTCCCTGATCCCACCCCGTTTTATCCTGTTCCGTTCACCCACCCAGCTCCACCACGACTCTCTTCGCTCTACCGTACCCTTGTCACGTTTCATAGCATCCTTGCTACTGCCATTGTTGCTGCGGACAGTAGTAGATTCTGGTTTAAACATAGTGACACTTCAAGGTCACGAGCTCGACAGAGGGGAACTCTGTCATCCAATCGGGAACTGTGTTACTACTTAAATTTTTGGTATTAAAGTTCCCGATTGGATGACCTCCACATCTCCTTCTCCTTTCAGTTCGTCACTTTGTAGTGCCACTATATTGAAATCGAAGTATAAACTTACGCATTGTTTCACAATCGCAATGAACACGCAATAACAATCTTTCCATTCATTTACACTAAATTTAATTGCGCTATCGAAATGTGTCAAAATGCATTTAGTAGAAAATTTTATGTCCCTACAGGAACGTTTAATTCATTTCAGAACATTTTCTTAATGCTTGTAAGATATTTACGGAAACACAATAGCTGCAGAAATTTTGCTTAGAAATAGTAGTTGGAGTAATTTTTACGAAATCTCATGCAGACAGTAACTTTCTCGCCTTTTGAAGGTCACCTGTGGAACATTTCATTAATATTGAAATAAAAGTGTACGTTTTTATAAAAGAAACAAAATATCTTCATTATATAATAGAAAATTATAATTTGAAAAATAGCTTAAATTTTGCCTGACAAAATATTCTACTTTTAAGTGTAACCCTGCAGCAAAACCGCGTTAGATATTCTACAGATTAGCCTGAGAGACAAAATAATTTTTAAAAAATTGAATTGTTTTTGTCATCCAAGTAGACCAAATGGAGATGAATAAAAAGGCAATTATTTTGAAATATCCGAACAACACTCAACATTATTTATAAAGATAAAGAAATTTAATTGAATTTAAACATGCTAACGTTTTCACAGAAAATCGATTGAGTTCTATCTATGATTCACGCGAGTTGCATGTACAAACTACTTTCAACAGCTTGTTCTCATGTTCAATTTCTGTTGACGCGCACTAGCGACAAGGCCTTTAAAAGTATATGTTTATCTTTTTTCCTTATTCTTTTTCTTTTTGTTGTCACTTCCACTGATGAGTTTCTTTCAGCTTCTAGCCGGAATGTACTTTTTCTAGAAATGATTGAGTCCGAAGTTAACGAAGCGCTTTTCTAGAGTTTCGTATCATAGCGCAAAATGCAATATTCGAAGAAAGCATCAAAGCACGTCTCTCGGGACCGAACCGAAAAACGAGTAATTTTCTTCTTTCCATCGGCGCTTTGAGTGTAAGTTTCGCCATTACGGAACGACAAAATCACAGAAAGCGCTTCGATTTTCGTCCCTACGGAAAGGATGCGGGGAAAGGGGACGGGGACGGGATGTAGGCGGGGAAGGCGGCGCCGGCGGGGATGACAGGGGGGTGCGGAACGGGAGAGAGGAAAGCGGGAGAGGGGGTTGTGCGAGTTTCCAGTGTCTGCGGCACCCTCCAGCTTTCCCCATCCAACGCAATCAACACCTCTTTCAAGCTTCCCCATCCTCCAGTTCGAACAACCCCCCTCTCGCCCGTCGGCACGCCGGCCCGCGTCACCCCGCAACCCCCCACTCCATCTCCCTGCACCCCCCTCCCCCGCACTCCAGCAGCATTGCCCCATTGCCAGTGCTGGCGTCGAGCAGGCGTGCAAAGAGGCGGATGTGCAGATATAATGCGACGCGAAACAAGAGACGGCTCGGTCGAGAAATTACACGCGCCGTGACAGGGCTGCCAACAGCGTCGGACGAAATTCCCTCGGAGATCGCGGCCGCCCCGCGCAACGAAGGTATTACATGCCAAAGAGGTGGTTTCGCGCGGTATTACACGCTCAGGACAGTAAATTGGTGGCACAGGCTTTTTAAACTCGATAAATGTCACTTCAATTTCGAAGCACGGTGATTTAGGTTTATTTTCAATTTCTACCTTTCTAAAAAGTACGAACAACTCAGTAAAGCAATATAAATAATGCGAATATATCTAAACTTTCGATAGTGATCACCAGAATTTACTTTATTTCGTTCATCAATATTTTATAAAATAGAATCACGGTCCCTGGAATTTAAGAAAGATACATTTCTTTCTAATTGCCTGATACGGAAGAGAAGTAGTTTGTTTCATGATCATTTTTAATCTGACATTATCTTAACTAGTAGCAATGGCAAACAACATTGCTTATTTATTTGCCATTCTATTAAATAATAATTCGCCTAGATAAAGTATAAAATGTTACAAATATTTATTTTGGAAATGTCGTTTCTAGGTGCATCAGTCACATCACAATTTTACGAGTCCGAAATGTTCTTGAAACTCCAACGATTCGATGGTAAGAAGGGTGTGAAATGGCATTACACTAGCTCTGAAAACAACCACGTATCCAGAACTGCTCTGTCATGCAAATTAGAGAGAGAGAGGGGAGAGGGGAAAGATGTAAAGAGAAAGAGGGGGGAGAGAAAGATAAATAGAGGGAGAGAGAGAAAGAGAAATATAGAGAGAGAAATACAGGGAGAGAGAGAAAGAAATACAGGGAGAGAGAGACAGAGAAATAGAGGGAGAGAAAGAGAAACAAACGGCGATAGAGAGATATAGACGGAGAGAGAGTGAGAAATAGACAGCGAGAGAGGGAAATAAATGGAGAGAGAGAGAAAGAAATGGAGGGAGAGAGAAATAAAGAGAGAGAAATAAAGAGAGAGAAATAGAGAGAAAGAAATAAAGAGAGAGAAAGAGAGAGAAATAAATAAAGAGAGAGTGAGAAAAAGAGAGAGAAAGAAATAAGAGAGAGTAGAGAGAAAGAGAGAGAAAGAAATAAAGAGAGAGGGAGAGAAAGAGAGAAAGAGAGGGAAGAGAGAAAGAGGGAAGAGAGAAAGAGAGGAAGAAAGAGGGAAGAAGAGGAGAGCAAGATGGCAGAAAGAGGAAAAAAGTGGCGTGAGCAGCAGTGCATCGATGTGAAGCAAAGCAGGAAGTGAGTGGCAGAGTGCGAGTAGGAAACATATAATACAAGAAGGACAAGAAGGGAAGCAGTAAGACTCTCTCGGGCAGAAGCAGTGTGCAGCCTGGAAAACAGCAGCAGAAAGAAAAGGGGTAGAGAGAAGAAGAAAGGGGTAGAGAGAAAGAAAGAGAGATAGAGAGAAAGAAAGGGGTAAGAGAGAAAGAAAGGGGTAAGAGAGAAAGAAAGGGGTAAGAGAGAAAGAAAGGGGTAAGAGAGAAAGAAAGGGGAAAGAGAGAAAGAAAGGGGAAAGAGAGGTAGATATCCGAGAAGACGTGGGACCATTCAAATGCCTACAGGCGAGAGAAGTCGTTCGGGCGACAAGTGGAAGGGGCCGGGTGGCCGGGCAGAGCGGAAGAGGAGGGGAAATGGGCGCAGGAAGTTTGGGAAGTGCGGAAATTTTGAGTGAGGCGCAATCATCGGAAGAAACTTCCGGTGCCGGGGCGGAGGCCGGTCATTGACGCTAACCCACTCGCCGCCGCCTCCCAGCGCTTCTTCCAAGTGTGCCGCTCCCCCCCCCCCACCACCCTCGAAGCGGTGGAGCCCTCAACTGTCCCCCTGTGCACTCTCACTTCGTTGCCAACCGCTTCATCGGGTTACGATTCTGGATGTTTGCTCCATTTGAGTCGTTTGGCTTCCTTGGGCTCGCTTCGTCTTGGGTTTCTTCCCCTCTTTTCTTGTTCTCCGTTGCGTTTCGTGCGCTAGTCTTTAATTTGACATTCTGGACTTGGAACAGCTCATAGTACCATCTATAATTTTTATTTAGTTTACAATATTAGTCGCAATATATTTTCATATATTTTGGGGTTTTGAAGCCAGTCTCGTTTTCTTCGAGTTGTAAATTGTTCGGGTAGCTCGCTTCTGCCACGCTCTGGTTCTCTTCTCTGTTTGAGCTCCTGATTTTGCATGACACTTCACCGTCTCTCTAAACAAAGTCCAATCCTCGAGACTGCTTGCCTCTTTAATACTCCCTGTGTGCACTCTCTCTACCTAGCGAACCGCTTCATCGGTTATAGTTCTGGATGTTGGCTCTGATTGCCACGATTAGCTTTCTTGGGTGTATAATTGCATGAGTGGTATGTTGAAGAAAACGAGCGACGATAGGAGCGAGTTTTCTTATATAGCACGAGTGAAATTATACCCCTTCATTCACATGTTTCGTTCAATATTTTTTCGTTTTCATTAAAAAATAATTTTAATTTTAAGTAATTCATGCACATCTTTACTATTCGAGGCATAATTTGATGACGTCATATTTCCCCTGAAAATTATCTATTTCAGTGGGCGTTGCATTGTGTTTGTTTGCATGAAGTATTTGCATATGGTAGCTACTAAACATATTTCGGATGAAATATTACAAAAAGATCATAAAGCCATGAAAACATTACTTCTCACGAAAAGTTAATAGAGGTATGAGAGAGAATACAATGTGTATAAATATTAGTAAGTAAAAAGTTACGTAGTCACTATAACATGCCATGTTTCACATGTAAAACATTTAATTTATTCATGTTAAATATTTTATGTTGTTGCGTTAGTCAACTAGCTTAACGTTTACTTCGCCAACTTAATTTTTTTCATTCGTTGTTTATTTATAGTTGATGAAGGCACGTAATCTGAGAAGTACCGTTTTTGTTCATGTTTCATGGCCGATCGGAAATTCCTTGGCCACGACAGTATTATAGTTCCATAATTAAAAGATTTGTATCATTTTCTGAATTCTGATTGGTAGGCGAAGATTTTTAACTACACAGGGGAATTTTAATAGCAAGCGTGCTATTAACATAGAGATAATCAACGATTTCTATTTATTTCTATGTACATAGAGATAATCAACTATTTATTTCCATGTATTTCATGGAATTAATGAGAATATTTGGTTAACTAAACGAAAAATGTTTATAAATTGTAATTGTAGCATTTCACATTTACTAATGTCTGTGTATGTATGTTGTGGACTATGGCAGAGAATCCTGTTATCCACAGTAACTTACCTGTAAACTCTTATTGCATCACATATAATTATAATCACTGAATTAGTTTTGTGGAGACATATCAGGCGTCTCCTGGGCGTTGTGGTTACGCTCAATCACTAATCCATGCATTTAAAAATAATCAATGTATAACGGAACTTAAAAACTCGATGTCTTCGCTAGCTAAAAGCGCATTTTTAGTCTATGCTTTCAATAGATGTATTACAATTCGGACGACAAAACGATACAGGTTGGGCCAATTAAAATGGTTGGTCTAGAAAGTCACGTAATGAACAAATGACGGCAGACGAGTGTCTATTAATTTTAAAATATTTTTGAATATACCTGACACATTTACGGCACACTAACTTTCATTTAAAAAATATCACGAAACTTGGTTGAGTAAAAATTTAACTTCTTTCTAAAACACTTATTGTTTTAAATAGGAATAATCAACTTAAGACAATCAAAATTCTCATTTGAAATACAGGTTACATTCGTATCTTTAAAAACTAAAACCTCTCTCTTACACACACTAAAAATTCGAAGTTTTAAAGACTGAACCTCCTCCACTTCGAAATGTAGACGTTCCCCCCTTCACGTCTCCCTTTTTGCTCTTATTCCTGCTGGGTACGCTGGGTCCACTTAGTTCCTCTAGCTCGGGGATTACAACTTTTTTTCTTACATCAACCCCTTTTAAAAGAATACTTCACTTCATCAACCTCTTGAAGTTTTTCCTATAATATACTGCAAACAAAACCATAATACAAATAATAGCACGGAAATAACTTAATATCAATCAGACAATTAATATGAATAAGAATTTGTAAATAGTTGCTTATTAAATTTGTTATTTTTTGTACAATTAAGATTTTCAATATTTACAAATATAACCGAGAATTATTATATGTTTTTAAGCTTAATACAAAAAACACATAATTATCAATCATCTGAGGGTCGATAGCGACCACGCTGGGAACCACTGCTTCAGCAGCATCTCGCTCCCGTGGAGCGCGCGCGCCCGCCGCTCCGGCGCGCCCCGGCGCCGCTACTGCAGTTTGCCTAAGTTGCCAGCTGCCGACTGGAGGCCCCAGCGACAAATTGACGTCTGCCAGAGCACCGGGAGCCCCGGGAGCGAGGCGCCGTAGAAGGCGTGGAAGGGGGAAATGGAGCACTCTACAATCAAGAAGTGCACCAGCTCATTCTTGCCGGTCGGTTGGCGAGAGATTGTCGGAAAGAGAAGAGTGCGGTGGAGGTGGCGCGGGGAAGGGGATAAAAGTCGACGGCGGGGATGGAAGTTAAGGATGGCATTGGAAACTCCGGCGGCTACGTTGGTGGGAGTGATGGGAGAGCGGGAACTGCGAGACGGTGAAAATGGTGATGAGGTTGGTAAAAATTCTAAATGTGGGTTGCGAGCAGCGAGCTGAAGCAGAAAGGTCAAGGAAGAAACTGTAGATGGTGTGCCGATTAGGGGAAGCTTCAGAAAAAGAATAAAGGACGTTCAGCAATGAGTCGGAGATATCAAGGAGCATCGATGAATGGTGGAGAGTGACCTGAATTGGCGATAAGTAACCGTGGCAGAACGCTGATCGATAAGAACGTGGCTGGTGGATTGAGTTTGTAAATCGATGAAGATGAAGTGAAGTTCGTGAAAGCAGTATGGACGGTGGGTGTAACTATTGCAGTGGGAACAATAATGGCCAATGCAATTGCTAAACCGGAAGCGGCAACGGGAAATAGTAGTGGTTGAAAAAATACGGATAAGGGAAGCAGAAGTGATAGAAGTGATGTCGGGGAAGGCGGTAGCAACATTGATGGCGGGGCATGGACGAAGGTATGCGCAACGAGAAAATGTGGCGGATGGCAGGACTTGGATGATCGCAGTGGAAATGCTAATGGTGGTGGAGGCGATAGTAGTGGTGTATAAGTGACGGGAAGGTACGATGGGGGTGATGGGAGCGATGGAGCCATTGGAGTTATGGAGGCGACGGGTGCGATAGGTGTGATGAGGGTGATGGGGGCGATGGGGACAATGGAAGCGATGGGGCGATGGGAGTGATGGGGGCGATGGGAGTGATGGGGGCGATGAGGGCGATGAGGGCGATGGGAGCGATGGGAGAGATGGGGGCGGTGAGGGTGATGAGGGCAGTGTGGGCGATGAGGGCCATTGGGGCGATGGCGGTGATAGGGGTGATAAAGGCGATGGGGTGATGAGGCCCATGGGGAGCGATGAGGGCGATGACAATGTGAGTGATGAGGGCCATGGAAGCAATGAGGACCATGGGGGCGATGGGGTGATGAGGGTGATGAGGGGGTGTGGGCGATGGGGTTATGGGGGCGATGAGGCCATGGGGGTGATGAGGACCATGGAGGTGATGAGGACCATGGAGGTGATGGGGCGATGGTGGGGACGACGGCGATGGGGTGATGCGGGCGATGTGAGCGATGAGGCCCATGGGGACGATGAGGGCCATGAGGCGATGGGATGATGAAGATGATAAGGGCAGTGTGGGCAATGAGGGCCATCGGGGCGATGAGGACCTTCGACGCCATGGAGGTGATGGAGATGATGGCGGCGCTGGGGCGTTGAGGGCGATAAGAAGTGATGAAGATTGTGCGGGCGATGAGGAATGATCGAGGCGGTGACGAGTGAGGGGGTGACGGCGACCGGTCAGTCAATTCGAGACGGGAAGTGACAAAAGAGAGCACGAGATACACATAGTGATGAGAGAGGGGGTCAGTGAGAAGCGATGAGGCGGTGAGTATGGGCGCAAGTAGAGCTGTTTTGGGTGAGAACTACGGCGAATAGCTCAGACGGAAGTGACAGAGGCAATAGAGAAGTTAGCAGGAGCAATGGAAGCGGAAGGGATGGCGCAGAAACTAGAGCAGTGAAAGAACGAGAAGGGAAAGAAGCGACGTCAACGAGATGATAGCGGTGCAGTTACTATCGAAAAGGAATGAGAATGGCGCACTCCTCGCGGCGTGTTCTCAAGAAGCGCTTGCCTGGAAGTTATCCACTCAAAAGAGAGCATAGTGCGAAGTGGTGTGACGTAAAGAGGACAATGTGCCTCATCTTTTCAGTAAATTTTCCGTCGTGGTTCAGAAGAACGTTATGGCGCAGAAGAAAGCCATTAGCTCCACAATGTTCTTTATTCTCGGAGATATTGAATTTAAGTAAAGTCCATATAGGTAAAACTAATGGTCTATTAAATCTATGCCGAAGTAAATAACAGAAAGTATTCAATTAAAAATTTGATTTGTTGGATTCATATAAATAAAGAAAAATTATTCCATTAATCACTATTATTAATATTCAACGTATGTAGTGTATAGAAAAAATTACAAACTGATTTAAAATTATGTTTTAGGTATGTGAAGTAATCATATTTTGTTTATATTTGAATTTATTAATAACTCGCACTATGAAAATAACATGAGCAGATTTTTTGTTATAACTATATGAATTTGCATACTACAAAATTTCAAATATCAATCGTTATGTTATATCCGAATATTTTTATTTTGTAATCTGAATTTCACATGTATAAATTCTTGATATTCATTCTTCCTTGCATCTCAGTCTCATAAAAATAGCCACCATTTTGCAATTTAGGCAGATATAAAATATGTATTAATTCTAGAACTCGAGAAAACCCATTTTATTACCGATTGTTCTGGCCGATACGCTATCTCTGGCTCGGGAGGCAAGCGCGCTGTTTTTCTGACCGTAAAATCTGTACGTAGGTTTCTTTAATGACTCGGTAGTACAGCTCATTCTCGGCAGTATCGGCAACGCGTGTTTAGTGAGCAGTTTTCTAGTAGTAACCGTGTGTTTCGCATGTGAAAGAAACTAGATCTGTTTCAAAGGAGATAGTAAAATAATAATTTATCAAACTGTTAGCTACATAATAGAAGCGAATAATTATAGTGTTTCCGAAACAATTGAAACTAAGAAAATGACCGTACTTCCGATCAGGCGCATTTTCAGTTGCACAACCATGCTCGGATCTTGTGTGATCGTATTTTAATTCAGTTTCCATCGCTTACTTTACCAGTTTGTACACATAGCTTGGCTTCTTCTTCCATTCAAAGTGGTATAAAAAGTGTGTTTAATTTGTTTGACAATTTTGGCTTAGATTCTTGCCTGAAAAAGGAAGGGATTATGGAATAAATTTGATATCCGAAGGATAGGTGAAGTATTTATAAATAGGGAAAACAATTCTTTGTAAATTGTTCGTGTAATATACCACTACTAGTAGCACCAGTGTTCGATAAACAAAGCGAATGCGGAGGGCGCACCCCGATAACAGATCTGGAATCGGTATTATTGGAATCATGTGTGTCGTTCGTTTTCGATCACGCCAGAACCGAAACTAACAGTCTCGGAGAAAGCAGTAAGATGTTCTACATAGTCTCGTCATGGAAAACGATCAAAAGTCAGTGTCCTTGAGTCCGCCTCCACTCCTCTTGAGTCAGTCTCGAGATTATCATAATACTAATATTTTATTCGTTTTCATTCTTGAGTTGCTCGAGCATATAAATAATAACACTTGCATAATATACTCATCATTCAGCATTTTAACACTAGACAAATTTACAAAGGAAACGACTATCACCTCGGCCTACTAGTAGACAACGAAACACTTTCACATTCGACAAAACCATTACGGAAAGCCATTATCTTCCAGCAGCAATCCACCTGTCGTACGACGTAACGATTGGGAGAGCAGCGATGGTGCACTTATAAGAAAGAAATGACTGTCAGAATAAAAAACAACATCAATGCAGCGAAACGAAACAAAACGCAGTCGATGTGAGGCGCGACTATGTGTTCCGACGCTCTCAGCTCCCACACGTGGCACGCAAGCGAAATGGAGGGGAAGCGTCTTCGCCGGGGGGGGGGTGAAGGGGGGGGGCGAACGCGGAGGAAGCATCGGCTGCGTGAACGAACCCACGCGCGCTCTGGAAGTGACAGACGCATCGGCGATGCGTCGCGGTTTTTGACGTTTCGCGACAGCGCACACGGCACGCATTTGCGTGGAGGAGATGCGCGAAGAGACGACGAAAGAGAAATGGATGGGTAATGTGTGCAGGGGGTTGGCTGGGTAAAGTGGAGACGTAATGATGGATGAGGGAGTGAGTGAGTGAGGGAGGGAAATGAGCATGATGTGTGAGAAGACATGGAGAAATACTTTTAAAATGAGAGACAAAAAAGAATAGAAATGGGAAAAATGATAAGAGAAGGAAGCAGGGGATTCAAACAAAAGAAAATAGAACGTAGTGAGATAATAGAATGAGAAAAACGTTACGTCGGAGTTGTATCGCGGAGTTGGGTCGTCCATAAATTGCCTAACGTTATAGAGGGAGAGAGGGTTTCAGAAGCATTAAGCTTCGTTAGAGGGAGGGGGCTACCGAACGCTGATATTTTTAATGTTTTTCAACATTTGATGAGATTAATCCATTTATACAGCCTTATACTAAACATAAAAATATTAACAAATTAAATTAAAAATAAATATACATTTTTAAAAGTTGTAAGATGTATAAATTGTAACAATAACAAACTATTTTTGCATCAATGGTATATTTATTGAATATTTTAGATTCCGAAGAAAATATTCAAAAGTGATCTATAGTTTATTCTAGGATACAATTAAATAGGCGTAGTAGACTTTCGCCCATGCGTCATTCAAGGCGGGATGCGCACGGCTTGTGAGAAATTTTCTCCCCTATATGTCTTCCTTCATTGTAAGTTTATCCCCAATCTCATTTTTCGGCGCAAACCACATCGCCAACTAATTCTAATTTGTATTTACCTTACAGTTTAATAATAAGATTAATAGAACTTGATAATATTATATAATTTATTTTTACTTATCGTAAATGGAGGAGGTTAACGCAAACGTTATATACATATTTAGAGGGATCCAATCTCGATGTACAGATGCTTTAAAGGAGGAGAGAGGGCATTTAAAATACTCCAAATTCGCGTTAGATAATTTATGGACGGCCCCTCAGAGGGTATTTCGGTGCAGTGTAGCGTGGAGACGTAATGAAGAATAGGAAGTGAAGGAAATGGGAAAAGCTAACACGAGGCCAGAAAAAAAGGATTTAAAGCGGTAAATATTGTGTAAAATGTCCTAAAAGAATAGGAAAAGAGAACAAATAAAAAAATATGTAAAAGGCAGAGGAGGGTGGATGCACCGAAAATCTCAGAAAGAAAAATATATCAAAAAGAAAAACAATAAAAATCTATTCATATTATTTCAGCACAAGAAAATAATTTCTTTACACGGTAAAGTGTGGAATATTGCGAGTTCTTGGAAATCCAAAGGAGTCTGTAAATTATGCAAAATGCGTCCCTACTAAATGTAAACTGTGCTCAAGAACTTTTATTTGAAAGAAAATTTCTCCAAAAATGACTATTTGTGCTTATGTTTACTTCAAACGTAACAAAGAAAATCAGTAGTTGAAAAGTAGTTTTAATCCGGCGCCAAATATATTATTTTCAATTTCTCTCTTATTAATTGGTTGAATTAATGATAGTAAATAATATCAAAAATGTAATATTCCCTTAGAATATTATCTGAAAAACAATCTCGTGCAAAAATTACATCGTAACGATCACTAAAAAACAATGTTAATGAGCATTCAAGCACCAATACGAATCGAAATTTCTCACTTGACTACGAGTGCAGCATACAAGCCAAATAAAATGGCAAATACAGTAATTTCTCAGCCCTTTTACTTCCCGACAAGTCAAACCTTCGCCATCCCCTATTCACGGAAACGGCACACCCGGAGGGCGCTCCTTGCAAAATAGGAGCGGCCCCCGCAGGCGGCGGCGGCGGCGGCACGCCGGGAGATGAAAAAGGCGACTGCGAGTGGCGAGGCGGTGGCAGGGGAGACAGCGAGGGCACAGGGCTGCCTGCGCCTGCAGGCGTTTGAGCGGAGTTCCGGCAGACAGAACGCGTCACACGCGATTTCCTCCGCGTCGTGTGTCGTTCGGATGAAGGGCGCTTCCAAGGAAGCGAAAGAGTTGCGAGGGTGTTAACGCGAACGACACTCCCCGCGCCGCGCCGCCCCCCGCGCCAACGCTCGTCGCGCGGCGGAATGCTTTCGGCGGGGCGAGGGGGGGGGCGAGGCCCTGCGCCCCCGCGGGAACATATGTAAGGCACCAAACGTAACATGGCACATCTCGCGTGTTCAGATAATTGATTGTATTACTGTAAAAAGCCATTGAAAGGAGCAGAACCTTTCCGTATTTATCGTTCCTCATTCGTTCCTCATATACTCATGGGAAAGGTAGCATGCCGCAGAGAAATTGTCTATAATATTAGTATATTGAACTTATTATGTATTGTATGTGTTTCTTTACACGTTCAGATGCATACGAATGTGGTCTTAAAAACTTATCTATTTCTCTCTCACTCTTTCTCTGTGCCCTACCAACCTTGGAGCACCCCCACATGTAAACATCCACGATATCGAAATGCAGTCTTCGCACAATAACGCGGAGCAAGTGATATGCCTTAAAGAAACAGTAATATTTTATTTTCGGAAAATTTAATCATCTTCGATGTTTTAAATGTAACTGTATATTTTTCTCACCAGTAATGAAAATATCATGAAAATAGGAATAAAATGATGTATCATACGTCAATATTTTGATAGTAATTTGAGTGTAAAATTAGATTTTTTGGCAAGAGATTTTCAAGTAAACGGCCATTTCTTGTAACAGCCTTAACAAAAGTCACCATTGGGGGAAGATGGCCTTCGCGGCGTCGAGATTGTTTGGTGGTGAGCGGAGTGTATGAGGGATGGCCGTGCACGATGAAGGCGTAATTACAGCAACTTATGGTCTTGACACGAAGAACATATGAACAAACATAAAAATTAACTATCAGAATGAAAGATGTTTTCCAATTTTTTCATCTAAATTGAACCTTTCTTCTTCTAAAACTCCAAAGAAATGATAATCGAAAATAACGAAATAAAAAAAAATGTAGCCGAAGTACGATAATAATAACGGTCGTTTTCGAACTTACAAGAATCGAGCTCAGTGCTTAAATGAGCCATCGATGTAAAACATGGCAAGCGAATGAATTGCTTAAAGATTTTTATTATAATATCTCGATTAATGTATCAAATAATCGATAGGTAGAAACTTTCTCTTATTATTTACTGTTAATAAACTTCCCATTTAAACACCTACCAAAAGAATCAAGCTATAAAAATTTTGAAATAGTCTTGACAGTTCAATCAGTGTAAATTTACCAAACTAACAAAAACGCATATCTGCAGTCGCGACTGCTAATACTGATTGGAGAGTTTCTCCCTTCATAGCACTACGTGCTGCCACTAACTTGAAATTCCACGGCAGAAGACGGACGTGCACTGTTTTATTTTCCGATTATGAACAGCAGTAGTCGTATGGTTGCGAAGTGGACGAGTGATCATCTTAATTAAAAATGAAATTTACCGACGAACAGACGGTGGTTGGTTTTTTCTCAAGTTTGAAAATGATATTTATTATTATCATCTTCATTACGCTACAATTTTTTATATCATTCTTTAGAACGATCGATGTTCTGAAATTTCAGTACAAGACAAGTTAAATTCAGAAAAATCAATGGGAAAAATCTCATTCTGATCGTTATACTTGGTGTTTATTAGTGTACGGACTGTGTCAAGACCGTGGATTACTGTAGTTATTCCTCTTACCTCTTACTGCCATCCCTCTCAGTCTCTCTTCTCCACGCACAATCTTGACGCCGCGAAGGCAACCTTCCCCGAAGGTGAGAGTTGCAAGGACTGCTGTCCGTTTAATTCAAAGTCACATGTCAGAAAGTCTAATTTTATACACAAAATACTACTAAAATATTAGCATATGAGACACAATTTTATTCCTTTTTTTTAGTAGTCTATCCATTCCTAGTGAGAAAAACATAGTTCCATTTAAAAAATCAAATATGATTAAAATTTCTGGAAAACTAAAAATATTATAGACAATTTCTGTACGGCATGTTACTTGCCCCATGATTACGCATTGTTCAGCCAAACCTGCATTTTGATATCCTTAACCGTTCAGAAGTGCTAGGAGTGGCTCTTAGTTGGTGGGACACCTGTATGCCTGTACGTATACCGCGCTGCCCGGACTCCACTTTCGCGACCTTGCCGAAGGTGGAGGCTTATCGCTAGACCGGGAGAGGTCGCCCTGAGCAACCACTGATGTCACAGGAGTGCCTCCGACCGGAAAGTCCTGGGGTTCGAGTCTCTACGGTGGCAGGATTTTCGACACTATCTAGATAGTGGGTTCGAGCCCTCTCGCTGTCCGAAGAAGAATACTAGCGGCCGACTGCTCTCATTGGTAGTTTTCCGTGGTTTCTCAGATCAATACCAGGTAAATGCCGGAGCAAAATACTACCAAGCTCCTCTTCACATCATATTCACAAAGAGGATACAGCTCATCTCATTAAACATATTGTATAATTAATGCTATGTTTCTAACCTAGGCAAGATTTTCGACACTCGCTAGATAGCTAGGTCGAATTTAGTCGCGGTCTGGAGGGTAATTCTTGTGGCTGACTGCTCTGATCGGTAGTTTTCGGTGTTTTTTACGATAAATACCGCTCGAATTATGGAGCAGTACCCTAGCAACAAACAGACTCCCGATTGCGCGCGACTTTTCCTTCACCTTCCCCTTACACGCACACTAACATGCACTACACTGCCACACATGTCGCGAGCTTAGAGATTGTTCTGGCTGGGGCGGTGCCGTGCTGGTGAGAGATACCTGGTTGGGGAAAAACGACACTAGCTGACTGTAGGTTGGCGCCGGATCTCGCCATTCAGCAGGGCAAGATCGCCGCCTACCTCCTGAGAAAAACACACTATACTTACGGGATTCATTACCTTAGCCGTTGACGCGTCTGGAATTGTTAGTAATCACTCAATCAATATTATCGCTACAAGCCCGAGTGTTAGTGTCCGCGAATGGTGGTACCAGATACAGCAAAAGAAACGGCAAACAATTCAGTTTCAGTTTCAGTTTCAGTGTAGGTAATCCTTTATATCTTGTACCCTGCAAATACACGAAGATAAGTCAAAAAGTAAAGGCATTTTTAACGTTTTGATTCTGAAAGAGAAAACTATAAGTAAATACATTTCTGAATATAATTTCAATCAACTTCCATGCACTTAGTCCATCTCTTCAGAAACTACGTACTTTGGAAGCGGAAAACGTAGTGGAATCGTGTACCGTCTTTATGATCGTGTCATATGACGAAAACTTGATTCACGCAGGTGATTCTTTTAATGAATCGTTAAGGTGAAAAACACTTTTAAATAACTTAGGACTGCACGGGGTTGCTTTGACAGCTCAAAACCAAAATCTTCTTTCCATGATGATGGATGTTTTTTTCGCAGCATGGGGCATGCATTAGTCTGAAGCAAATTTACACCTTTTTAAGGTTTCTTTGTCTTGTGGATAATTCAGGATTCCGTATCGTTACTAATGTTCAATTCATCCGTAATTTTATTACGACACGACGATCATCATGAACCACTTCCTCAAATACCAAGTGTTCTAGTCCGACTCCGACTTTGATGGCATACCTAAACGCCCTTTAACGCTGACACACTCACGGTCATTTTTAAAACCACTATCCCTCGATAAATTTTGCGTTCCTAAGTTAATCTCACCATATTGTTTCTGCATTCTGAGAATAATCTCTTCTGTCCTAGACCCCTCGGAATTCAGAAAACGTATCACTCTCCACATTTCTCACTTGGTGAACATGGCCAAGGGGAACGCAGGAACAAATGCTCTGAAATCACTACGCAGAGAGCGAAGCACTGACCCAAAGCAGGTAACGCACAAGAAAACTTTGAGATTATAATATGATCAGTGCTGGCAATCAGACCTGCTGAAACAAATGTCTTCCTTTTTTGACATCCACTATTACAGATGGCAGAGTCATATTCAGTCATATTCGCCCTTTCGCTGGTAATTACATACAAATTGTTTGCAATTTACATGTCATTACTAGTGCAAAACAAAGAAAGAAAGAAAGAAAGAACGCATAGCGACATTAATGTGCGTATCTTAGTGAAGTTGAGTAAACGAATTGTGATAAATTGAAATTGAAATTATCATTGCTGCCTTATGTAATTTATATGTAAAACATGCAAATGATGACACTAACGGGTAGAGTGGACGAAGTAGATGACGGTTGACCAGATGTCAACATTAATGAAACTAGTGATGCTCAAACAGCACGTACTTTCTCACCTATATTTTGACGCAAAATTACGCGAAGAGAGCTCAAATTTCCGAAAAGTTTCAAAACTTATCTTCAAGCAACAGATTTCATTACAGGAAAAATCTCTATCTTCATAACTGTAGTTGTAGGAAGACGCAGTAAAAAGTTTGAATTTTTGCTACTTTCGGAAAATCAGAGGTTTTAACGATCATAAGACGTGGACCATTCTTTTAAAT
The DNA here is from genome assembly GCA_011170035.1 of Teleogryllus occipitalis. NCBI lineage: Eukaryota > Metazoa > Arthropoda > Insecta > Orthoptera > Gryllidae > Teleogryllus > Teleogryllus occipitalis. The sequence goes on along the minus strand of BLKR01000537.1, from coordinate 299,869 downwards.
GTTTTTCGTACTATTTAACAACAAAATTTAATCAAAAACGATGGAGCCATCTTTTTTCAAAAAAGTAAAAATGCCCCAAGGGCTTCACGTTTAGTACCTCCCAAATTTGAAATATCAATTTCAAATAATAGGGGCCGTGACATCAATCAGTTTGATTGAGGAATATCAATTTTAGAGAAAATCGGCTGAACAGTTTAGCCGCTAGCGTTGTTCACAGCCGGACAGACGTTTCGCTGTCATTTAATTTTTCAGTATTAAGGGCCCACATAAATGGATTCTGGCTACACCAGGAGTTAGAGGACTTTTTCTAAATTTATCAACTGGATGTATCCCCTTTTTCGTAACCAGTGCCCTGAAATAAGAGTTTTTCTGCCAAAAATACGCCATTTTTTCACACAGCATTACATAACTTCCTCTCTACTCTGTAAGTGGGAGCGAGAAAGTAAAAGTGTGAAGAAAATCAGACATATCTATAAATATTTTAATATATTTGTAGAAAATGAAACATTCACCGTTTGTTAAACGCATTCTTCCTCTGACAGCACTGATACATTTCCATACTCAATTTTGTAAATAGCTGGCGAAATAATTCTCAAAGGTCAATGAGGGGCGTTTCAAATTCATGAATAGAGTGTTAATATTTTTTTCCTGTTTACTTATAAATAGAAGATGTAGTACTACTTGTCCCCTAACGTCAAATATATCATTATAGAGGTAAATGTTTGTCAAATCATGCACATTTTTACCGCTACTAAAGCGAGTAAGAAGTGGACAATTAGTGGGACGAGTAAAAGTTTCAGGAAGGGATTTCTGACGTGGAACTAAATAACTGTGACATCCAGTAAAAGAGAGAGCTAACCCAAACAATTAAACACATCTATTTTTTTTACATATTCAATGTATTCGTAATCGAATACGTTCATAAATCTATACTTTGTATTTTATGGGTTAGCTCCCTCTCTCATTGGATACCTCAATTGATTACAAGCGCATAAAGAATAAGCATAGGATAATGTCCTTGAAGACAGACTCCACGAATAAAACATTCCTGTTTCAATTTCGTTAATAATCGGACTGGTAAACATCACTCCATCAAACACATCCTGACTACACACACACATCCAACGTCTACAACCTTCTTTTGCGGCATATTGCCGCAAGCAAACGCGCCATCGCGCTCGCCCATACAACATCCAGCACTCCACATCAAAAGGCGCCCATTCTCCGGCTCTCACTGTCCTTCTTTCCCATCCCCAACCCCCTCTTCCTCCCCTCCTCCTCTCGAAGCAGCGCCTCGACGTGAAATTCGTTCTCGTCCGCAGACACAAACCTCCGTCAGATCCAACGCGAAGCTTTAAGTGCAGGATCGGCGCGGCACGGCGCAGTGCTGCGCGGAGCGGGAAGGAGAGAATGTATGTACAAGGTTTACCGAGAATTCGGGCGAAAGCAGCCCTTTGTCGATATTCATATCTTTCCCGGCGCATGCCGAGGCTCAATGCCGTGAAGAAGGTGGCGACCCCCCCTCCCCCCCAACCGTGCTTGCCGCTTCCACATCCGCCGCCGTCGTGGAGACGTGTAGAGCGTTCTATAGAAGCCCCACGGGTCAGAAGCCTCGAACGGGAAGAAAGCACGGGAATTTCTAAAGAGACGAAGGGACATCGGATGGGGAAAAATGCGATCGGAAAAGTGGTAGATGAAACGGTTTTGAGATTAGAAGGAAAGAACATCTAGTGTACAGATTTTGTAAACTAAAGCGAAATAAAGGACGATAATCATTAGCATGGGCAGTTTAGTAGGTAGCCTTAACCATGAATATAAAATCGTTAACGTAGTATATAGCCGAATACGATAAGTGAATTTGGCCCACGACCAAACTAGAAGGGGATGATATTATCTTATTCAACTCCCAAAAGAACAGAAAAATACATTTTTATATTTTTTATGTTACTTCGGTGACACAATATCGAAAAATATGTGTTACGCTTTTCTCACATTTAACACTGTATCTCGGAGGATTTTAGATTTTTCAAATGTAACGTGAAGAACAGTATTCTTTAGAGAATTTTCTAAGATATACAGTAATTTATTGCCATATTTTTTATACATACGACCAATCAAAAGGCCTATTTTCACTAAAAATTGTACTTTTCTTATTTTTTACAAGTTTTGTTTTAGATTTTCAAGGTGAATGCGTGTTTTCGGAACAAAACGGCTATTTTCATTGGATTTCTCTTTAAAAAACATCAATAATCGATTATCTGATTCCATTTTTCTTTGTGGTTCAACTCATTTTCGGACTTAGAAATCAATCACTTGTAAATTTTAAATGTTTTTTTAAAAATTTAATTGTAATGCTCCTAGATTACTCTTATATTTACATTTACGTAATTTGAGTAGAAATATGAATAAAAAGAGCGACATTTGTGGGTAAACTAAGAAGCAGCTATTTCCTAAGGAATCTTTTATGTTCTTTTTATGATCTAATGTATATCTGTTGCTGCCCCAAACTAGCTTCGCCACTCTTCTCCAATGACAGGGCGCCAAGGGAAGGGAAGATAGGGAGGTAAGGGAAGAAGGACGGGAAGATTATTTGATAGAGTTCCCACTGAATAGCATGTTTCCAACAGTAGAAACAAAAGCCAAAAGTTTTATTATTAACGTTCGTTTGTCAGTTTATTATTCATTCAGCTAATGCAATACTTTTTACTAGGGAAAATCAGGTAACAATGGACAATTTTTTGCATTTTCTGCAACCTTTTCAAGTTGTGTATTAAATATTCAAGTTTAGTTGTGAATTAATTCTGCTAATTGAAATAAACAGTGGTGTAAAATAAAAGAGATAAAACATGGGGAATTTAATGATTTTGTTTACGATTTGTGAATGATTGAAGCTGCGGAAGAGATTCCGGATTTTTGAAATTTAATTTTAAATAAAAAGTTAACAATAACACAAGTAACTTCACCGAAACTAACGGTGACAGTTGAAAGCAGAAAGAATAATTGTAGTGTTGTGCGGTAGAAACAGCAGAAAGCAAGAATCGACGAGACGCAGTCCACAATAAGACTCAGTCGCGCCCACGCCCCAAACGGTTTCGCTGAGAGAAAACACGAGAGCGGAGAAGCCCCAGACAGAGCAGCGTCGGAACAAGTGACGCGCAGTACGTGCAGTTCCCCCTCCTCTCCCCCTCCCCCCTTCGCATCCTTTCCGCCTGCAGCGCCGCTGCCGCCGCCGCCACGAACACGAAGACATCACGAACGCAATTCCGCGGTACAAGAACCGAAGATTCCGCAGGGAGCGCATCGGGCACGCCCCGGGCGGCACCTGCATGCGGTGCAGCCCGGCACCGATTGCACGTGGGCCGCACCAGACCGGAGCCCACTCCCTCAGAGTCAATAACGCAAGATGCATTTCAGTATTTATTTTTTATTCTATTTTCCCACTCCCGGCTCAGAGTCAGTAACACAAGATGCATTTCAGTATTTATTTTTTATTCTATTTTATTGTACGTCAAAAACAGTTAAAAACTGTGTGTGACGTGCTACAAGGAGAAGTGAATTCTGGGCACGTTTTCATATTTCTGTCAACCCTACCCTAAGCCATATACTAATTGAATATTGAATACAGTAAGAAAATGAGCGTTTTTTTGCAAGCATTGTTAACAAAATATTCGCTCCGATGTAATAAAATCTATTTTCAAGGATGAATCAGCTATAGATTTGGACTCTTATCCCTCATCATGTCCTTCGTGAAGGAATAATACTTCCTGCCGCGACACGGAGAACGATAATTTGAATAACTTTATTTCCCACTGAATTCTAGAAGATTTGCACAGATGTTGAAGTTACATTTCTGTCCGGAAGCAAAACAAGGGGCCATCTCAGCATTTCCTCAAGGGGTTAGAGAAACTAGACGAAAAATCTGATCTTGTCAAAAGACATGTTTGTATGCCTCCATTGCCAACAATAGAGGAACCTAATGATATCAATTATATCAATGCCTAATTATACCATTACTAATTATATCAATGTATAATAGTAATAATAATAATAATAATAATAACAATTCAAATTCCACTTCGGGCATGGTTGTGTTTGTGTGTGTCTCTGAATGTTTGTGATTGTCCATTTCATCCTCCATCATTTTCATTTCACCTCATCCCCAGAGCTAACAACCCTGGGTGTAAAAACGGATTCAGCATGAAAATGCTTATCTCCCCATATAAGTCACGTGCACCTTACCCTCGATATACACGGCTGAGCCCCGGTGGGTTGCAGGTTCGCGTGGTCCCGAGATGACCAATTCGCAACAAAAAATAAAATTGATAATAATAAATAAATAATAATAACAATAATAACAACAATAATAACAACAATAACAACAACAACAATAACAACAACAACAACAACAACAATAATAATAATTATTATTATTATATGTTTCTACGATGATAACAGGGCTCTTTTCTTATCGAACCCACGCTCATGATCTGACTCTCGTCGTCGGGATATCCTTCATCGAAAGTGAAGAACATGTGGCAAGTTTGAAAGCATTCTGTTTCGTTCTTAAAATGTACTTGGCGTGTAGTATGTATAGAGATTTTTTTGAGATGAACACACCAAGAAACTTTCTTACATGTAAAGCATTCTTTTCAAGCGCTTTTTAGATGAAATTGTTCAATTTTTATGCATCATCCATTGTAATTCATTTTCTTATTCGTGAATTTGTTTTATATTTTTTGCCTAATCTGCGCCAAAAATGTGTTTCGACACAAACTTCATTGGACAGACTCACTTATGTTTTATGTTAGTGGTGTACGTCGGAAGCCAGAGCTTCATCATGAACTCCAACACGCATAGCAAAGCGTCAACCCCGCCTTCGAAGTTTGATATTATTACGCTCGACACCATTTCACTCGCGGGTCTATTGTCAGTTGTCATGTTCGGGTTTAAAATTTCATGATCATAATAATGTATACAAATATAGAATGTGTGCGAATATAAATGCGATGATTAAGAGTTTGTATTAAGGTACATTTACTACAACATGAATTATTTTAAGGAGTATTAGAAGCAATAATTTAATACAAGTTTTTTCTCAACGACTTCACCATAAGGTTTTTCTATAATTTCTATGAACCCAATTATTGTTCTTTCTTTTCAACAAACTATTCGCAACAAAATATTTGGCATAAAATTAGTGGGAAATCATACGTTTATCAGTCCGAAGGTTGTTTAATTTAATTGTGGAGGCAGAACGCCGGATCCTCGTCTCAAAATTGGACACGTATAGCGAAGAGTCAATTAGGACGTACAGATATTGTAAGTTATAACGCCACTTCGTCCACCATTACATTATCCATTTCCTTGAGGTGGCGAATAGATTACCGTATGTGGCGCATGATAAAGAATGTGAAAACTACATTTTCTTTACTCATCTAAATTATTTTGGTGCGTTTCACATCGAATAATACAAATCATCGTAAACATTGTGATACATACACAGCATGGGAAGAGTGTTTTGAAGTCAAATTATACTCACTGGTACGTTGTCGTGATTTCTCGGAGCTGGAGCTCTTCCATGGTCATACTGGTCTTGTAACACTGCACACGAAACGCATACCTTTTCACGGTTTGGGATGGCGCACCACAAGATATATAAATACTGAAAACAATAGTTTTTGAAGTGTTGTCACCACAAAGCACTACCGTCACTGGCTCTTTATTAGATGGAAAGGAACAACAGAACTCTAACTTGAACAAATCTTGTGACACAACGAAAATAAATGATATTGAACTGCAGTGGTAACCGTTTTCTGCTGCCCGACGCACGAATTAGTACTGATGCTCTACCTCGCCTGACCGCGGAAGGATACAAAATACCCTTATTACTTTCAGGCGCGGAAGTATCCCACTGTGCAGAAATACAGAGATGTTGATGACGCGTAGTTCAAAAGAATGGATGACAAATTTGTCTACATTGCATAAGAATATAATTGTATATAAGTGGTGTCGATTGTTGATTAAAACTATTCTCGTGGTATCAAAGAATGTAAAGTGGGGGTGTTTTAAACGCACTACGAATAGGGCTAACTTATTCAAGATGTTGGGATTATAAGATATGCTCATAAATTACATCTTACTCTTAAAAAACGTCGAATAAGTTCAGTCGAAACAAATCCTAATTTAGAAAGTGACATTATTTCTATCCTTTTCTTAGATTAGAATAGTACAGAATGTTTCTTGAAATATGTATTTCTGCGAGCGATTTTTAAAATTAACCAGCGAAACGTGTTAATGTTGTGAAGGTGAACAAGTCGTAACACCATAAAACTTATAAAGCACATTTGAACAAAATTTTAGTGTTTCTAATATTATCTTTATATTGAATCTGCACGTGCGTTATTAATACTCTTAATTACCTGCGAATGTACAACTACACAATTCATATATTAAAATTATTTTAAATGATTTTAATAACTAAATAAAAACTTTATTTTGAAATACCTTGAATTCAAATTTTTTCGTAAGCTTTCCGAAATTTTGAAACACGTGAAGAAAGTGGCTAAAACTCAGTACATTAAGTTTGATAGGTATTGAGCTAGTACAATTACTATGAAAATAACATCATTAAAAATAATAATAATAATAATAATAATAAGAAGAAGAAGAGTAAAAACAATAAAAATATATTAAAATATAAATAGTAACACAATATATGGTTTTGTATTACACTACGTAATATACAAGTTTAGAATTTATAAAAATTCTACAAATATCAACGAAAGACGACGATGATAAAGGAAAGATCACGGGCGGCTTGTGGTTAACTTTTGACCTTGCATTCGTCTGATATTTATCGGAGACGTCAAACTATCGGAGCAACCAACTGCTAGAATTCTCTTCCAGACAATGGTGGAATTCTACCTAATTATGTACCAACTGTCGAAATCCCTGCCACCCCATCGCTTCCTTCTCAACAAATCTTTAGAGGCGGGCTCACTTCTACATACACTTTTGTGTGTACTATTGTTATTACCAACATTATTAAAATAAAGTGCTTGTAATATTAAAGAAGAATAAGTGGACATTCACAGTATATCCACTTCCATTACACGCCCATTTCTTGCTTTATCACTAGATTAGTTCAGGGTACCAAATGTTGATTGATTGATTTTTTCGTGTTTCCGGGCACGTCAACTGCTTTGGTCATTAGTCCCGTTGGTGTAGTGCATGCGTTTTCTCGGGAGACGGCGGTGATCTTCCCCCGCTGGATGGCGAGATCCGGCGCCGACCTACCGTCGGCTAGTGGGGTTTCCCCCTAACCAGGACTCTCCCATCAACGGGGCACCGCCCCAGCCGAGACAAGCTCTAAGCTCCCGACCTGTCTCCCGGAATATGTGGTAGTGTAGTACATGTTAGTGTAAGTGTGTGTGTAATGGGAGAGGATGGGACAAGGAAGAGGAAGGACAGATCGCGCGCGGTCCGTGGCCCGTTTGGTATGGTACTGCTCCGGCATTCGCCCGATGTTGATCGGAGAAACCAAGGAAAAGTACCGATCAGAGCAGCCGGCCGCTAGAATTCTCCTGCAGACAGCGACTGAATACGACCTAACTGAAAAGCTAGTGTCGAAAATCCTGCCGCCGTGAGGAGTGTAACCTAGGACCTCCCGGTCAGAGGCGCTGCAGTGACATCAGTTGATGCACTTAGCTACCGCTCCCGGTCCAAATGTTGACACCGCAGCGACTGTGACCGAGAAGTGCTAGGATTCCAGTCCTGGCGAATTTTCGACACACGCTACATAGGCTCGACATCTGCCAGAATAGTGAAAACTTCCAGCCGCAGGTTGTTCTGATCGATAGTTTTCCATAGTTCCTCCCGTCAATACCAGGTGCATGCCGAAGCAGTACCCTAACTAACGGGCTGAAGACCGTGCGTTGCCTTCTTTTGTTTCCTGAACCCTGCTTCCTCCTAATATAGCTTCCGTGGCCGGAGTTTGTATGATCTTAGTTGTCCGGGACGAGCTGCGTCTGTGTGTCGTGGTTGCGGTCGTTTCGGCCATCATGTTGTGGCCCTCCACAGAGTGTAATAATGCTGTGAGGAAGGTCGCAACATGTTGTCCGAAACGTCAGCTACCATGACATAGTGGGTCTCACCCCGCACTACCAAGATCATAGAGATCCCTTCTCTCTCATTACATATAGACTTATGTGCACTAAACCTTCACATATGTCGGGAGACAAGACTGGAACTTAAAGATTTTCCCCGGCTGGGGCGGTGTCCCGCGGCGGAGATATCTGGAGGGGAAAACCCACGCCAATAGACGTGTGGGTCGTCGCCGGATCTCGTAGTGGAGGAGAAAAAGTGCCACCTCGCGATATAGAACATTCTTTGTAGTAACCTTACTACTGATTATAGCAGTTGACGCTCTCACACTATATAATCAAAACCGGGAGCGGTAGCTCAGTGCATCAACTGATGTCACTGCAGCACCTCTGACAGGGAGGTCCTAGGCTCAAGTCCTCAGGCGGCAGGATTTTCGACACTAGCTTTTCAGCTAAATATCAAAATTACTACAAAACGCTTATCTAACATATGACAACATACATGTCATTGCATTTGTCTTTTTACCCTTCACATGATAGATTAAAAAAATATGTATAGTTCCATTTAAAATAAACAAAGTTACCTCAATATCTCGTAAAATATAAGTGATAAAATGGAGAAGAATAAATGAATAATCTAGACCCATTCCTTCATGTCCCACTAGCCTCATTCCCCCATACCCTCATGCCAAAACTGCATTGCAATAACGTCAACCGTTCAAAAATTGCTAGAGGTGCTAAAGATACGTGACTCATCCTGTATAATAGGCCTTCGCGGATGGCACTAAGGACAACCGTAAATTTGATAGGCCAATGAGTATCTGTGAAAGCAATGTGAAAGGTTTTGTCAAGACGCTTCTCTTGATATTTTCGGAAATGGAATATTGCTATGTGCGGTTAATGCTTCTTGACAAAATCGAAGTGTCATTTCGCAAATTAATGTAAATGTCATTTAGGTCATATGGTCACAAATTTTATTTAAATTAAAAAAAACTATTTTGGATTCATAGGCTAACAGTATTGTTCTCTACTGTAGTCTAACTGAACTAAATGTATGAATTATGTGCGTATTTGCCATTTTATGGTCGGATTAATCCGATTTTTGCCAACTATCAGTATTCCCAGGCCTGAGTCCTGTTTTTATTTGTTAGGGTAAGGGAGGCATCTGGGAAGCATGTCGTATTCCCATCACCGTATCAAGAATATTTGGTCAGACAGATTTTTCTTTCACCACCCAGCTGCGGAAATTGAGACGATTGTATTAGAAGTCTACAGCTCTATTTTTGCTCCGGCCGGGAATCGATCCCGAGATCGCACCTCGGAAAATTAGCACGATGTCCATTAGCCCGAGAGACTACATCACTTTATGTAACATTAAAGTAAACTCGCCAGGGCAAGCCAAAACACGCCACATTTTCTAGCGGCATCTCCACCCGTGAATCGAACCCAGGATCGCACCCCCCAAAAAACTAGAACGCTGACCAAGAATCTGAGGAGCAGCACCGCACCATATTATGTAATATTGCTTTAAAGCAATCCTAAACTCGGGCTTCTTCAGGGCAAATCAAAACACGCCTCATTACCTAGTGGCATTGCTACCGCTGAATCTCACAACCATCACGGAATCAAACGCAGGATCCCACCCCAGAAAACTAAAACGCTGACCATGAACCTGAGGAGCTGCACTGCACTACATTATGTAATATTGCCGTAAAACTCGCCAAAACCCGGGCTTCGTCAGGGCAACCAACACACCACAATTTCTTCCGTCATCTCCAACCGTGAATCTCGCACTATCCTCTCGCTACCCTCTCACACCCTGGAATCTAACTCGGGATCGCACCTCGGAAAACCATAAACTCGAGAAGCTGCACTGAACCACATTATGTAATATTGCTTTAAAGCAATCCTAAACTCGGACTTCTTCAGGGCAAGCAAACCCACTCCACATTTCCTAGCGGCGTCTCCTCCCGTGAATCTTGCACCGCCACGCTTGGGAAAGACGCATCTCCTGCCGGGGCGACAACATCCTTCGCCCGGCGCCGCGCGGCGTGTCCATTACAGTCACGTTCCCGCTACCGCCTCCCTCCCTCCCGCTGTCGCTTCGCCCCTCCCCCATCCCCTTCCCCTCCCTCCTTTTCCCCTTCCTTCCCGTCCGCTGAAAGCTTCGCACCCATGGAAACGTCATGCTACGTGCGTCGCATTGCCACTTCCACTCTCGCCCACTCTCTCTCTCTCTCTTTCTCTCTCTCTCTCTCTCTCACTCACTCTCTTTTTTCTCTCTTTTTCCCACACACACACACACACACACACACAAACACATTCACACAAAGGACGGGGCGTCCCTGAATGTGGACGAATCCATTATACTAGTGAAGCTCGTCGATCCATATTTACGAGCGAATGCTTTTCTGCCTTCCGACGTGCAATCTGGAAAAAAGTATTTTTTTGAAAGGTGGTCTCCCGGGACGCCGTGCTATATGAAGGTTTTTCTTCCAATGTTTGCCGCGAGGAGGTTGATAGGGAATTTTACTGTGGTCTGCTTCAAATGTCTTCTTCACGTTTTAGATTGTAGCGCTGAGTGCGAGAATAGAACAGCACAATTCGGAGAGAGACCTATTGAAAATGCAATATTGTGTAATATGGGAAGGGACTGCACTTAACAGGAATAACGAGGCAGCAGAATGTAAGGTAATTTAAATCGATAAATGATAGTAAATTACTTACAATATTTATCTCAATGTTGATACTAATAATGACTTCATCGAACAAATACTTATTAAAGCACAATGAAGAATTAACATTCTACTTTGTCGATATTCTTACTTGTTTTACGATTGTGCTAAAAGAACAATTTTGTATACATGTTGAAAATACAGTTCTGCTCCTAGCGCATCTTTCGTCTTACGGTCTCAAACTCTAGTCAGCGAAAAATCTAACAATGTTTAACAGTTTTAATTCGACCCATGTGCCCAAGCAAAAAAAGCAAATAATCCATTAAAGAAATCATTTCCCATACAGAAGGAAAATACAGTACTCGCAAAGTGAAAGTTTTCTAAAAATGTAAGTTCACAGCGAACCTTGTATCTGCAAGCAAAAGTGTGTTTACGTCAGGGACTGATACGGTGACACAGTGAAGAGTCCCTGCAGTCCACGGTACTGCGCGAACTGTCATATAAACTTTTCACAACCAGATTCACCTTTTGTTTTTCTTTTTTTCCCCTTGCTCTCGTCTGACGATGGCTTTTCCGGAGAGGCAGAAAATGCCGCGAGAGAAAAGCAGAGGTGCACACTACCGTCCGTTCCGTCTCTCCAACTTCCTCTCTCAGTCTCCTGTATCTGGCGTTGTCTCCCATAAAAAAGAACAACTTCGAAACCTTTGCTCTCCAATCCGGGAAAAATTGAATATAACTGGAAGAGGCAAGAAATGGGCAGTAAAGTAAAGGAAAGAAGGATAACCACGGAAAATTTTGATAGGAGGACTTTCGTCTGCCGGATTTGCTGTTCTGAGAGGAGGATGAACAATTCTTCAATTTAGGAACTTCGGCTTTATCGCTGTTTCGATATATGACGTTTCGGTTCGACTAGCTCTTAGCTGAGTAGAAATACTGCCAATAAAGCACTGCAATTGAAGAACATGGAAATAAATTTGTTATTCATTCTATAATTATTTGTAAGGTTTTCCAAGGAAAATTATGTTTCTATTATTTTAAAATATTTTAGAATTATATCACTTATGGTGTAAAAATATATTGATTAAAGGTAAGAATTAAATTCTTCATAAAAAATTTCTATCACGAATTGAATACTATTTGTAACTTTGCAGTGCTTCAATTTTTTAATGAAATACAATGCAACATTCAGACCTGAAGCAAAATCCAGATTTTTGAGGGAAAGTTCAGTTTAGAAGCGTATAAAAGTAAATCAAATGCACTACTGATAGAAAATTAGGGGACATGAGGGCATTGACAATGTTTATTTTCTACTTTTCAGTGCTAGCTACAAGTTTATAATCGTAAATGAAGGTATAAACGCGTTCTTGAAAATAAGCTAGGCACTAAAGGGAACATATTTCCATCTAAAAAAGAAACATTTTGAAGTATCCTTTTCCGATTTTGCTGAATTCTGGACACGTTGGCCGGCGTCGCTGGCCAAATTCTTTAACTACGCCCCGTGAGGTAAGTGTAGTTAAGCAATTCGAGACATCGTAGATTCCTGGAAGGGTGACCGTCTGGGAACCCCGGGATATAGCATCGACTAGACTGACTACGACACATGCTGCGTGACTAGATCAAATGAGGATTACTCCTGAAGGGTAACTCCAAAAGTTCGACGCCAGTAGGTGGCTATTCCTATATAATAGATGGTTATTACGAATTGAAACATAACTAATCTAATCTGACCGTTGTGCAACGGGACCGTGTATATTAAAATTTCTGTGAGAGCAGCATAGGACTCTGCAGAACCTGCAGACTGAGCGATGCAATGAAGTCGTAAGCTTCCGCGGCCGGAGTCATGTGAATGATTTTGACTGTCCGGGTGACGCCGCGTCGAAGGCTGTGTTCGACGCGGCGTCACCCGGACAGCCAAGATCATTCACATGAGCGATGCAATGTCGCCAAGGTTTAACTCTTTATTTCGAAAACAATACAGTCTTCATAGATATTACTTTTACGAACTTTCATGTAATTATTTAATGCTAACATTTTGTTACGAATTATTGCATAATCCCTATTTCTTGGAGAATAAATACTAAGATATGAGGTATAGTCACCACCGAGTTTTTGAAAGAGGTGGAGAAATACTTGCTTGAAGGGGAAGTGTAACGTCCATTTTTTCAGATTCTTTTTGTTGAATTTCATTGTTCGGGCAGCATTTTTGAAGTCTTATTTCATATTTCGGAGTATCTTTCATTACAATGGAAAAATATTTTACATTGTTTTGGTGAATATTGGACTGAATATTTTTTTGTAAATTCGCTTGGCAACATGTAACATTATTCTATTCTTCTATTACAAACAAATTTCAAATGACATTACAAATAAAATAATATCCTGAAGAAATGTTCCGTTATGTAAATAATTTTACTGACGGTAACACTGTAAAATATTTTTATAATACCGAAAAAGAAGAATGTGTGTTCAAGAATGAGGGTTAGAATATCTGCAAAAATAATTCGTATCCCTTTTTTAATTTTTTAACAGTTCATGTATACGTATAATTTTGTTTACGCTTAAGAAATAGGACAATTGCATCAAGAAGATGTGAATTTATTCATATTGAGACCAAATTCGTGCGTACCAATTCCGTAACAATACAGAAGTGACCTCTTTGCAAAATGCAGCATCAATAGTCCATCAACTGAAAAACCACTTTAAACGAAACTCTTCGTAGAGACACACATACATTAGCGTGCCTCAAGTTTGATGTAACGCTTATTCTGCATTCAATCAGAACTTTAAAAATTGATCCGCGAATGAATGAATAAACGAGCATTTGAAAACTAATTTTCCCCTTATAAATTAAAAAAGCATTTTGTGACGTTCGGAACTACCCTCGCACCGGACGTATGGGACGGCACGTCGTTCATTAATGCAAGGCTGAATTATATTTTTAAATATCTTGTACGGGCCTGGAGAGGACAGGGTGGATGGGAGATTAATGATTTCTCTTTTTCTCTCCCCCTCCCAATTTCCTCTCCCCCTCGATCCGCTGCACACCTCCCCTCCTCTACACTCCCCTCCCCATCTGTTCGGCTTGTCGCGAAAGATATTTTAATTTGCGGCCGACTTCATACTGGGGTCTGAACAAAAATAACAAAAATATAATTTAGCTGCTCTGAAAAATGATGTTGGCGTCACTCACAGGCATTATGGTAACAAGGGAGAATATTAATGTCATCGGAAAGTTTCCGCGGTACAGTTTGAATTTTTCTCGTGACGTAGTTTTCAATACATGTCGAGATGACGAGGGAGAGCAATATCTTTTCTACGTCGGCTTTGGAAGTTTACAAGAGAACAAAATAGAGTTTTAAAACTCGTGTTCAGAAACTACTTTAAAAAAATGACAAACTATATACATATCTCTACATATTAAACGATTTATCTACAGAATGTTGAAGAAAGAAATTTGCTAAATTGCACTATTAATTAAAATTTAGTTGAGGCACAAATGAGATAATTACTTTCTGTCTAAAATGTGGAAGAACCCAAACGCATAGTCGACTGAAGCGGGCAACAACAATTAAGTATCTGCTTGGATACGTATCTGGTAGGATACGTAGGGCATGTTAAGATACATACAATGATAGCGGACATATTGCATCTCATTTGACTGCAATATCGTGATTGAATTAACGATGGTAGTGCAAATGTACGGTAAGCAGGATAGATATGAAGCAAACTTCTCTGAAAGGAAAGCTACTAGAAAATACAAGCATTCAATGCAGTACAGTAATAAGGAATACTTCCTTGTAGTGTTGTCAAGAATCGCGTAAAAGTGGAATGATAGGAACCCTTGAAACCAGAAGGATATCGGGAATGGTTCTGAAATCGTTTTAAAAGAAGTAATGTTGTCGAAGTATGCTCGAGAAATGAATGAAGCGAGGACTGTTGAAAGAGATAGAAAGAAGCTGGAAGTACTTTAAACCGTCTATGCTTCTGATTGAACTAATTTTATCTTTCTTTTCCTCGCGATAATTCCATGCATCTGCAAAGACGAGTTGGGCTAGACGGTGCGGAGAGGCGCAGTGTGTCGACCTGCTGATTCGCTGACCCAGAGGTCAACGAAGGCGCTGTGCGTCCGCGCTGGCTGAACTCGCAGGAACACCAGGCACATGCCGGAGTTGAACCCTAACAAACGGGCCACGTACCGCACGCGATCTTTCCTTCCTATCCTCACCCCTTGCGCGCGCGCGCGCACACACACACACACACACACACACACACACTAATATGCACTACACTACCACACATGCCGGGAGACCGGTCAGGGACTTAGAACTTGTCCCGACTGGGGCGGTGTCCCGCTGGTGGGAGACACCTGGTTAGGGAGAACCCCGTTGGCCGGTGGTAGGTCGGCGCCGGATCTCACCATCCAGCGGGGGAAGATCATCGCCATCTCCCGGGAGAAAACATGCACTACACATACGGGACTAATGACCTAAGACGTTGACGCACCCGGAATCACTAATCAACCAACCACAAGGCTGGGCGACCTGCCGTGATATTTGCAGGCGTGCAGCAGCGGAATATGATTGCCACATTGTTAATCATCAGAAGAGCATGTGCTCGGTAAATAGCTGCCCGCACATATAGTCACTGGTTTACACACATATTCACATGCGATGTGAGTAGTTCGAGTCCAAAGAATTAATCATACTGATTAGTTTGTCGCAGAACACCTTGAACTATTGAAATGTCAAATTAGCAATCTTATACTTGCGTGTATGGAATACATAGCAATGTGAAGGAGTTATGAAATGTTTGCGAGCCGGCAACCACAAAAGTGCGTACGCTACAATGCTGTACCTCGATTACTCAATAGTCGACTACTAGTACTACGGTTTTGGACAATATGAACATTATCCGGAAAATTCACAAATGAAAAAGATTCAGACATTAGCTAAGACATACATTTCTTATTTCCTTCTTTGAATTTATTTTCACTAGTGCATTTGATTTATGGTATGTTGAGCATGATAGTCACTGAGAATACTATTATACAGTTTGATACACGAATGACCTGAATATCAGTTCATCTATTATCAGAAATGGAATTTTCAAAACTTTGAATGCATTCCATTTGTTGAACAATATTTATGAATTCCTTTTCAACAATTCAGTGTAATATTTATCTATCTCTAGGAACATATTAATGTCCAATTATTATTGTAACCACGCAATATTCCATGTAACACAATCAGTTCAATTATAAACAAGCAGGGGGTTGGACCATTCAATAAACACCGTCCCAACATATTCCTTCCGCGTAACAATTTGGATGGATGCAACTGCTAGTGTCTGCACTTATTCCTCATTTAATTGCAATTTGTATCCATTGCTCGCGGTTCGGTGATGGATATTTCCACAATTTCAAAACTAATTGGCAGTCATTTAACGTCCGAATGCGAAATGAGTGCAGCAGTTGCCGCCACGGTGACGATTTCGCATTGCCAACAGCACAGAATAAAAATCCCCGCAGGCAAACGAACGCCTTGAAGTTCTGGACTTGGTGGTCGGGGAAATGAAATGTGAATTCTGAGGAAGTCGCATCGAACGATTTCTTAAAGAAATAGACGAAAGAGTTGTGAGAAATCAGGTGAAGGTATGCGAAAAAAGGTATTTGAAAACAAAGTGGGTCGGAGCTTTCGAGTGAGCTTTTGTAGTGAATATTGCAGATTGAGAATATGATTTTTTTCACAATGGTGATTTAACAACTATTAATTGAGAAGGCGCAAGTAATTGTAAACTACGATGAACTTTGTAATAAAATTAAAGACTTTGAATACAATTTGGTGGAGTCTCTGAAATTGGTTTTGTTATATAATAATTATTGTTATAATCCTTAAATAAAATAACAAAACTCTGTTATAACAATACCAAACAATCTTTTGGCAATGATGATCAGTAGGCAAAGTTAATTAGCACTGCGAATACTGAAAATGACAAAACTCTGATGCAGAGAGAGCAAGGTAGACGATAAAAGCGTCCATATTGATAATTACTTTATAAGGTTTGGGAAAGTACGTATTAAGGTTTGGTAAAGCAAAGTGAGAAATCAATTTGGAAAGGGAGAAGAAATGAAGAATAGAATATAAACAATGTGAGGTGCCAGGAGAGAAGACAAACAGAAACGAAATAGATGAGTGGGTAGAAAGGAATGAAAAGAAATGGAGAGATACAGCAGCAACCTCATATTAACTGAAAGTAGTCGAGCTACATCGCATACTTTCTCATTATTTGTTTCTTTTACAATTTTCAAAAGTTCAGGGAATGCAATGAAAAAAGAATGAGTTTTGTTTGTAAGCGTACTGTTCTCAATTCTATAAAAAAATTAATTTACTTTGGAATCATTTTGAGAAAAAAATTCAAAATGTCCTTGAGTCTATATTTGCAGCAGGCACGTCAAACCGCACCCGAACGAGCTACTTGCCCGCCTGAGAAGGCCGGCGTTCTTGTGAGCACAGGCAACTTCCCCTGCTTCCCATTCAGTTATTTATTATATTTAGCAATAATGTGAAATAAATTAACAATTATCTATAAGATAATAATGCTCGTGTACGGCTATACAGCGCTTTTAATAGACAGGAACATTGATTTCTGTTAAACCTTCTAACCTGAACGTAGTATGTTCATGCATTTTTATAATTCTTAAACAGGATTCCAAAATCAAGATATTTTTGACACATTTTTTAAAATTTTACTCTCAATTGAAAATTTGTAATCGGTCTGATATATTATTTAATTTTAATACATCATTTTTTTGCTTTAAAGACAAAATGGGAATTAATATAGCTAAATTTGTGTCAATAACTGTCAAGTAACCTCCGCAAAGACTGTCATGGGCCAGGAATCCAGTGGTGTGACGTCACTTCGTATTGTACAATCCTTACTTATAAATCTCGCGGCAATTTCTCTGGACACTGTGCCCGAGAGCTCTTGTAAGTACGTCACCTTGCCCACGACCTTAACATGCCTGATTTAAAGTATCCCCGAAAATTAAAATATCAATTTCAAATTCAAGAGACCCCTATATCAGCCAGCAGAAGTATATGGCAGAAGTGGATGATAGGGATAAACGGAATTCGTGGTGTTAGAATTAATGAATCCTAGAAACCTACCACGTTTACATGCAATTCCACTAGGAGAACTTTTGAACCTAGTGTTGATAGACGGATGGCGAGCGTACTGACCGCTATGCAAGGTAGGCGGTGCTGCAAATGGAGAAATCAATTTATTTTATTTTATTCAATTTATTGGGGAATAGGAGTCCTTTTAAAGGTCATTGCATTCCACGAAGGATGTTTAATGCGTGGGAAATACCTATAATGATGTTGGAGTACCGACGTTGGATTTTTGATCTGGTTGTACAGCTAGGTCGAATTCAGTCGCTCTCTGGAGAAGACATCTATCGACTGACTTATCTGGTAGGTATTTTTGCGTGGTTTCTCCGTTTAACGACAGTCGAGTGCTGGAGCTGTACCCTAACTATTGGGCATGATCTGCGCGCGATCTTTCCTTCCTCTTCCTTTTTCTATCCTCAAACTTTACTTGCACGCAGTTATACTTCCATGCTTGACACAACCTCGCAGTGTGTAAGGAGATCGATCCGAAGCTTGCAGCTAGTTCCGGCTGATGCAGTGCTCCGGGGAGATACATGAAGGGGAAGTCCTCATCTACTGCACCGCCACTTCCCGTATTAAAAACATTCCTTTCACTAACGGGACTAATGAGCATAGCAGTTGCCGTGCCGGAAACGTCAATCAATAATTGTTGAAGAAATACAATGGGCAATTGGGCAATACCTATAATGAGTTGTTTTGATTCTAGCTGTACAGATAGGACGAATTCAGTCGCTCTCTAGAGAAGACATCTATCGACTGACTTATCTGATAGGTATTTTTGCGTGGTTTCTCCGCTTAACGAAAGGCGAGTGCCGGAGCTGTACCCTATCAACTGGGGCCATGGTCTGCGCGATCTTTCCTTCCTCTTTCTTATTTTATTCTCACACTTAACTTGCACGCAGTTATACTTCCATGCTTTACACAACCTCGCAGTTTGTAAGGAGAACGATCCGAAGCTTGCAGCTTGTTCCGGCTGATGCGGTGCCCCGGGGAGATACATGAAGGGGAAGCCATCATCTACTGCACCGCCACCTCCCGTAATAAAAACATTCCTTTCACTAAGGGGACTAATGAAGATAGCAGTTGCCGTGCCGGAAACGTCAATCAATAATTGGACGGGGACCGAATCTGGGCTGCTGGAAGAGAAAGTGCTATCCACTACACTACGAGCCACCCAGAAAGCAGTTGGGAAGGCACGAATGCGGAGAACGGGCGCGAGCAGGCGGTAGGCAGCACGCTGCGGCGGCGGCGCGGGACTGGCAGCGGCCGCCTCCGCGATCGATAAGGCAGCTCTCTGCGGCCGGTCTGGCCCCGCGACCGCCCGCTGCCGATGCCGCCACCGCCTACGCAACCACCTCTCGGTTGCCGAGTGGCCCAGATGCGATTGTGGCACTTGCGACTGTGGTGTTGATGGTGGTGGATTTGACGGCGCAGGTGACGGCGGGGACGTTAGTGTAAGCTCTAGATGTGGGTGTGGTGGTAGCGAGCTGTGGTGAGAGCGGGGGCTAGGGGGTGGCGTGGTCGGCAGCGAGGGTGGTGGCCAGGGCGGCGGCCAGGGCGGCGGCGACGGTGACGGTGAGGTCGGTGGCGAGGGCGAGAGCAAAGGTGAGGGCAGTGGTGAGGTCGATGGCAAGAGCGGTGGCGAGTGCCATGGCGAGGGAGTAGCAGGGCGGTGGTGAGAGCAAAGGTGAGGGCGGTGGTGAGGTCGATGGCGAGGGCGGTGGCGAGTGCCATGACAAGGGGGTAGCAGGGCGGTGGTGAGAGCGGCAGAGAGCGTGATCGGGAGGAGGGCGAGGGCGAGGGCGAGGGCGAGGGCGAGGGCGAGGGCGAGGGCGAGGGCGAGGGCGAGGGCGAGGGCGAGGGCGAGGGCGAGGGCGAGGGCAAAGGCAAAGGCGATGGTAATGGTGATGGCAAGAGCGGTAGCGAGAGGGTGGTGGTGAGAACGGGCGGGAGCGAGAGGGTGATGATAAGAGTGGTTGCGGGGGCGCTGGCGTGAACTAGGGCGATGGCTATTGATGTGAAGAGGGAGATTTTGGAAGTGGTATCGGAATTGCCGGCGAGGGCAGTGGGTATAACAATAGGCTCGATGCAAATGGGCGAAGAAGAGCCTTTGCGGTGGGATGGGGCGAGCTATCCTGGGACACTCCCAGAACGGGCTTTTACCAGTAGTCCAAAATGCTTCCACGAAATACTGTTTCGAAATAGCTGGGATTATGTTACATTTACGTTTAGTTACATTCGAGCTACGCGTTGCCATTACAGTTCTTGTATGAAGAATTAATTTATTCTGCGAGCTACAATAAAGTTCCTAAATATTTGAATCGGTCATTAAAGCTCTCCAATGAATAGCTTAAACATTGTTTGTCATCATAATGAAACTCTAGGAAAACAGAACGTGAATCATTTTAGTTTTACAGTGTGCATTATAATTGTATAAAGGAAATATTGGCTCTCCGTTACGTTTTGCTCCATGTGGTTTGTGGAGCAATAATTATCGTAAAATATAATTATTTACATACATTTTAGTCGTACAAGCATGGATCTGATTTTTTTACATAATATTTCTTAAGTGTGTAACGTGTATTCGAACTAACCTCTCTTTGAAGATTATTTCATTTTATACTCATTTGACAATATTATTTTTTCGTACAGTGTATCCTCAACAATTGTTTAATAGTTGATCATTATTGAAGTGAAGATTACATACCTATAAATAGTATTATTCCAAAATTCAGAAGGTAGCACATTGTTTACAAATAAAAGTATCCCAAGTTTTATTTATTTCAGCAATTGCACAACGTTTCGTAACTCGTTTCGAGTTACGAAACGTTGTGCAATTGCTAAAATAAATAAATGATTGTCATAAAAAAACTTGGGATACTTTTATTTGTAAACATATATTGACAATCAAGAAGAAATATTGATTTAGCACATTGTTTACATATTTTTATCTACTGAGGTAGTGTACTACGATACATACAAATTCTATATTACGTGAATGTGCTATATTTACCATCTAGGAATGTGTATGACAACTTTAATTGAATGTCTTATAAATATAAATCAGATGTACCTAAATCGAATGTAATGGTTTCTGAGGAATGTAATGCGACATCGCTCTAAATAAGCGAATTTAAAAATGTGATTATTCTGTTTATAATAGTTATAATTAAGGGGTGTTGAAGGGGGCAGTGGAAAGGGTGATGGTGAGGGCGGTGTCTGTAATTCAAACGTAACTTTAATTGAATTTCAACATTTGTTTTATGTAATACGAATAACACTTCTTCTTTAAAATAATGACCAAAATAACGGAAATCAATAAACCAATAGATAGTATTATCTCTCTATACCCTTCTTTGTTTTCCGATCAGATAATTATCTCGGTTTCTGTCCCAGAGTTAATCATTAATATTGCGAAATATTCACATTTTACATTTTTGTCCAAAGTTGTTTATTTAATGTATTTGCTCTCCCGATCATTTTTGAAACGCTAGAATACGTTCATAACGGTATTTTACATAAAAGAATTAACATATATTTCTCATCTATTTCTAAAGACGAGAACTAAAGCATGGTCGAGTTTAGTTACTTTTTTATTTCTCTTTTTTTTTTAATTTATTACGAAATATTAGAAAATGTAATAGATTGCATTTCACTGGTGAACCAAGGTCAATTTTAAGTTGACCAATCAGCAATATATTTCGACCGGTTATTTGCTATGCATCCAGAATAAAACACGTCGTTCAATTTTGTTGGAATTTGCTTTAAATGTATTTAAGTCATTAGAAACCGTCTAAGAATAAGGATTTTTTCCGTTTCGAAATGGATATTTTACAATTCTGTCTCAAGTAATGTTCTGCTTTTCCCCCATCATTCTAGACAAACGAATCTCGATAGTCAGGCTTTCCGCCTATTGGCCAGTTAGTTTGGTAGGAAGTCACAGATACAACGCGTTGGGTGGAACTTTGAAGTCTGCGATGAAGGGTAAATTTCGCCGCAGTGATAAACTCTCCTCGAAAGTTATAATTAAAACTTCATATTAGAGTTTTCATTTTTCACCTTCTAATGAGGCAAGGAAATATTTTTATTTAAAAAGATCATGAACATGGAAGTCAATTATATTTGTTTTTAATGTGTGTCTAATTTTATAAATGAACAAATTTAAAATATTGTTCGGAATTAATAAAATAGTAAAAACTAGAGGTTGACAACAAAAAATGTAATAAAATTACGTAAAAATGCATTTACATTTTCTTTTTCATTACAGATATAAATTCAATAGAATTCACTGGATTTTGTAAGAGGTTCCAGCTCTCCAAATTGAATACCAATTCTTTGAGCTATTTAATGATTATATTTATTTGGTGTCAAGGATATTTATCTTTTCTCTTGGTGTAAAAGTATAGCTTATTGGCTCTCTGTTCAGTTAAAGAGTTAGAAGGCGATTATAGTAAACTTTATTGGCGCCACATATTTCAACCGCAATCATAATTGTTCAAATGAGAAGGACACACCGCCTCGGCCAGTTTCTCTTAGAACTTGTATTGGTATGAAATCTTCCGTGGGCCACTTTGAACTTGGGAATAGATGTGGAGTTCCAGAAGTGAAAGCTTCGACGTTAAGCAGTTTCTCAGATGGCAAAAAGATACACCTAAAATCTTTAAACATTTTCTCGTGAACTGTTAAGAAAACACATGTAATTTCTACTTCAGAAAATGTAGTCCTCTTGCCATTTTCTCTGATTGATCGATAAACTACACGTCGACAGAGCTGATAGTACAATTTTGTAATAGAGCTCTGAGTATTGTGGATTGTTATAGTTATAAATTTAATTAGTAAAAACTAAATATTTTGAAAATGTGCACACAATTCACTTTTCCCCATAGCACGTCATACGCAGTTTTTAACTGTTTTTTTGACGTAAATAAAATAAATAAATAAATAAATAAAAAATAATATTTTTTGTGGTTTTCTACATACACCTCACGCACCGAGTGGTTCCCGAACCACTCCTTTGACGTAAGAGCCATGTCCGAGTGCTTTCGCGCAACGGAATGTGCTCAGTCCCCGCCCACACGCGTGGCCGAAGGGGCGGTGCGCGAGCGTTGGCGTGGGCGATGGCGAGAGCGAGGGCGTGGGCGGGCGTATTGGCTCGTGGAAACGGGCGACGGCCGCAACAGTGGCAGGTGACGCGAAGATTGCCGCCTTCCGCGCCGCGTTAATAAAAAGTAACGCCTCTTTCTCTCTCTCTGGACGGGTGGCGTGCGGGCTGGGGTTACCGCCTTCAACGACCGCCTTTAGTACCATCACCTCCGCCGGAACCCTGCCTCTTAAAAATGCCGCCCCTTAGATGTTATGTCCAGAAAAAAAATACACCAACCAGTATATATGGAACGAAATTTTTTGTTCATGTCATACAAACCATAGATCCCATTGGTATCAATAACAATACTCACTGTCGTATCTCCAGAAGATGTCCAACAATACATGCACGGTCGTTGGTTGGTTAGTGATTCCGGGCCCGTCAACAGCTTAGGTAACCATTCCCGTAAGTGTAGTGCATGTTTATTTTCTTGGGAGGTGGCAGTGATCTTTCCCCGCTGGATGGCGAGATCCGGCGCCGACCTACCGTCGGCTACCACGGTTTCCCCCTTACCAGGACTCTCCCACCAACGGAGCGCCGCCCCAGCCGGGACAAACTCTAAGCTCCCGACCGGTCTCCCGGAATATGTAGTAGTGTAGTGCATGTTAGTGTCAGTGTGTGTGTGTAATGGGAGAGGATAGGAAAAGGAAGTGGCAAGGAAGATCGCACGCGGTCCGTGGCCGGTTAATTAGGGTACTGATCCGGCATTCGCCTGGTATTGATCGGAGAATCTACGGAATACTACCGATCAAAACACCAGGCCGCTAGAATTCTCCTCCAGAATGCGAATTAGTAGCCTGTTAAACCATATTATAAGAGTATAATGCCTTCTTCTTTCTTTACCATAATTTAAAGTTGAAAGTTCTTTTTGAAACTCAGAACTACTCTGTTCACCTAATTCTCAGCTTAAATACACAAAAATCCCTCGGCAGCCTAATCCGGTATTCCCTGTTGACATTCTCGGACAATTTTATTCCAATGTTCGATGACGTCAAGTACGCTATGGACATTCAATATATTGTTAAATTATGGTTTGGAAGATTCTGTTCACTTCTAAGTAAATGCTTACTTTTTAATTATTAATGTAACAATTTTCAATTTTCATTCATTTTTTTCACGTTCTTTTAATTTTGTATGGATTTATACTACCCACACGTAACATGAATGTATTGAAAGAGCTGAAAATGAAACACTTCATACGTCTTCCCCATTTCCCTTGTCTTCCGAGAAGCAACGGCTCAACTTTCATCACTTTAATATCTCTTGAGTTAAACCACAAAACGAATTACCTGAGTATTCCAGGAACCCGGCCCATATTTCACGTTGTCGAGCTAACCGATTTTCGCTCGCGTAACATCAAACTCCATCCACGCGTAGGTCAGAGGTCTGGCCCGGAGGCAGCTTCGTCCAAGAAGAGACGATCTGGCGGGAACACGCTCTTATTTTGTTTTAAAACAAAGGACGGTTGAAAGGATCTCCGCCGACCAGGCACTTGGCGTTTGGCGCGAGTCCACCGCCGCCTCCCCCGCCGCCGCCCTCGCCCCCGCCGCCGCCCTCGCCCCCGCCGCCGCCCTTGCCCCTGGCTCCGTGCTCGCCCACGACCGCGTGGGCGTCGCTGCCAACCTTCCTCCTCCCCCCCTCGCGACCCGACCAACGCGCCTGTCCCGGCCGCCTGTAATCCACGCGCCCGATGACAATGGTGCCGAAACCCAGCTGCACCTTTTAGGGGTGTCCCCATTGGGTGGTAGAACGTAACGGTTTGAGGAAAAGACGGGATAGGTTATGTATTAGAACGTAGAAAATTATATCTAAGGCGTAGTTCATTCATAGTTCTTTAACAATGAATAAAGCTTTCTCACGAAGTAGCTTGACAAGTACAATGAATGGGCAATTAAATTAAATTGACAATGACATAAGAAAATGTTGAACCATTTACTATGAAGAAATATGAAACATGAAATATGAACAGTTACGCATGTCTTCATAGTAAATGGTCGAAAACTTTCGTACATGACTGTTAATTTAAATTAAATATTTATATAGTTCGACTTGTTATCATTGTAATAACACGTTTTCTGATTTGTTTATTGTAGCACTGGATATGGCTGATATGCGGCCAGAAAATGTTTTTGCTTTATCAACAACTAAGATGCAACAAAGCCTGAGAAAGTCGGACACCATTTTCTACTATTGGCTTCTATCTTGACATTATGTAAAAAAATTGATCAAAACATTTTACACATTTCCACTGTTTATTGGTCCTTCAGCAGTGCTTTTATTCCTACAGTCACTAGAAAGCATAAATAAAGCACTAAGAAAGTATAAATGTGTAAGTGAACAGGCTGTTTTTGAGAAATGACCGTGATTGATTGTAATGTGAATATTGGTAATAGAATCTGTGTATTGTGTATGTACAAGTTCGAGCATATTGGTAGTGAAAGTGGGAATAATAAACCTAATGATGGCTAAATAGAAAGTCGAAACTTTGTTTTTAGCATGAATGTTTTGTTACTGAACCTTAAATTAAGATACACCCTAATGCATACTATATGATGTGGTCAAGAGGAAATCGCAGATGGGATAGAGTTTGTATATTATTGGAAGCCAGCTTAAGAGATGCGGTTCCGAAGGTTTTAAATATATAATTATTACTGTATTTTTGATGACAGAAATTTAAAAAAAAAAGATTCCGTCCAGTTAAACGTAAAGTGGAAAAGGCAGCGTGATTTTCGCACGTAGAACTAGAGTAATTCGTTTAGCAAAAATAGTTGGTAGAATACTGACCTGAGACACATTGACTACCAAACGTGCGCTTTGGAATTGGGGAGGTTATACATTAAAACTAACAAGAAAACATATATGTCATTAACATTTTTTGTATTTTAACTACATCCACAAATGCATGTTAAAAGGATGAAATTGTTTTATAATATAATATCTTGGCTGTCTTTCACTCATTTGTCACAGAAACACTTTTCGAAATTCTCAACCTGTCACTTTCTGCAAATTTATTCTCCACAGGTGAACGATTAAGTATAATGAAGGCAGAAAACAACAAACAGAAGTTTACGATCTAGAAATACTACCTTTTCAATAAGACCTAATTTCTAAGATTAACCAACTTGCTAGAAAATAGTTATTTATGCACCAAGGGCATTATAAGGGTTCTAATGATTTAGTGACGACATAAAACTTGAGGGCATTTGGCTCGAGGGCTTTTAAACCAATTAACGATCGTGGTACATTCAATGTTTTATTCTTACCTAATTTTAATGATAGGTTTACTTATTTACTAATTAACTAGATGTTGACTCGTTTGACTTGTCTCTTCACATTTGCCTCCTATAATTCCCGTTCATAATTTCCTCTCTTAATTCCCTCCATAAGAGAGCACGTAGTTAAAACAAAAGTTGATCATTCAATAGTTTTAATATTTCCCTCGTTATCACGATCCCCTGGATCCAGGTAAGTTATGCAGAGTATATCGATCTCCATATCGAAGACAATAACAAGCAATAACGTACCAGTAAAATATATTTTGTCTCCAAACAAGTCGTCAGTTCTTCATATTAGTTGTGCATTTATCTCACCCTAACATTAACGAGAGAGCTCAACATTACTACGTTGCCAGCATCACGGGTCCTCCCCCATCCTTTGAACCGCCGAGCCGTGCTCCACCCACATCCACTACGGGTGTGCCCCACCTACACGACCGCACAACCATTTACCCGTCACCCATCCGACACACCCATCGTCCATCCGACAACTCCGCCGGCGGACAGTGTGCCATTACATGTGGCAGTATTTGTTGCCGCCCGAACCAAATAATCCACTTTTCTCCTTGAGCCTTCGGGCAGCAGTTGGCGGCACAAACAGAAAGAAACTGCGCGCGGAAGAAAGTTCGAGACGGGGACAAGAAAAAGAGAGAGAGTGGGAGAAAGAAGAGAGGGAAGTGAAAAGGAGAAGAGAGAAAGAGGGAAAAGAAGAAGATACGGAGCGAGAGGAAGAGTGGAATAGAAAGAGTGGGAGAGAATGAAATAAAGAGGGAGAGAAGGAAATAAAGAGGTAAAGTAGAGAAGGAAAGAAAGGCAGAAAAATATGAAGAGAGGTCTGAAAATGAGGGTGAGAAAGGGTAGAGGAACGAGATAGGACGGGAGAGTACAGTGAGGGAGAATTACAGAGGGAAGATGAGAGAGGGAGGGTGTGTGAGAGAGTCGGAGTTGGGAAGTGGGCGAGGGAGAGTGTGAGAAGACGATTCGAAGAGGATAGTAAGGGAGATAAAGATGTTGAGAACGATAGAGAGAGAGAGAGAGAGAGAGAGAGAGAGAGAGAGAGAGAGAGAGAGAGATGAATGAAGAGAAAAGCATTACATATGTATAAGTATTTAAATAATAAGATAAATATTGTTAATACTAAAGAAATCGTTGGACACGTAATTTAATTTTCTCATTCATGTAGTTCTAAAAGTAATTTTTTTGTCTGACTAGAATTGATACACAAATTATTAATCAAAGAAGCAACATGCATCCTCACTCGTTGTATCCCTACTTACAAATTATTTCAATCAAATTCCCTCGAAAAATCCTGCCTAGGTCTATGAGGAGAGTTGATTGATGAAACAATGAGTAAATAGGATACGTGGTGATAGAGAAAATAAATCGCGTTGCAACCTTTCGAAAAACACAGCTATGCATCACACGGGACTCAAACACATGACATGCAGCTCCACTTATTAATACGCAGTTAATGGCTGGCATGAAATATTATTGTGTATGGAATAAGTCGTAATGTGTTCCACAGATTATTTCAACGCGAGGATGTGAAGTGACTTACCTTCTCGCACCACTGTACTCGTGTGATAGGAATAGCTACTCCGAAACCACGCGGTGCAATCACCTGTACCACACTGGCATCCAATCCTTCTCCATCAGCCTTACGGCCAATTTTATTTGATTCAACAAAAATTAAGGAAAATCCTCCGTCTTCTTAAGACATATTTGTAGCTTCACAGTCTGTACACTTTCTTCTAGACACTTGTCGGGAATTTAGATATATCGTCAACAGTGCAATCAAATAATTTTCCTCCAAGTTCTTGCAGAAGTGAGTTGACTCATTCTTGAGGGTCATGATAAGGAATAAAAGCCAAAATCTGCAGATCGTTTGCCGAAACAAATAATTGTTTGTTTTTTCACGGGACAGCATATTTCATGTATCTAAGATGTCCAAAATGCTCGATACCTCCTTTAAAATTCAACTTACAGTTAGTTTAGAAAAATAAGGCGGATAGGTATCATGAAGTTCAAGAAAACTTTCAAAGATTATTTTTCTCTCTAATGTGTCAAATAGTACAAAATTGTTTTAATTGTTTCTTACGCTCAATAAATAAAAATGACGGATAAAAACTGCAACCTTCGTCTCCATGTTTTTAGACACGGTTACGGTTGGTGACACTCCTGTGTCACCAACGCCGGCCCTGCCTTTCGCCATCTCCTTCCATCGGCCTTTATTCCACCACGCACCAACGACGCAGACAAGAAAAGAGAGAAAGTCAACCCTTTCTCACTCTTCCAACTCCACCCCTTTCTCCCCCCTCAGTCCTTCCCCAACCCTCTGTATTCCACTCCGCTCCAACCCCTAGGGGCCTCTTCCCAACCTCGCCCCCCCCCCACCGCTAGCGAGTCACAATGTCACTTCTCCGTTATGCATTGCCCACGATTTCTGAATACAACTTACTTCCTCCTCTGAAATATGCACATTGAAAAAGGAAGGCGCGCGACTCACTTGTTCCAGAGGAAAAAATCAATAGCCTCCTGCGGTGCTCGGAGGAGCGCCTGTTGTCTGAAGAAACTCGAGGTTGGTCGAAGCGCCGAGCTTGCTTTCAAGTGGAGGCCTCGAAATGGCTGATGAAGATGCGAGATTTATTGGAAAAGGCCTGTTCGCCATTGGAATCCGTCGGAGTATCGACGAGATTTCTTTCTGCTCGCTTTCAGGATCTCGTTCCCTTTATTTAATCTACGTAATTTTCAGAATTTTTGTGTTTTCCGCGTAATATCTTCCAATATAGTGGATCCAAAAACGGTTTGTCGTTTAAAGATGCTTGAAAGCAAAACAAGAAATATAAAAATTAATTCAATGTGTATTGAATTAACATGATAAACTACTGGTGCTACAACAGCACATACGTAGTCGCATTTTTTTGTTTTACAATTTTCGAAAATACAAAGAGGTCAACGAAAATGAGATCTGAATAATTTTATGCGCCTTTTACTATATTTATGAAGAAAAGAAACTAGAGTCGTTTTTAGAACTATGTACTTATAAATTGCATTAACTTCAAGCTGAAATAAAGTAAAATGTAATATTTATTTCAAACAACTGTACATGACTTTATCTAATAGCCTAAATTTTTAGAACAGGTTCTATTTAAGCATAATTTCTATAATTATTGATGTGCTTCTGCAATGTTAATTTCATGCAATTTTCGAAAATACAGGGAGTTCACCGAAAGTGGAACCCTCAACACATGTTTACAGTTCTTTGCTACACGCGAGGAAAGAACGTAAATAAAAAATTTCGAGCCGTTTTTGAGAAAATAATTCTGCAAAAATTGTATTTCACGTCAAATTACACGAAAACTACTCATATTTTCGAAAGACGTTAAATGCTTTATTTCAAGAAATGTTTTTGAGCAAGAGAATTCACAAGGAAAATATTAACATTGTAATTGTAGGAAGTTGCCGAAAACAATTTCAATTTTTTAATTTTCGAAGAATTACGGGTTTTAACAAAATCTGAGCCAATAATTTAAGCTTCCTTTAAGCAACTCGAGGTCTTTTATTTTAATGATTATATATTCGTTTTAAACTCGCGGAGTCTTGTGTTCCTTTAGATCAGAGAATAACAGTTTTGGAGAAAATCGTCTGAACGGAACTGACGAAGTAATTTGTTATTTGTATGAACAAGATGTATCCACTTTTTTGTTACGAGGTCCCGACAATAAGATTTTATGTCGAAAAATCGCCGATTTCCCCGCATACTATTACTATATTTTCTATTCTTACGCAGTAAGTCTATATAGTAAAAAGGCTAATACATATATTTAATGAGTGATGGGTTAGCTGTTGGAATGCAATGAAGAAATCTGATCGATTTTTCTGCCTTAAGCCAGTCTCCATGATTTATTGCTCAGAATTTGCGTATTACCTCAACAATTTTGTCAAACTTATTAAGCTCAAAAACATTTTTCTTTTAACCAGATCATATGTAAAACAAATAGTCCTTTGAAGGAACAGACGATTTTCTTTTGTTGGGTTTCGGACCCCGTTTTCATTTTCTTTAAATCCTGAGTATTTGAATATTTGGTTTCCTACGTAATGGTTTCTACGTTTCGGAAAATAAATATATTCCAAGAATTGCATAGATAAGAAAGAACACAAAATTTACAGAAAATTAGTAATAAAAGATTTAAATAATATTCACAAAATGGTATTTTACAAGTGGAACCTGTTTCATAAAAGGTTGGTGTTGCTTAATTATTGTGAGGGCATTCCTCATTAATATCCCTTTATTAAATATTATTTACAAGTTTCGCAATCTTTACTTACATTAATGTTCTGAAGCTTAATATCTCAGACACATCATTTTAAACAGTTTTGAGAAGACAAAACTAGTAATAAATTGATACCAATTGATGTGAAAATTTATTTTAATAACAAACATTTCTGTTTAGAATTGATTGATTGAGTGTTTACTGGCGCATTAACTAAGATCACTTGTTTCGTGTAGTGGATGTTGCATGCTTGGAGAGCTTGTTCCTCATTAGCTGAATTATGAAGATCTGATCCGATAAACACCAGGCGAACGCGGATCGCGCGCGATCTGTCTTTCCCATTCCTTGTCCTATCCTCTCCCCTTACACACACACTTACACTAACATGCACCACACTACCACATATTCTGGGAGATCGGTCGGGAGCTCAGAGCCTTGTCCCGGCTGGGGCGGTGCCCCGCTGATGGGAGAGTCCTGGTTAGGGGAAAACCCCACTAGCCGACGGTAGGTCCGCGCCGGATCTCGCCATCCAGCGGGGGAAAATCACCGCCATCTCTAGAGAAGAAACATGCACTACACTAACGGGACTAATGACCAAAGCAGTTGACGCGCCCGGAAACACGAAAAAATCAATCAATGAATAAATCAATCAATGAAGATCTGACGCTGTACAACACATTCGCAAGACAACGCATAGGACAGCGTATCTTCATGTATCTCCTCCAGTGAGGCATCGTCCAAGGCGGGTCTAGTTTCCCGACAAGTGTGGTAATGTAATGCATGTACGTGTGTAAGAACGGGGTGTGGATAGGGCAAGGAAGAGGAAGGGACGATCGCGCGCTTCCCGCGGCCGTTTTGTTAGGTTACTGTTCGTGCATTCTCCTAATATCGGTTAGAAAAACAACGGAGTGCATCCGGCCACTAGAATTCTCGTCCAGACAACGGCTGAATTTGATGTAACTATCTAGGAAGAGTCGAAAATCTTTCACCGTCGTGACTCGAGACCGGGGGCGGTGGCTCAGTACATTAACACATGTGACTGCAGCGCCTCTGACCAGGAGGTGCTAGGTGCGAGTCCCGACGGCGGCAGGATTTTCGACACTAGCTTCTCAGCTAGGTCGAATTCAATCGCTGTCGGGAGGATAATTCTAGCGGCCAGCTGCTCTGATCGGTAGTTTCCCCTGGTTTCATCGATCAACACCAGGCGAATGCCGGAGCAGTATCCTAACAAATGGGCCACGAACCGCGCGCGATATTTCCTTCCTCTTCTTTGTCCCATCCTCTCCCCTTACACACACACATACACTAACATGCACTGCACTACCACACATGCCGGGAGAAAGGGCGGGAGCTTAGAACTTGTCCCGGTTGGGTGTGTGCCCCATCGGTGGGAGACACCTGGTTGGAGAACACCCCGCTAGCCGACGGTAGGTCGGCGCCGGATCTCGGCATCAAATGGTGGAAGATCACAGCCACCTCTCAATGAAAAAACATGTACTACACATACGGGATTAATAACCTCAGTAGTTGACGCTCCGGGAATCACTAACAATCAATCAATCGAGACTTGAACCAACGAACCTCCCTATGAAAGTCGAACCTCGCACTACAATTGAAAACGAAATGTCTGACAAAAGCAATGCGGCGATGGATTTGCTTACATCTTTAAGTAAAACCCACCTGTTGTTCAAAATCATTTTCTGAGAAAAATAATTTCACATCTTTGGAAATTCTTTAATAAATCTCTTTAAACATTTTGGAATTAAAATATATTTTCATACATTCTCAGATGGAAGAACATTTTTTTAAATTCTCTTATTAAGAATTAGTACTAATAACCCCTGATTTAAATGTAAACTCAAATACTTTTTTAAACAATATAAATTAATTAGATAAAAATGTCCAATAATTGTTTTTATCTTAGTGGAATAATCAGTTAACGTAATAATAAACATAAGAAGGAGTCTGACATATTTTCCAAAAACAAAGTACATTTACTCAAACAACAAACCCCCTGTTGGCTACCAATAGGCCGACAACGTTACACACATTTACACTTCCCAACCCCCAAAATAAACCTTTCAGTCAGCAAACGTCAATAAACGCTACTTAGTCAAGATTAAGCGTGCCTTCACGCATAGAAACCAACCATTAACATCAAAATGATCGAACACAATAAACAACCCTTCCACCCGCGGAATGTTCGTTCCATAATCACTTTATTAGAAACCAAAACGCAATATATGTGCCCACCAATTAAGACCTACGATCCACGTGGGGCGTCAGCACGCGTTCATGTTTTGTTTGCAATAAGCGACTAATGCTTGACAGACACGCGGAATCTTCCCAGCAGAGCGGTGACTGATGCACCTACAACTGGGGACCTTTGTTGGTATAACGCGGGGCCCGCGGCGGCGGGGATGGCCTGTATGGGCTTCCCGCCCACCATAACTCATCACTCGGCTTAAACACGACTTATTTGAAGGGTCCGCCGACTGGCAGCTGGGCGGCACCCGGCTGGGAGGCATCTCTCTATTATTCATCTGCAGTGAAATAGACCGAGCGACATCGCCATGTTACTTTCACCTGATGAATATTTACCACAATTACCGATAATACCGCGTTAGCAATTGCCCACAGGGACGCATGAAACATTCAGTATGGAAATAGAGTTTTTAATTCATGGATCCGGATGCTGCATTTTTTAAAATATTCATTTAAATGTGCTGGCACTTGTGTGTTGCAAATAAAATCCTGGGCGCAATTGAGGCGGAATGCTCGCGTCGTGTTCATTGGCTCGAGGATGGGTCGTCGATATTCATACTCTTTGACTGCGGGCGATACTTTTTTGATTTGATACGGGAGATTCCATGAAAGAAAATGTTGCATTGTGGACGTTGTTCCGAGATTTTGTGTGTATTGCAAGCCTAGCAGGTGATGAAGCGTTATCGATATGGGATATTGTACGACTGACTGTGTTTTGTGATGGAAAACTTTTCGTACTGGAAAAATGATTCGAAATGTTTGAGGGAGAAACATGAGAATGGGAAAATATTAATCACCTACATAATTTCATCTGCATCAGAGGATATTTTTTTTCTAATATTTGCTAGGTTCTGTTTTTTAGTTGAGTTCATTGATACACTGATTATTACTATTTTAATTGAGAAAAGTTTAATTTAAATTATTTGTAATTCATACGAAACGTTTTATTGTATATTTAAATGAAAACGTAAGCATTACATGACCCATACTTATCCTCAATGTTCATGAGACCAAATATAAACAAAGTAATCATTCGAGAGAATTAAAGTTAAACATATTCTGACATGTTATAATAATAAATGTATCAATAAAATATTATTATTTTAAAACAATTTGTATGAGAGATATGAATTCTACTTTACAAACTGTAATTTTCTTTATATGGATTTTACAAGATATATGTTCATTCTATTTTATATTAAATTCTTTTCTTATAATTTTTTAAAGATTCATCGTTTCACTTCCATGAAATAATTTTCGTATCCCTATTCGTACTCATACGTTGTACGTAATTTCTTCAAGAAAATAATAATTATGTTGGCATGTACTACTAGTTCTGCGGACACACCTTGTAAAGAGAAAATAAGATCCAACTACGCATTTGCTCCTGAATAAGTAACAAACAAATTTATGCATAAAATGCCGATCAATAGAGCCCTCCCTATAGGTAGAGGGAGGATTCGTATATTCGAATTCTCTCGCAGGTAAAAGGCAGAAAAAATTGGTTTTGTAAAAGGGTAATTATTTATAAGAGAACATTCATTAATATTTTAGTTTTAAATACGGTAGAACTTTATTACAGACTTTATTACAGAACGCCTTTATTACAGATCACCCAACTTACCAAATCTTTCCTTCAAAAAATGATTAAACGTACGGTATTCTCATTTATTAATCAAAATATATGATGCCATCCAGAATTAATTCATTTCTTGATATCTGAGTGTTGTTGAAATATTCCGATTTAATGGTGTGCAATGGCTCATTTATAACAAAAAATATCGACTATATTCACAAAAAGAGAACAATACGAAATAGTTCATGGATTTGATTGTAACAGAACTGTAACAAAAATGGAAGTGATCAACTTTTCTAAGGGATAATTAATCTTCAGATATCACAAATATCTGAAGTAAAGAAAATCTAATGATTAAATCACCAACGAATTAAATAAACAACGAGAACGATTCTCACACTTTTTTAACAGTGTGTAGTTTGCAGTTGAGAGAGCCCGATTTCCCGTTTTTAGTATTTCTTAAATTACTTGGAATTTTAATATTGTCAGAAAAAGACGTAATAAACAATTTACAATAATTGTATTCAAGCTATTAATAACGAAGCACGAATTGAACAAAAATTTACTTCACTACCTACACGATCAGAGTTTTAATTAGTGACATATTTAACTAATGTTAATTATATTGACATTTTAAAACATTTTAGTTCTTTGATTAAAGGTTAGTAGCCAGTGATTAATTCAGCAAAAATTAATGTGTAGCATTATATCCTTCATTCAGCCATTTTATTCTTGCAAAGCTGAAGGGAGGACCGAAAAAGATTAAACCAACGCAAAGGCACACGACCATTATTCGGCCTCGCTGCAGACGAAAAGAACTAGCAGGGTAATGGGCGCGATGCAAGTGAAATTAACCGGGATGCCCCCCAAACTCCATGAACACACGCCGATTTGAAACTTCTACCTCCCCGAACAGCCACTACAACCATTCAAATTGCCGCTGGCACCCATTGCCACGAACTTCATCACCTTATGCAATTGACACTCGTCAACACCAGCGCCAGTGATATCGCTGTTGACACCATTGGTTGACACCATTGGCAGACATCGACACAAGCGAAAGGTCATCACGCTGTGTAAATATGCACCACGTATAAATATACCCACTGTGTATGCACCGCCCAATTCTGACATGATTGACTTTCCTTCTGCCACAGGTAGGCAATCATCCTCTGTATTACAAATTTAAAGCCCAATATTCATCTTACAACATAATTTTTCATCCCGCAATCCCTCTTGATAACATTTTTTGAACGCTATTCTGAAACTGTCCTCTATTCAACTTCAGCCATTCTTAGGCATAATGTTCCAGCGTTTGTCTCAATGTGGCTTTTACAATAGTTTTGCCTATTGATATATGCAGATAGCGCACGTTTCCGACTCTTAACTGCACGCTGTGCAGTCCTTGTCCACGCCAACGCGACAGAACCCAGCTCCTCCCATACCCCCTGCCACCACAACTACGCTTCTCCAAGAATATGTGCCGTGACTGACGCCACTCCTTTCGTGGGGCCACACACGCCTAGTGATCTTGCTATCCTCTTCTTGCATCATGATCTTTATGGTCTTGATGACTGTATTATTGCTCCAATAATATTCATAAAAGTCGCACATTATGATCTCCCATCCACTTCTCCCTTTGCCAGGTTCAGGTTCAAAGACGGTCGCCAAAATCCCATCGCCGCGGACACACCCGTCATCAAGGACTCCACGGGCACAGCTGGTACAGCCACAAATACAACCAAACCTGCTATAGCACCTTCCAATTCGACTATCCCATCCATCGCGGCGTTATCTTCCGTTGGCATCAGACCTACCGCTGTGACCCCAACAACAGAGACGTCATCGCCACCGCTACTTGCCCTTCCACCTTCGCCCTCTCACCACCGCCCTTTCACCACCACCCTTTCGCTCCCGCCCTTTCGCCACCGCCCTTCCACCACCAGCCTTTCGTCAATACCCTTCCTCACCGCCCTTTCCCCACCACCCTTCCACCACCATCCTTTCGCCAACACCTTTCCCACCGCCCTTTCACCACCACTCTTTCACCCCCACCCTTTCCCACCGCCCTTTCGCCACCGCCCTTCCACCACCATCCTTTCGCCAACACCCTTTCCCACCGCCCTGTCGCCACCACCCTTCCACCACCACCCTTTCGCCCCGCCCTTTCCCCACCATCCTTTCGCCCCCACCCTTTCGCCACCACTCTTCCACCACCATCCTTTCGCCACCGCCCTTCCCAACCGCCCTTTCGCCACCACCTTTTCGCCGCCACCTTTTCAACACCGCCCCTTCGTCACCGCCCATTCGCCACCACCTTTTCGCCTCCTCCACCCCAGCCATCCCCATTCCCACCACAACAGCCTCCATCACGATCACCGTCACCACCACCACCAACATCGCCACCGTCACCGTCACCTGCACGAGGTATCCCCACCTCCACCGAAGCGGAGGCTTTTGAGGTGCAAACGGTTTGATTAATGCCGCCGCCTTTGCGCTTTGTGGCGGGCGGCCGCGGAAGCGCGCTCCCGCATTCAGCTGTCGAAACTTGGGGCGGAGACGCCGAGCGGGGCGGGGCAGGTAGGGCCTTTGTAGGGCGCGTGCGAGGCTCGCTGCCAGGACCTCTGCGCCCGCGCCAGCGCCATCGGCGATTACACGTGGTGCGGGCTTACACACGGCTCACGCACGGCTCACGCACGGCTCACGCGTAGCTCACACCGCCACGCGCGTGTCGTCAAGCGCGCCGCAACTTTGATCCGTAGTCAGTGGGTGAAATGACACTTGAAATGCACACTGCGTATTATGCGCTCAAAGCCTGATATGCAATATCTTCGGCGAATATACTCGTATAAATCAAGTTATCAAAAATGTAATTTCATTATCTGTGCACGTCTTCTAGGTCAGTGGGAAATATAGTTATTCAAATTATTGTTCTCCATGTTGTCGCCGCAGAAGTATATTCCTTCACGAAGGACATGATGAGGAATAAGAGCCACAATTTATTGCAAATTTACCCTTGAAAATAGTTTTTATTGCATCGGAGCGAATATTTTGTTTACAATTCTTGCCAAAAACGTTAATTTCTTTATTCAGAGTTCAACTTGTATGTGGTTTAGAGTAAGGATCTCAGAATTAAGAAGACGTGCACTAAATACACTTCTTTCCTTAACACGTCACACACAGTTTTTAACTGTTTTTGGCATAAAATGAAATAAAATTAAAGGTTCGAGTCCGAGCATCTATAAGTGCGGAAAAATATAACAATAATATATTTATATAATTTATGTAAAATTCATTAATTGAAGTCATGAGGGAATTCGAGTAACAGAAGTTAGTGGGGTTTTGCAGGACAAACTCTCGCGGAAAGAGGCCATACACGACTTATTCACACGCGCGTGCTTACGTGGGCGTTTTCACGCACGCCGCGACATTGCTTGAGCCTAGGAAAGAGTAAGCGGTTAATATAGAGCGATTTTCCTAAGGATGAGCCAAAGTGACATCTAGTGCTGGCAACATAACTGAAGGTTCTGTGGTCGTTGTGCCCTTGAGTCCATTACACTCCCTCCCCGCATTCGTTCGTTTGCAGTTGGCTGACTTGTAAATGGCTCCGAGTCTTCCTTCCTTGTCCGACAAAAATATAGTGCGTCGCGAGAAATAATTGAAATTAGGAAGTGCAGTGTAATGTGCTCTTCTGTAAAAATTCTTTTTTTCTTTATATATTACATTCAATTTAATTTTTGTGTGATAAATATTATGTTTATTTTAAAACAGAGACTTTAATGCGAGATGCGTACCGGTGCACGTGTTTCCGGCTTAAAATCATTTTTTCTTTCTATTTACATTCGTGGCAGTTTTATTTCACTGATTGTGAGAGTATGTTAAGAGATTTTCTACATACGTAATTAAAATTAAATATTTCCCAGACTCACGTAAGTGCATATACCTCAGCGAAACTCTTAGACTTCTTCTTAGGGATGTTTTCACAGGAGCCATTAGCACTTTACGAAGGGGCGTGACGGAACAGCTGTCGCGGATGAGGGATACTTCTCTGAAATACATGTGATGTTCACTTGTTTTCGGGAACTGTCACTTTGGCTCATCCTTAGGAAAATCGTTCTATACTGCTTTTACAATGGAGCCACAATATCTTGAATTTGTAGGGAAATTATAAAATTCGAGTTAAATATTATGGGTTCCAGTATCAGATTTACTAGCGCGGTTGAAAAAAAATTCTACAAAACAAGGAATTCAATTCAGCAAAGTTCAAGTTGTTGAGGTTCTGCGCCAGCGCAAACTGAAAGGGATTATACGCAACCTGAGTTCACGCACGATTTACACAGGCTCACACCAGACATCGTTAGGCTTGCGTGCCCTAGCTTGATCTGGTGTGTGAGTGTGTGTGTGTTAATGTGTGTTAAATGTAGAAAGATTTGAACTGCGTAGTAGGGGAACGCAGGAATCTTCATGCGGATTTTTCATGGACTGGTTTACAGATTATTTCAAATCTGAAAGGGAAATGCTAAAATTAAACTTATCAAATATCTCCTGTCCAAATTTCAGAGGTATCTGTCGAATTAACCGAAAAAAACTTTTCGAGATGTCCAAAAAATTGAACTATGAAATTTCGATTGGTTCGTTTTTGCTTTTTTTTTGTTTTGTGTGTGTGTGTGTGTGTGTGTGTTTCCGGGCGCGTCAACTGCTTTTGGAATTTCGAGTTAGAGAGGTTCTATGTCAGTGCCACCCGATAAGAACTACGACTTGAGTCCGGCCACAACTCACTCCCGCAGACACACGTCTCGATAACATGACGGTGAGTGGGCAACCGGGCGCGAAATATAGCTAGCGAGTGTAATATAGAAATGTTTGGACTGCAAACAAGAAGCAGAAGTGTGTGTATACTCATGGTTACTGATGTGATATTTTAATACAGAGTATAATGCATTTCATTCTAGACTGAAACCTGGATAACTCAAGTGATTGAATATGTCGAGTTCCTAATAATTAAGGAAGTCTAAAATCAACTCAAAGTTTCAGAAATCGAGGGATACAAATTATTGAAATTCGAATTATTGAGTTTAATAGGATTACTTGGATATCCCATTTATGAATCTCACTTGGACAAAAATTCAGAAATTTATTGTCAATGTGTGACATTTTCCTTTTTCCCCATTCCCACTTTTTCCTTCCTATCTCTGTCTCTTCTCTTAGTCTCCCTCATTGTTTATTTCATTTTCTCGCCCTCCCTACCTCTCTCTCTCTCTCTCTCTCTCTCTCTCTCTCTCTCTCTCTCACTCAATCTTTCTTTCTCCCTCTCTCTCATCCCCTCACCTTCACTCTCTCTCCATCTCTCCTCCTGTCTCTCCATCCCTCTCTCACCTTTCCTTCTTCTCCCTTCCTCCCTTCCTTCCGCCTGTCTGCTTGAAGCCAGTTTTTCTTCATAGATTGAAGTTTTTATCATTGAAAATTGTATATATTTCTGTTCTAAACCTAACGTTTACTAAGTCTCGTATTACACAAAATATCAATGAATCTCAGCAATTTCATTTCAATTTTTCTGACACTTAACGACTTTTAAGGTGACATTATTGAGATAACGTATTGATCTCTTCTTTGACGTGATGCAAAACACATCTGGAAATGGATAAATGATCTTATGAATAGATGAATGATGTAAAAGGTAGTGGAGCAATGGTAAAATGAGAGGCAGGTGAAAAAGGGAAAGCTTGAGTAAAGCTGTCATAAATATTATTTGTCAGTTCACAAGAAAACATAGGATTTTGACCGATTTTTGAATCCCGGAAGAGTAACGGAAAATGCGCTTGCCGTTACAACACGCGTTAGTACATTTATTAAACATAAATTTTGATTGAAGCTTACAGTTTACTTATAGCAGTACATTTTGAAACGTAACTCTAAACGATTGAAAACCTCTTGATTCGATTTCATAGGAGCGTGTGCGCATCCTGAATACTAGCGCCATGGAACCTGAATCACGCGTGGTTGCAACTCACGCAAGTGCACGCAAAGCGACGGTCACGCAAGGCACGACGCACGCGCGTGTGCGAACTTGTGAGCAAAGGCATGGAAGCGTAGAGCGATATAAACTACACACCGGCACACGCACAGTCGAATAATGATATGTGTGGAGTTAAAGCAAAGATGTTACGTTTGCAATGTTATATGTAGGATAGGTTGATGCAGGTTGAAAATAAAGACAATAATGCTCGCGGGCAATGAAGAAGAAACCTTTTCGCGCTTAAATGTCCACTGATAATTGCCACGTTTTTTCTTAAAACCATACGGTTATTAATATGAGAATCACTAAATTTGCTATTAAATTCTACCCACATGATACAGGTAACAATAAAAATTTATCGGGGCGATTGAATTCAAGATTTAATGATTAAACTCCACAACATGCAAAGTTTTGAAAATAATGAACGTTGTAATTAATTTGTATAAATTTAGACAATTATTAGACTATTAATTATTGAATAAAACGATCTATAGGTCCTGCATAAAGAAACTCGTGTCTCAATCTGTTCGGTACGTGATTCAAAGAATGATATTCTTGTGTTAAGAAGTAAAAAAAAATATGAAATTTTAAAGAGTAAAGAATAAAACTATCTTCTCTTTTAATTAAAAACTATAGAAATAATGTCTCACCTGCTATCAAAAAGTACGTTTTCGAGTAATTAAAGGAAACATTTGCTTTTGTTACATTTAAAAGGACAAAATTAGTTTTGATATACTTCTATACTGGTACCGACCAAATGTTTCCCACAAATATATTTGGCAACAGAGGGAGAGGGATGTTTATCTCAAGTGGCGTGTTCTGGATTTTAAAGATGATATCACAAGATTAATAACCTATTTTTAATTCATAAATTCAGGTGGAATTACACATAGCAATTGAAAAAAAAGATATTGTAGATACACTAAAATAAACCAGAAACTAACACAAAATATTTTACCAATAAGTATATTTCGAACAATAAAAGGAAAACTTACTATTGATTTTGAGACGATATTTAAGAATATAGTTTATTTTTAATATACTCACCTAAGAATCCCAACCCACCTGTTCAGATCTCATGTTCTCAATTTTTACAATTATCTTTAGGAGTGACTATTTAGCTACCAATCCCCATAAATGAAAATGCGTAAATCAATGTTATTCGAGGAGAATCTGAAATGAGACAAAGGCGGTTTATACAACTAAGAAAAAAGATGAAGACGTATGTTTCTTAGGCAGTTTGTTTCTTAGAATATGCTTCTTTGTGGCTCATAATGTGATGTAATATAATTGGCTGTAAAAAAATATGTACAATATGTAACATGTACGACATGTACATATACATGTCGTACAATTGTATGTACGACATGTATAATAGGCTGATATTGCAATAAGATTAATTGCATTGAGAAATGCTCTCTATTAAATTGTGGAAAAGGAATATTTAATGTAAAGAAAAACTATGGCGTTAGCATT
The DNA here is from genome assembly GCA_011170035.1 of Teleogryllus occipitalis. Classification (NCBI taxonomy): domain Eukaryota; kingdom Metazoa; phylum Arthropoda; class Insecta; order Orthoptera; family Gryllidae; genus Teleogryllus; species Teleogryllus occipitalis. The sequence goes on along the minus strand of BLKR01000537.1, from coordinate 257,898 downwards.
AACAAAATAAAAACTCTCTGTTGGATCTTGTTTGGGATTCACAAATTTCTCTCTAGAGAATAAAAAATAATAAAAATTAATTGTATTATTTAGAAGATAAATGTCTGGTAACAAATAAGAAGTAAAGCACACGACAAATACACTAATTTATTTTGTAATAATTATTTTTATTGACATGTATTCTGTATTTTAATGAAATAATAATTATTTAATATGTGTTTTCGTACTATTAATAAAGAAGCGTTACAAGTTATATTCACATAATTTTCGGTACGCAAGGTCACTGATTTACACAAATTTCATGACGCTACTGAGGTTCTCAATAAATTAGTCAAAATAAAGTGGGTCGACAAGATCATTAAATTCACTTCAATGTAATTTATTTGACACTGCAGTAAATCAAAATGATTCAATCTGAATTATACTCATCAGCTCCACAAGTAATGATTTCTGAATTGTGAAATACGTAGGTAGAGAAGTTCTTTTTTCCTCCGCATTTACTTTCATTAACACCCAGAACCGAAGTACCAAGTGGGAAATTATGTCAGTCTAGTTACAATCGAAAAGGAACATGTCCTCATACCGGCGATTCGAACGCATGTGGCCTTCCTTAAAAAAATGGCAATTCGAAACGTGTTCACGGACGTTCTATAAAAAGCATGCCAGGGGCTAAAACCGACATTCATTAATCCGCTCGCGGGAGCTAGGGTATTTCATGACATTGGTGTTCGGGCCACAAAGCGTGACTGGAATAAACACTCGAACAGTAGAGCCGAATAGGTAGAAATCCAGAAAAAAGTTTTAATGTTCGATTGCAACAAATTCATAATTAGACAAATAACAATTCAAAATATCCGTGTTTTTGAGGTTCGATCTATAGTTTTTAGTTAGTGAGTAAATATTGATGTTTGTGTTATTTACATTTACTTCAATATTGAATATATAATCATAAATCTGTGAAACACTTTCATAAATAACTGATAAAATTGGTTGAGTGTGAGATCTGGAAAACATACCTACACTACAACATACTACGTTAACTACAGAAATAATTAAAATTATTCTTGTTCGATATGCAATATTATTGTACTCTTACTGAGACGAGACAGCGTGAGCGGTGGTACGGACATACCCTCCCCTGATCCATTTGTCAGAAGAAAATCAGAATACTGAATCCCCTGAGGGAAACTGCATGGGTTTTTAAGCTGATAATAAATAAGAACAGATACTGAAATTTTCTTCAATAAATTGAACCTTAACTTAACTCTTGCACTGCTCGTTTGAAGTCGGTTTGTGTTGATGCCCAACCAATGCCATCTGGGAAATCTAGATTGATAGGTGGGTTTAGAAAAACACTGCATGCCCGATGCCACATAAAAATTTAATATATGATAGTTACCATTAGTCGTAGAAAAAGTACTGTATGCAACCCGATGTAATGGATATTAATACACAGGTGTGATGTATGTGATACTCTCTCCTTTCTCACTCATTCCGATGTATCACTTCATACTTGTGTATTAATGTCAGTAATTACATCTTCGTTTCAGAATATACTATTGATTTGTCCCCACTCTTGCGGCATCTGACCCACTGTGCGCCGCGAGCTAAAGTCGGGTGATTTTCGCTGCGGCGGCGAGTGCAGCCTGGACGTGCTACCGTGGAAATCCGCAGCTTCCGAAGCGATGGCCGCGTGCGTGCTGATGCCTGAGCGACCGCCACGTCCGAGGTTGCGGTGGTGGTTGCAACGCAGGGATGTTCTGTGATAGGGCACAGAGGAATCAGAGACTGATGGAGGAGGTACCGACCAAAGGTGTTGAAGAGATAAGCGTGGACGACCGTTAATGGGGTGACGATTAACATATGAATACGAGTGATTTATTTTTATTAATAACATCAATAATAATAATAATAATAATAATAATAATAATAATAATAATAATAATAATAATAATAATAGTATCGTCATACAGAATACACTAATAGTGGAAGATATTTTTTTGTAAGAAATCGTCGACACAAAACCCAGCAAGTGCGCTTCTGGAATAGAATAGACAGTACTTACCGAGTTCTGCAACAAACATTTTTAGGACGAAAACAGAATTTGAAGATATGACGTAGAGAACTGATACGTGTAACACACATTATAATCGCGCATAAACAAAGCTCCACAGGCACTTAACACGAGGTTTCATGTCCGAAAGGACTAGGAGGTTTGAGATAGAAGGGCAGTTTTGTGGGCCACGAGTTTTGGGGTCAGGCGGAGAACAACGGGAGACAGGTGGGGCCAGAGATACGTTTCTTAAGCAGAATTATACAAAATGAGACATTCTTGAACTTTTAGTACATTTTTGGAGATTCAGCTCTTTTGGGAGCTCTTCTGGCTCTTTTGGATACTTAGCTCTTCTCCGTGGCCTGGTCTTATATGAGCAGTAAACATGTAATTAAATTGAAGGAATAGAACCAAAAATAATGTTCAACAATCAAATTTAAATGAATATTTCATTTTCTAAATACTTTTATACAACAATGTAATAAATTAAATGTTTTATTTAATTTTCACGGAAACTGCGATATCAACATATAGTATATGCGGATTGACAACACAACAATTCTTTACTCAACAACCGTAACAAAAACGTTTCTGTTCCATTACTTAATGCATGAATAGAAAATATGTAATAGTGGGCGTTCTCTTCCTTTTATCCTTACTGTTGCAAGACTCAGCTGTGTCGTAATCAATGACACTGGGTATGAGAAATCATTAGGTGTATACGTAGTATGAGAATAAGTAATATAATACCATCACATATTTGGATTTTTTAGTCAACTTCGAAACAACTTCATTGTTTTTATCATTTTTCCGAATTCCTGGGTATCACTTGAAACCATGGACACCTCTGACATGGCGGAAGGATGGATAGATTTCCTTGAATTTCTTCACTCAGTGGAAATTTGGTAATAAAGATATTAGCAATTGACAAGAATAAGAACTGATGGCACAGCATTAGCTTGAAAATTTTTAATAGTTCGATGCTTTAACCTTTCTCCTAGTTATGTGAACAGTTCCCAAGGTGAATCTCTAACTGCAGTTCGTTGCCCGATGCTTGGCGTAGAGATGGGTAGTGAGGGAGAGAGATAGATTACTTTCCAGCGCAATTTCCGAACGCTGTCTCCTTCAGTTAACTCAAAAAGTCCCAACCCCGTTTGGCTTTCATGCTGGAGGTAATTGGTGCTGTTTCTTTCACATTCCTGTAATAGCGAATTGATTAACATTAATTCGTTAAGATTAATGATTAGATTAAATTAATATTCGTTATACGACAGTCTGATGCACTTTAAATTACTAGCAAAAGAACGGATTTCGTTTTCTGAGACCAAGCACAAATGTGGGTATTAAATGAACCCAGTTATGACGGCTGTTTTGGTTGACTGTCGTTAGAGGCGGCTGGCGTTAGAGAAAAGCTACCAACACGCATGCCAAGCTCCGTGCGACGATCTGTATGCAGAATTCACTGGACCAGAGAGCGAGCTGCAGCAGTAGCAGAAGAGAAGTCCCTGGAGTGCGCGGGTGACTGCAGCCCAGAACGACGCACGAGGAAATGTCGATTCCGGGGATGGATCTCGTATCCACCGGTCAGCCGAGCGCAGTTGCAGGGAGCGTTCAGAGAGCCGAGGAAGTCCCACTGCCAGGCAGCTGAGCATATGAAATGCACCAGTGACTTGACTCTTGGGAGGTGACACGCAGTGCCTGTTTTCCTTCTCATGTATGAAGTGTAGAGAAAAAATTATGACGCCAAAAAATGATGACGTGATTTTGACCGGAATTCGTGTTTAGAGAGTCCCTGATATCGAAAAAGTTGTAGTTTTTTTTATCTATCTAGGGACCACTCTAGCGCGTAGAATTTTCTCTAAAACGGAAATCTCCTCTGACCGCACTCCAGGTTCTGCGAATTTAAAATAGTTCTTTTATTTTTTTGAGGTATGTTACATGCAGCCCCGAGGTTGTTTTCTAAAAAATTGAAATGAACAAATAATCATTAATTTTTGATGACTCATCATGAATTTATAATGTAGACTAAACTTTCTGATACATTTCAAACAGTTGAGTTCCAGATCTTATCGACCTTGCACGCGGTACCTTGAAGTCCTCGAAAGAAACAAGTATCGAACGAGAAGCTATAAATTTGTTCAAATGGTCTTATGGATTTCTGTGTAGGGCAAATGTTTGTCAGGAGTGTGGTAAAGTACCTACGAGAAGTTCTTCCGTATTACTTTGTTTTTTCAAAAGTAATCTCCGTGGCGACGCTAACATATGGAAATTTCTTAAGATTCACGTAATTGGTGATGTGGTGGCTGATAGTACTACCGCCTTTGAAAGATACTGAACCAGCGCGAAACGGATGCGCGAAGGAGCCTAAGCTTCTGAGTACCTCCAAAGAAGTCAATTGTTTTGTGAACCTGGCAGTGGTCACATTACTGAAGGTGAACAGAAACTAGTTATTTTATTTTTTCTGGCGCTTGGGGTATAATAAATCCCCACCTCACCGATTATATAATTATTTATTCCGTGTTTTGTTTTTTTATATTTCCCAAAACTATGGATGTTTTCAAGTATATTATTAAGGGAGATGATCCAGGATTTGAGGAATGGGTCGAGATCAATTTACAAACGGAAGAGAGCGAATTCAGTGGTGAAGAAGTGGAAAGCGTATGCAGAAATTGCATTAAATGAAGGACAGGGGAAAGTGACTTAAAATTGATGTTCTGTTGTATTAAGATGTGATTAATTGGTCCTTTAGTTAGATTCTGCTCCTCGGAAGACAATTTAATGATTAGTCTGTGTATTGGTTTAAAATATAGTTGGAGCAGTGATTTTTTAGTGATTCATGTTGATCTTCATATATCTTTTAATATGATAAGTAACTGTGCCCCTTGTTTACTTATTTTTGTATTAACACTAATAATATTGCATAAAGTTTCTTGTTCATATCACCAAAACAAACGTTTTTGTTATTTCAACAAGTTTAAGCAAGTTTTTGTGTTGGGGTATGTGTAGTCCCAGTGTACATCACCAGTTACGTGACCAACAAATGATCTCACTAGTCACGAGTTAATACACATACACGTCCTTCCTTAAACAAAACTACCAACCCTTAATTGTATAGTGTAACTCAGCTGTAACACAATTTTTTTAGATCATAAATGCATTCTAACGATTTTATTTATGAACTCTTTTATATTACACATGATACATCATGCGTTTATGTCAACTAATGTATTGTTAGGCGATAAACGCGATAAGATAACGAGATGAAGTGATAGTAATCTAGTGTCGTTGTGAATCGGAACTTCCTGGTAATACACTCTGTTTCCTTAAATAAGAAACGAAACGTATTTAGGAAAATAATAAAACTAAAGTACGAATGACACTTCTTTTATTGACTAGTTTGATACTTCTTTTATCACATAAGCGACTTGAAAAATAAATAATTATTTTAAATCGTGAAATATAGCACATTTTGTTGGAGGAATAACACAATTAATTGTGTATTGTCCTCAAGAAATATTTACTTCTGATTTTTTTATTATTTTCCCCTTAATTAAAATAAATAAATGTAATGAAAAATAATTATTGCAAGTAAAAATAAAAAAAATCATGCAATACAGGGTTAATTCTCCTCCATTTCTGCGGATCGGTCCAACGCAACAGCGAGTGGCAGCCGAGTCTGAAGGGCGTAAGCCACGCGTATGACCTGCGCACTGACAGGAAATGGCGCCTCTGGGGATGGAGCTCATATCCACTGGATGGACGAGTCCCGCTCGCTGGGGACGCCCTGCCATCGCGTCGCGCCGGGCGACGAGCGGTACGAAATCCGCCAATGGCGTGACACTTGGGAGGCGACATGCGTTAAGCGCTCAAGCGCACGTGAGCAACCGTCAAGGAGGCTTTTACTGAGATTTGGAACGTCTCTCATTGGCGGATCGCACCCACGCTGCTTTGGAGAGAGCAACATGTGATACAAGCTCTCGTGTTTCTGTACAATTAGAGGCTGTGCTGATCATCATAATGGAAACTATTATTTACTTTCACAATGATATTTAATAAATTAGTTACACTGTTTGTAGTGTACAATTCTAAAAGACTAATAAATATGCCTGTAAAATGTTATGTACTTCACCCCTTTGAGTCAATAACCCTTATCTCGATTAGGTTTTTCTCCAGATTCCTAGACCCACTGAGCATTTGCTAAGAAAGCTTGTATACGTACGTAATATTGAGATTCCCTTTTGCAAGTTGTATTAGGTGTAGAGCGGGAGAGGGGTGTAAATAAGAATTGCTATTTTGTTAGAAATATAAAATAAAATCTGTAGTACATTTACCGATGGAAATATGTTTTTGATACTTCATTTACTTTGTGTACTTTAATTTATCTACGGATTTGATTATGAGCGTATCTCTCGTCATTTAAAGTGTCTCTATGTATTTGATTATTTCATATCGTGACTTTGCGTGTCTTTGTTTGAACATGTGATGGGTATTTCATTTACCCAAAATCGAATATTTCACTTTTTATATTTCTGCGATTTAAAATTTATCCACGGTATTAATTAACGAACGGAAATGAGTCGACTCTTTGAATTCTGCAGCAGGGCCTTTGAATTCAGTGTAATTGCATTTGGGTTTTACTTTTATTTTCGAAATCCTGTGTAGAATTCATGAGTTTAGATGTGAATGTAATCTTGCCCGCAATTCCTATTTCAGTAAAATATATAATTACATAGTTTCGAACGACATACAAGTTTCCCTTCAAAAATAATAGAAATTTGAATAACCGTAAAGATTATACGTCCTTAAGCACATAAACTTAAAAATCTTAATTTAAGTTTACTGCACTTTGGTCAGGTATGTATTGGAAATACCGATTCCTATTCAATACATATCCCTAAGCATTAACCCTTTTCGAAAATTTAGGGAATATTATGTGGTTAATGACCAATAATTTCGGCCCTAATTGCTAAGGATGAATCGTGCACACCTTACTAATTAAGTAATCATCAAATTCCAAAGTACATTGTGACATTCTCAAAAACAATGCATACAGTTTTGTTGCAGGATGTACGCCTATTATGATTATATTATTCCATTCTTTCAAGCAGAGACAATCATTAGGAATCACCTTACAACAGCAAAAGTATGAACTGAAGAGAGTTTTTTTGTAGAACCGCAATTGACGTTAGAGAAGCCAGAAAGAGAGAGAGAGAGTGAAACCAGAGAGAGTGTGAGAGAGAGTGAGAGAGAGAGAAAGTGAAACCAGAGAGAGGGAGAGAGAGAGAGACAGAGAGAGACAGAGACAGAGCTCCGGGGATAGAGAAGAAAATTAAAAGAATCCGAAACGAAACAGCCAACGGTATAATGTGCAAAGGCTGGGAGATGTGAGTCCCAGTATGTGATAAACCAAGGCTGTGAGTCCCAATTCCGCATAAAGCTTGGGTGTTTTCCAATGATCAGGGGCGCAGATGAATATAAATTTAGAAATATTTTATTGTTTCAATTACATAAAACACTGCACTATATTGCATGAATGGCAGCCTGATTTTGTATAGGAACAGTAAATCTATATCAGCCATATATATATATATATATATATATATATATATATATATATATATATATATATATATGGCTGATATAGATTTACTGATATAGATATATAATACATACATATATGCCTCTGGGATGGGCAGCTTTCCGTGTTCTGGTTCGCTTCCCGGTTGAGGCAAAAATAGAGTTGTAGCTTTCCCAGTTTCGTTAAAATCGTCCCAGTTTCTATAGCTGTGAGACGAAGAAAAGCTCAAGCAGGCGGATCTTGCTATATAGTTACGATGAAGATAAAAAATGTTCATTTCATATTATTCTTACCCTCAAGCATGGGAATATAACTAGACCCAGGCAGGGGGCCACCGGTAGTACAATAATCATGAAGACTATTTTCTCTCCAAAATCGAATCACCAACAGCCCGTATTTTTTGACTGCCAAATTATCGGCACTTTGCTGCTGTTGATGACACTCAATCGCACCACATCAGCCCTCAGCGTGCGAGTCGCCGACCCAAAGCCGAACGCCCACCGATCTGCGTGTGTGGGAAGGCGGAGGATGAACGGGCTGTGGTGTGGCGCACTGTCCGCTGCCAGTATTTCGCGCGTGCGACCAGCCACACCCCTCTTTCTCTCCTCCCTTGCGAGCGATGGCGACGGCGGGGGGTGGTGGGTGGCGGTCATGGCGCTCCCCGGGCCAGCGGTCGCGACCGCAGTGTCACCCACCGGAACGCCCGCCGCCGCTCGACCGACCGCGCGCGCGCGCGACACGTCTCCGGGCTGGGAATGATGGGGCGATGGTGAGATCGAGGTGGTGTGGTTGGGTGTTGGTGGAGTGCTATTAGCTTGAATCTGGGGAGTTAGTGGAGCATTTGTCGCGTCTTGTTGAATGTTGCTGGGGTGGTGGTGGGTTGGAGTGTTGGTGGGAGGGTTGGACTGGTTGTGGGTGGAGCGTTGCTAGAGTGTTGGTAGGTTGTTGGTATGTCGGGTGGATGTTAATGGGGCAGTTAGGAATGATTGGCTGATGGTAGATCGGGATAGAGTTGGTATTGGTTGTTATTGGGATGTAGGAAATGGTTTTAGTGGTTTGTTATTAGCTTGAACCTCGGACGTTGGTGGAACATTAGTCGGGTCTTGGTGGATGATGGGGTGTTGTTGCTTATCGGTGGAGTATTGTTGGGATGTTAATGGGGCAGCTGGAAATGATGGGGTGATGGTAAGATCGAGGTGGTGTGGTTGGGCGTTGGTGGGGTGCTATTAGCTTGAACCTGGAGAGTTAGTGGCGCATTTGTCGCGTCTTGTTGAATGTTGCTGGAGTGTTGGTGGAAGGTTTGGACTGGTTGTTGTTGGAGTGTTGCTAGAGTGTTGGTAGGTTGTTCGTATGTCGGTGGGATGTTAATGGGGCAGTTAGTAATGATTGGCTGATGGTAGATCGGGATAGAGTTGGTATTGGTTGTTGTTGGAATGTAGCAAAGAGTTTTGGTTGTTTGCTATTAGCTTGAACCTGAGAAGTTGGTGGTACATTAGTCGCGTCTTGGTGGATGTTGGGGTGTAGTAGTATATCGGTGGAGTTTTGTTGGGATGTTAATGAGGAAGCTAGGAATGATGGGGTGGAGATCGAGGTGGTGTGGTTGGGTGTTAGTGGAGTGATATTAGCTTGAACCTGGGGAGTTAATGGCGCATTTGTCGCGTTTTGTTGAATGTTGCTGGAGTGTTGGTGAGCTGGAGTGTTGGTGGGAGGTTTGGACTGGTTGTCGTTGGAGTGTTGCTAGAATGTTGGTAGGTTGTTGGTATGTCGGAGGAATGGTAATGGAGAAGCTAGGAATGATTGACTGATGGTGAGACCAGGATAGAGTTGGTATAGGTTGTTGGAATGTAGCAAAGAGTTTTGGTGGATTGCTATTAGCTTGAACATCGGACGTTGGTGGAACATTAGTCGGGTCTTGGTGGATGTTGGGGTATTGTTGCTTATCGGTGGAGTATTGTTGGGATGTTAATGGGGCAGATGGGAATGATGGGGTGGAGATCGAGGTGGTGTGGTTGGATGTTGGTGGAGTGCTATTAGCTTGAACGTGGGGAGTTAGTGGCGCATTTGTCGCGTCTTGTTCAATGTTGTTGGAGTGTTGGTGGGCTGGAGTGTTGGTGGGGGGTTTGGACTGGTTGTCGTTGGAGTGTTGCTAGAATGTTGGTAGGTTGTTGGTATGTCGGAGGAATGGTAATGGAGAAGCTAGGAATGATTGACTGATGGTGAGACCAGGATAGAGTTGGTATAGGTTGTTGGAATGTAGCAAAGAGTTTTGGTGGATTGCTATTAGCTTGAACCTGGGCAGTTGGTGGCACATTAGTCGCGCCTTGGTTGATGTTGGGGTGTTTTTGTAATATCGGTGGAGTATTTTTGTGATGTTAATGGGGCAACTGGGAATTATCGGCCGATAGTGAGATCGCGATGGAGAGGTTGGGCGTTGGTGGGGTGTAGGTAAATGTTTTGGAAGGGGCTCAAGCAATTAGCTACGAAGTTGGTAGCTCACTGGTCGCGTATGTGTGAATGTTGCTGTAGTGTTACTGGTTTGGTGTTGATATATCGGTAGCGTGTTAATGTGGCGGCTGGAAATGGTTGAGCGATGATATGACGGGAATGAAGTGATTCGGTGTTCGTGGAATGTAGATAAGGGTAGGGTAGGGTGTAATGTAAGGGATGGGTAGGTGGGAGTGTTGAGTGGGTGTAGGTAATTGTTGGTGTTGGTGGAGGGGTGGTTGCATGTGAGTGTGTGGATTTGACGCATTAGTCGCGTTGTTGTGGATTTTATTGAAGTGTTGGTGTGTCGATAGTGCAGTGATTGAAAATTGGTGGAACGTAAGTAAAGAATTTCGTGCGGATGTTTGTAGTAGCTTGAACCTCGGATGTTTGTGGAATATTAGTCGTATATTGGTTGATGTTGTTGGGATTTTGAAAGGATGATGGAGATATTAGTGTAGAAGGGTAGGGTGAGATTAAGGTATAGGTAAGGCTTTAGTGGGGTATTGATAAAATACTGGTAGCATGTAGCTGGGAGTGGTGATGCTTTATTTAGCGCGCGTTGATATAGGTTACAAAAGTGTTGGTCAAATGTTCATGGTTTGATGGTGATTCTTTATGATTTAAAGGGGTGTTGATTGTATATTGGTGCGATGTTCGAGATTTGTTGGAATGGTGTCGGAGGAGGGAATGGGTACAGAAGATGGGCAATTGATGATCTGTTGGTGAGGCATTGACAGGTCTCTAATTCAATGACAATTTTATGTTGGTAGTAGGGTGCTGGTTACCTAGTTGTTTGGGGATAGTGGAATGCCGTTAGTGAAGTGGTAGAATCTTGGTGGAAGATGAGAAAAAATACAATCCAGGTAGAGTATTAAGAGAATGACGGAAGCGTGCTGGAATCCAGAAATGGTTCAGTGCAGTAGTGGAATTCAACTGAGACTGTCAGAAGTAGATGGGGGTAGTGATTGTAAAATTGTGGTGGGTGCTCGATGTATGGTGGTGATATATTGATGATGTAAGATAACAAAGACTTGATTATGGTGGCGATGTAGGATGATGGTGTACAATGGTAGAAGAATGATGAGGTAAGGATGATGGTAGTAAGTGAAGAATAGTAACAGTATAATGTAGTGGTGAGATAGTAATGGACAAAGGATGGTATTCGAGGGATGGAATGAGCATTGGCTAGAAGTAACAATGCAAATATCGATATTCCCATTGCATACTGGGTGGAACAAAAGTCACTACCCATGATTATTCTACTCTATCAAGGTTTTAATTTCACATGAAACTTATTTTCCTCCTGTCACACTCATACATTGTGATAGTTAATCATTGACACACTAGAGTGCACTGCCAAACAATCATCAGCATACATACGTTGCATCCATGTGGTTAATTTGTAGTGTAAGAAGAAATAATTTTTTGTATTTAAAGTCAGTACAAAGGTGGTTATGCGTTAATAACTTGCGAGGGACAATAGGAATGCTTCTCAGATCACCTGATCTCACGCCCATGAATTTTTAATTTTTGGGATTGATTAAAGCTATGGTATATACCTTCCACCTTCCCATGTCATTCTGTTCACATCTACGTACGTCAATCTGGAAATAAAACGGAAGTAAGCATGCCCTTCTTCAGAGCTATACTGCAGTATAGCAGCAAGGCCACAGCAAGATGGCCGAAACGTCAGCTCCATCGACCATGACGCGGCTAATCCTGGACAGCGAAGAATTCATGCGGCCTAATATTTACATTCCGTGATGAACGGTTAATTTTTGTTAGTGCGATTTTCGGAACATTTTGATGCGGTACTGGTTGCGTAGAACCATGGGGGTGAAGATGGAGTGCAGATGTGAATTGTTCATGATTAGTGGCTGGGCAAATTAGCGGCTTTGCTGGCAGTGAGGTGCTTCTTGGATGGTTTAGAGCGAGGGATGAAGTGGTGATGGAGTAATTTTAACGCTCGTTGTAGGAATTTCATAACAGTGTTGTGATAAACGTACTTTGGAATAAGGTAAAGTTTGAATACAATGGTCGCTGCGGAACAAAGGGTGGAGGCTGTGGTAAATTGGCACTGATCGTGATTGTAGTAGCTATAGCTTACGTGGTAACTATAGCAATTGTGGGTTAATCTACGCGAGAGAGTTGTATCATTCACTACGAAGTGTTTACATTGTTGGAAAAAAATTTCACTGACAAAGAGTCGGAGGGAAAGTAGGGAAGACACAGAGAAATGGATTGGATTTGGAAGTCGCACAGTAAAACCAACTGTGATTGACGTAAACACAATGTCTGCATTGCAGATGTAAAAAATAGTGATAAATGAGATCTCAAATACACGTAAGCACATACAGCACTCCATTCACAGTGTTGGACAACATTTATTAGATATAATACTCAAATTCGTGTGATCGCGAATTAAATTCTCGTACTTTCCATTGTTACTGGAAAGTCATTTTTTTCTTCTCTTTAATGCCTTCAAGGCGACATGGAGAAACGTTCATTCTAAAAAAATGTCTGAATAGAAATGAGTAGGATGTTTTTTGTTTCCAAAACATTACTTTATTCATCGAAATGAATTTAAATGCGTTTAAGAAAAATACAGATATTGTAATTTTTGAATTATATGATTGAATTTTAGTATATGTAATCGAAATATTGTTTTTATAACAATACACGTTAGTATTGGATTTCAACTTTCTGTAACTCTCGACATACTGCATTTTCCATACATACCGCCTCTCATACCCGCTACAGAACGCTGCTGCAAGTTCCAAGCAACACATTCGCACCGTGTCATGTTCACTCTTTTCCCAATTCGCAATTGCCTCGTGTTCCTCCTCTTCCCCGTCCTCCCCCACCTCTTCCCCCATCCCCCTTCTCATCCGCATCGCCACTCCCCTCCGACCATCCCAATCGTTTCCTACCATTCACCCCTTCTCACAACTCCCCCTTCCCTCCACCTTCTACCTCCCCTCTACTCCTGCCTTGCAGTCTTTACCCCCTCCCCACCACCTCCTCTCGCCTTCTACCTTCCTCCTCCTCCTCCTCTACCCCTCCTGGCATATCGCCTCTCCCCCCACCTCACACTTCCAACCACCCCTCCCCCGATTCCCCCCCCTCCTCCCGTCCCCCACCACCCCTCTCATCCTACCCCCCTCGCCAACTACCTTTCCTCCTCCTGTTCCTCCTCCTCCTCCTCCTCTACCCCTCCTGGCATATCGCCTCTCCCCCCACCTCACACTTCCAACCACCCCTCCCCCGATTCCCACCCCTCCTCCCGTCCCCCACCACCCCTCTCATCCTACCCCCCTCGCCAACTACCTTTCCTCCTCCTGTTCCTCCTCCTCCTCCTCCTCTACCCCTCCTGGCATATCGCCTCTCCCCCCACCTCACACTTCCAACCACCCCTCCCCCGATTCCCACCCCTCCTCTCGTCCCCCACCTCCTCGACCGGGCGGGCGCCACTGCAGAGCAGTTACCGTGTTTTATCGCGCACGTCAACGGGGCCATGAATAAACACGCGCTTTTTGAGTGCGACCTGCGCGAGTCCGCGAGCGGCGACGTGGCGCGGCCAGACGCACCAACTACCCGGCCCGGCCGAGGCCGTCGCTGCGCTGCCGAGAGGGAGGTGACCGTTTCGACGAGACGATTCCAGGAGGCGCGCCTGAAAAGTTAAAAACGCTCCCGCGTTCGCGAGTGTTCCGAAGGCGCCGCCGGGTCGTTTTGTTAAGAATAAGTTTCTCTCCGTGACGTGCGAGGTGACAAAACTCTGCGAAGGAATGTCGAAGTATAGTAGGTTTGTTTCGAAGACGATTTTTTAGTTTTACTAAACGGGTTTTCAATATTTTTATTTTTACTTTCAAATATTCGGCAGAGTTGTAAAATCACAGTACGTGCTCGAGAACGCTAAAAAGTAATGTTTTGAGATGTTCATTAGAAATATTTTTTTAGAAATGTCTGGTCTTATGTGCGTGAAGACAAAATTATTAGAATTAATGCGGTGTAAAAAATGTATACATTTGGAGGCTATGTATTAAATAATCTAAATCCACAAGTACATTTTCAAAATACCGGTAGGTAGAAGGAACAAACATGGGATAACTTTAACAATGTTAACAACGGAATAAAGGACACAATTATGTTTGATACAAAATGTAAATTATTTTATTATGAAGAACACGTAAAATGAAATTTGAAACAAAATGGATACAACTATTACAGTAATTGTACAATAATTTTTTTTTCAGCGTTGTCTTCAATCTGTAGTGAACTTCAAGGGTCAGAGTACGCTTAGGGGAGAGCAGTTAATGTTACATTCACCAGAACGAGGCGCTGTACTTTTTCTCGTTTCCATTAAACACAAAACTCGTGCACATAGCCAATGTTCTTCTCATTACCGGAACAGTGAATACCGACACGTTCACTGCATTTTTCATGTAATGACGATGAGCTGTTTTGTACGGAGAAAAATGTAGTACCTTCCTAGTGAGCAGAAATACCATTTGAACGCTAACTACTGCGAAAAGAAATTGTAAATATACAAAATGCATGTTTGCGTGGTTTAATGTTTAAATGAAAATAATTAATATTTAAAAATACTTATAATTAACGCAATTCCCACCCTTAAAAACGGACGACTTTTAAACCAATTTAAACTAATCCAATGCATTAAATTTCATCTTAAGATATAAAATATGTTTGCAAAATATAATAAACTGATATTATCTACGAGAAGATCTAAAGGAGATATGTATTTGTCTCGTCACCAAGCCAAGACAGTATGTCAGTACGTAATATTTTCGTTGCCAGGCCATATTGTTAGGTGGTAACTGCTTTTATTGTAATACGCTATGATATTTAGGTGAACTTTTAACAAAAAGAATTAACACCACTAATAGCATTAGTTCTAGTACGTAAAGTTCTCTTCCTTCTATTAAAGCTAAATCGTCTCCTATATTATTTCAATAGTATACACACTTTTTGCGACTCTTACAGGGAACCAATCTTTATAAATGACGTCTCTAAAGAAAGCGAATTTCACAGAGACGTGACGAATTTCATTTAGACTTAAGAAAAGCGAAGAATTTGTTGAAAAAAAGTTTCTAAATATTAATATCAAATGCAACCCGCGACGCTCGAAAGCATTCTCAAAATCTATATAGTTAAAAAACTCCATACAAAGCGTTCTAGGGCCTTAAAACTTGAAATTCTGAGGCCAAAGGCCACAAAAAAACGATCCTCGCACCGCGATAGCTTCTTGGACATTCTGTTACATTTTGCTGGTCAGACGCTTCTCGATACTACACCCAACTCTTCAGAGACATGTAGAATATGCAATTCTATATGAAATGAAACTCATTACTTAATATTCTGGACAAGTGAATTGCATGGGTGTATCTCTCAGTTCCGTAATACAGTTAAATAATAATCCAAATAGTAGGGTTATGCTTGGATCCTGTAGTTTCGCATGGCAAACTTTAAGTAGTTTTCTCGAGAGTAAAAATGTTTTCTAAATTTTTTGTTACTATCAAAGAAAGCAAAAAGCTAACAGTCAAGGAAGATTGTATTATAACTTCAAACATTATTTTTATGGATTTGTTTTGAATTATTCCAAGAACATGTCTACTGAATAAACCTTTATTCAAAATTTGTTTCCAAAAGCAATTTCATTTTTCTCTATTTGTATTTTAAATTATATAAGTACCTTGGAAGTTATCTTTTTATTTATTCTAAAGAAATAAACATGTTACGTTAACAACTTTACCTCTTAATATGGAAAAGAAAAGATAGGGAAAGGGTGGAATTTAACATGGGAGAGTTCTCGCATGTGTACGCTAGCTATTTTATAAATTCAGAAACTGATAATGCGAGGAATTTATTATTACTGTGCTGAATTGTGTAATTATTACCGTGCTGAACCTGTCATCCATTTTTAATATTCCTTTGATCCTGCACAAATATCATTCATTTCTCATCTATAATCCTCCGTGAAGAAAAAAATAAAGAAAAAGGTTACAGAAAATTCTCAACGAAAATTTACTATTCCCAAACACTCGTAATATAACTCATTAACGCAAGACGGGAAAGAACGAAAGCTGGAGGCAAATTGTTTTTCTGCGTAGAAACAAGAGAGTAAAATCGGTGCTGGAATGGCAGGAAACTGAGGAGATTGCAAATGAATTCCGCGTCGCCGGCAGCACAAAATAGCTTTAAAAACAAGCCCTCTCCTGGCGCGTGGCCCACCTGCGCGGGCAGTCGGCGGCCGGCCGCCGGCCGCACCTCCACGTGTCCACAGCGCAGCGGCCGTCAAGAGGCGGAGAAAAATGGCCGCATGCCGTGGGCATAAATCCGCTTAAGGGTGTTAGTTTCGGCGGTGCCCCGCCCCTCGCAGGCCGGACGCAGAGGCCCACGCCGCTGCTGCCACGCCCCCCAACTCCGTCCCTGTTTCCACCACCGACTTAGATCTCGCTTCCATCTCCACTAGTGGCTTCGCTGTTCTTGTTTTGTCGTTTCCCTGTATATTTTCCATCATATCTCCTATCTCCGCCTTCACCACCTGTCTCTATCCCCGTCTCCAATTCTCCCAACCTCCCATTTCCATTTTTGCATACAATTCCGCTTACAACACCACTTCCGTCTCCAATTTCGCTTCCGCCTCCAACTCCGCTTCCGCCTCCAACTCCGCTTCCGCCTCCAACTCCGCTTCCGCCTCCAACTCCGCTTCCGCCTCCAACTCCGCTTCCGCCTCCAACTCCGCTTCCGCCTCCAACTCCGCTTCCGCCTCCAACTCCGCTTCCGCCTCCAACTCCGCTTCCGCCTCCAACTCCACTTCCGCCTCCAACTCCGCTTCCGCCTCCAACTCCGCTTCCGCCTCCAACTCCGCTTCCACCTCCAACTCCGCTTCCGCCTCCAACTCTGCTTCCGCCTCCAACTCCGCTTCCGCCTCCAACTCCACTTCCGCCTCCAACTCCGCTTCCGCCTCCAACTCCGCTTCCGCCTCCAACTCCGCTTCCACCTCAACTCCGCTTTCGCTTCCAACTCCGCTTCCACCTCCAACTCCGCTTCCGCCTCCAACTCTTTTTCCGCCTCCAACTCTGCTTCCGTCTCCGACTCCGCTTCCGCCTCCATCTCCGCTTCCGCCTCCAACTCCGCTTCCGTATCCAACTCTGCTTCCGCTTCCAACACCTTTTAGCTCTGCCCTCCTTCGTCCTCTTATCCAATTTCGCCGTCCTTTCCTCTTCTACCCCGGACACGGTTCCCGCCTCTGTGTGAGGGGTAGAAGCAAGCAATGTGTCCGGCACCTCTGCTCGGCAATTCGCCTTTCAACGATCAGCATCTTCCTCTATGTCCCTTCTCCTGATTGCTCTCTCTCTCTCTCTCTCTCTCTCTCTCTCTCTCTCTCTCTCTCTCTCTCTCTCTCTCTCTCTCTCTCAGCTTCGCCGTGTCCTCGCAGCTACTTTCATTACTTTTTAAACTCACATGTCGGTTAAGTATTTTCTCTTTCATTCCACCCACAGCTAGACTACTACGATTAATAGTATAGGCTTTATAGATATAGCAGATCACAATATGCAAACGGAGTTTCCAACCAAACCTGAGATTCAAACACAAGAAACATCAAGTCATTGACCTTTTATTAAGATAAACTGGGTATGTGTTGCATTATGCATTTAATGTAAAGTGAAAAGTTCCTTAAAGTAAGGTTTGGAAAGTTTATTATTAAAAATGTGCTTTTTCATCAGACCGTATCTCCCATCGGAAACACTCACGTTCCTCGCAACGACTTAACAAACCTCACCCAACGCCTTTGCTTGCAGTTGGTCTCATAACCAATCAGAGCCATCACTTTTTTCAAAATCCGTCTGAACCATAGCCAGCATAACTACATATGCACGCTAATCCGTCCTAACGACATCTTTGGACACCACTGAATCAGTCTGCATTTGCCTTTCCGTGCCCATCTGCGTATCTACTTCGCGTCCTTTTCTAATCCATTGTCATTTATCATTCCACAATCATTTCCTCTTCGTTTTTCGTCTTTACTCTCACCTCTGTCTTGTCCCATAACTTCCGTCAGTCTCGTATAACCTTTTCTTACGCTTGAATGTTATAGCAATATTAGTTTTAATAGTAATAATAATAATAATAATAATAATAATAATAATAATAATAATAATAATAATAATATTATTATTATTATTATTATTATTATTATTATTATTATTATTATTATTATTATTATTATTATTATTATTATTATAGCCTCTTTCCCCGCTCTTGTATCTTTTCTCTGCCTTTCATTTCACTTCCATTTCTTCATCCTCTTCGCCTCCAGCTAGACCTTCACCTCAATCCCTTCCAAACTGCTTCCCACCCTGGTGCTACCTACCTCCGCCCTTGCGGCATTAGTCACGTGACAAATAACAGTTCTCGAGCTGTTTGCGACCGGCTACGAAACGGGTGGGTGACACGCAGGAGTTGCGAAAGGGAGATGGCTAAGGAGGGTGGTGCGCCGGAGGTTGTGGCGAGTGAGCAGTATCAGAAACGGAACAACCGAAATTACAGGGATATTGCCAAATGAGGAAGTAGGTGATAAAAGACGCTCAAGCTTTATGTAATGGCCATATGTAGATTTACTGGTGGGCGGACTGGTGTACGGAGAGATGAGATGGTGGTGTGAGAAGTGCTGATATCTCACATGTACTATTGAGATCTTAAGAATGTTCTGAAAGAAAGTATTAACGCTGAAATTCGGATCGATGACTTAAAATGAGGTATTTGTGTATAAAGGTTGGATGTATTATACGTTAAAGTGCATAACAAGAAACCTTGATACTTTAAAAAAGCATTTATTGCAGATAGCAAGTATTGCTTGTATTTGTTGCCGATGATACGAGATGATGAGATTTTTTAATAGATAAAGCCATAGGAAAAATAGCAAGTGGTCTGGATAATTGCAAAAAAAACAGCTTACATATAAAATAGCTACTAATGACAAAGTGTTCACTGCTATATAGAATACTTTACTTATTTGTTGGAATTTATTTATCTAGTTTTAAATTACCCACTGCAATGTGTATTCTCTCAGAAAACAAGCTAAAAAAATATTTTTGACCATTTTTAGGCTGAGATTAGCAGATTTACTGTGTGACCGTATATCACAAGTCAATTACCCCTGATGAAAAAATAACACATTCAATAATAAACGTTCCGAAAACATACTTTCATAAATTTCTCAGCTAACATTAAATACATCATTCGACAAATAACAGTTTGTTTATTCTTAGTAAAAGGTCAATGGCTCGATAACTTTGTTTTCGAAACTCGGGTTTCGTAACTCACTTTGCATAGGGAGATGTACACCTCTAAAGTAAATACAATATTAACCGCAATGTAGGTGGAATGAACGAGACAATATGTACCTGACATGTGGAATTAGATAGTAATGTAAATAACAGGAGGCCAGCGACTGAAAGGCAGAGACTTCTCAAATATCACTCATTGGTAACTCCAAATTAAAAAGATGGACAGAGAAAATGATGTTGAGCGAGATGGACAGTGACAATGAGCCACACGCCCCAACCTCAATGTCAGAGTTCCAACCTTGAATTCTACGGAGATTGATTAAAGCTCATTAGATTATACCGAACACGCAGATTCATAGAGAATTACAAATTGAACCTCTTGATCAATATATCAATACTCCAATCAAAACTTTTTTCTTCAATCTCTCATCTTTACCTTGAACCAATACATTTGGCTTAGGTAAAACAAGACAAAATCGCCGTATACCTTCGTTCGAGAAATCCTCAGGACATGCTTTTCCCACAATGAATATTCAATAAATTCAAAAATAAAATTTATACATCACATTGAAGTCAATACTGAACGATAAAAGCAAAATAACATAAGTTTATTTCATTACTTACATATCATAGATGAAGGTTACTAGCCTGACGTCTGCAGGATCGTCCCAAAATATTACAAAATATTGTATTTGAAAATCCCTATAAAACATTGCTGTTGAACAGGAAGAATAAATATTTACAAAAATAAAAAATTCAAGGGTCGCGGCAGCGTAGTGGTTAGGACACACATTTACACCTATTCAGGGCGGCCCTAAGATCTACTTAGCCTTCTTTACAAATGAGTACTAATACTTACTTGCTGTATTAATAGTGAATATTGAGTAAAAATATCCAGTTGCTCATGAAGCGTACCACGCTATTTTCACTCCACTTCCGAATACGCCCATCTAGAAACACCCGTTACATGAACTGTGCAGACGGCCATGGAAAAGGGTACCAACCGGCAAAAGGTTGAAAGTGAGGGTTCCTAACATCCTCTAGCCCTACGCATGTTAAACCTGTAGTACTAGAAGTACAAGTAAAAGGAAAAACAATTAAAAAAGAAAATAAAAGGGAAAAGGAAAAAATGGAAAAAAGGTAAAGGAAAACGAAAAATGGAAAAAAGAAAAAAAGGAAAAGAAAAAAGGAAAAGAAAAGAAAAAATAAAGAGAAAAATGAAAAAAGAAAAGGGAAACGAAACAATGGAAAAGGTAAAAGAAAAGGAAAATGAAAAAAAAGGAAAAAGAAAAGAAAATATGGAAAAAAGAAAAGAAGAAATGGAAAAAAGGAAAACGAAAAATGGAAAAAAGGAAAAAAAACAAGAATTCAAACCTTGAACCTCTTCCAGTAGCTCAGCAGCCGCAGCCCACCGCCTCACTCGGGTGGGCGCGAAACAGGTCGTGAAAGAACCACAGGAAGCTGCGGTGGAGGTGACGGGGCAGGCGGCGCCCGATAACGCCGCGACCCGCGAGTCGGCGACAGCAACAACGGCGGCGGGGGCGGAAGGGGGCCGAGGGGGGGGGACGCGTGCTGGGGACGGCGCGCGTGTCGAGCGACGTGCTCGCGTCACGCACTGCGGGCACGCACGTGGGAATATCCGCGTGCTAACCCTTTATTGGCTGTGTGGTTTAAAAATGGCCTGATTACTGCGGCGTATTTGTTTTATGAACTCCGGGGAGAGACCTGGGCAGTGGGAGGAAGGGAGGGGGAAATGGAGGGGAAGGGGAAAGGGTGGGGAGGCTGAAGGGAAAAGGGAGGGGAGCGGCCGCGCCGTTACCCAAGCAAATCGAGATTAGCGGCCGCTACAGTGCGTTCCTGCAGTCGAGCTGCCGTCGGTTGGTCGGACCCACCCTCCTCGTTTTCTACACCCTGCCTCGTAAGTCACGTCGATTTGACTTCAGTGAAAAGGAATTAAGACGCACTCACGATTGTACTCGTAGTAGCATTTTAATGCGTATTTCATTGAATTGAATCATTAGATTGGTGTTTCTTTAGTGGCGCGGATTTTATCAGAACACGTCTCTTACTTTCAAATTTCTTGATAGGGAAAAAACATAGATCTGGTTGAATCGTTAGCTCCCCTTTAAGAATCCATTGAAGTAGTACGTCTTTGCTGTTTCCGTTGGTCCAAACTGGACCTGGTATTCGTTAACTACAATGTTCATGAATATCGGAATTTGATGGTTAGAACCGTCATAAAAATAGGTTCATTGGATCTGCAGGTGCTGAAATTAAAAGAAAAACCCTTTCTTCTAAAACAATAATTAAAAATATTTAAAATAAATTTTAGAAAAACAAGACAAGCAAGACTTCGTGGAGAGATGATATTTCTTATTTAAACCTATCATTTCCTCTAATATTCCAAAATTAACAATACATATTTTTAAATATTTACATCATTATTTTACTACATAGCATTGAGCAGTTGTAAGTTATAATAGTATACATAAATTCACCATATAAATTATAAGCAATAATTTAGTTTTTTGTTCTTTAAATGTAATTTTGCGTTTCTACCTTACCATGACCTTGAATACATTTTTTCTTCCGAAAGAGGTCAACAGTTAACACGACCCCCTGGGAACAATCGTGACAACTGCAAATGCGTGAGAGAAATTCACATGCACTTTCTTTCTTCGTCACGCAATATAACACGTTACATTGTTGTTCCTTTGCTCTGAATAATCGAATAAAATAGAAGGGATATAATGAATAAAACGTATGCTCAAATATAATTTAAAAGTATAACGTGTGTATTTGCGGATTCCGGACATATTCTTCAATCCATAGAATAAAGTATTTTATAGATTTTTTTTCTCATACCAAGAATTCTCCAAATATTTAGATTTATTATTAAAGGTAATATTTGTGAAAAATTATTAGAAATATTTGTTGCCTGTAAGATCTATGGAGATCTAGAAAAACGCAATTTTTATTAAGAAAAAAATTGTGAAAAGAGTAAATATAGAGGTGGATTATAAAAAAAATACGGCGTTCTCCAGGAAGAACCACCGTGAACACATTCCTGTCATGGTAACTACAAAGAAACGGTTGACAGTGTAGCATCACGTCATTGAAATACCGCTTCTGAATGTCACTACTGACGCCCCTTTCAGATTGATCTCCGATTCAGAGAATACTCTGAGCGCGCAGAGGGAGAGAGAGAGAAAAAACAAAAAAGTAAAAAATAGCGTCGAAAAAACAAAAACGGGCGCTTTCGCGAGGGGTGACACCCTGCATTCCTGACTCGGCGCGTTGTTATCGGGAGCGCCTGTGCGCCCGCAGTCTCCTCTTGCTATCCACGCTCACCGCCACAATCCTCACAGCGCGTGTCCCGGTGTCCCTCATGTGACTCGTCGCTCGACCACAACCTCTGCGCCCGCTTCCCCTCCTCCCTCAGCCCCCGCTATCGTCCCGCCGTCACATATTACCACCCGATCACAACTCGGTAGAAACACCATTACCACTCCATCACAACCAGTTCGCCACCTAGACAAAATAATGTTATCATCTCCCTGTCATCATCCTCCTTCAATTCATCACCTTCCTGTTCCCAACTCGTCATCGTTCTGTTACTATCGTATCACCAGCATCGTCGTCACCTCATCGTCAACAATCCACAGTCATCCACAATTTTGTGACGACACTGGCACGAACCCAACTCTGTTCTGAACCAACTCCTCGCCACGGCAGTTCTGTTGCCATCCAGTCAAATGAATGTCACCACCCTTTCTCCACCCATCATCAACACATCACCGTTCTGTTACCAACCATTATCAACACTTCACCGCTGTCACCACGCATCACCAGCTAGTTATCACATCGTCACCAACCTGTCAGGTATCCACACTTTTGTTACTACACCGACACGATCCTATCTCTATTCTGTCACAAACTCCTCGATACATCAGCTCCGTTGCATCCAGTCAAAAATGTCGCCATCAATCACCAACTCATCACGTTCCTGTCACCAACCATCATCAACCCGACACCGCCGTCATTACGCACCACCAAATCATTACCGCATCGTCACCAACCCGTTACCTATCTACAATTTTGTGATTACACTGGAGAGGACCTATCTATCCTGTCACCAACTCCTCGCCTCACCGACTCCGTCTCAACTATCGATGTTTTTTTAACGGATCTTTCCACATTTGTACCCTAGCTGCTACCCGACGCTTTTGCTGCCGTCTCCACGGCTGTTTTCTCCCCCTCCTACTCTCCAACTGTCACCCCCTTGTTCCACGTTGGAACATGCGCACGTGCGGCACGTGTATATATGTTTGCGTTAGGTCCCAAGAGTAGAAAGACACGAGCCCCTCCTTTGTCTTCCTTATCTGAACACAGACTTTTGCGACCGACGTTCAGTGACACATGTCACGCTATCAACTCAAATTTGGGAAATGGAAATGTTCTACTTGAATAGTATTAAATATAAGCCTGGACAGACAACTAATAGTTAGCAAAAAGTATAGTTAATATTACAGTGTTGTTTATAAGCATGAACTATTAATATTAATGAAATTTTACATGTCATTTTTTAAAACGTCATTTATTGAAATAGTGACTGTGAACCATGTTTTGAAAAGCAATAAAGTTTTTTGAAAATCGATAGAAAATGAATTCATTAAAATTCGTATAATTAATTAGTGTGAATTTAACAAGCCAATATGATACAAACAGATATGGAATAATATAACTGAGATACATCGTTAGAAAGATATTTCTAAGATAGGTTCGAATTTTCAATGAAACATTAGTGGTGACAATTGGAATCTAAAATATTTATGTCATAATTTGTTTATATTTTGCTTGCAAGTGGTGATTCGCTCCATAAATTAAATAAAATTGGTATATTGTATTCTATATTTGACTTCTAAATGAAAGTCAGGCACATTAAGAAAGTACACATAAGAATCAAGCGTTCAGTCATAATATATAACACGTATAATTGCTTCTTCCCTTTACTCGAATTCATATTCCATTTCTTCTTCAAAAGCATGTAGTGTTTCCTATACACTCTCTAGAAAAACAGCTATCTAGATACAATTTAATTGTTCCCATAGTGAGTGTATGAACGAAATGCATGAATGTAAGTGATAGAAGATGTTAGAAAATAGGTGATTGGAGTCATTTGAAATTTGGACATTGTGAACAATGGCGAGTATAAGTAGTAAAAGCTTCATTGAGAATCAGAAAGAAGTTGAGCAAGCTAGAGGAATGGTAATTATCGGGAATAAAAATAAGAATAAAGAACGAAGTAGGACTTATTCTGAGAGCAATAGAAGGGGCTCTATAACACATTATAGAAGGGTAAATTACTGCTAAACAGAAAGACTAAACAAGATCTTTGGAGAAATAAAGGAGATAACAATGAAAGGAAGTAAATGTAGAATGCATGGACATGCTCAAGGGCAGAACACCTACGAAAGTGAGCAATTGAAAGCGAATGAGAAAAATTGCTTTTCATTATTTTGAATTTGCATCACTTTACAAGAACCCCGAAACAACATTCAGATCACCGCATAATAACACTGAATAGCAAAACACGAATATCTACCACACTGTACCCGCAAAGTCAACCTTTCCATTCAGTTCCAACCGAGTATTGAACCCGTTCTGTACGCTCTCTCCCTTGGCAGTGGGCTCGAGCCCCAGTTCGCGGCACGTAAGGGCAAGGCCCTGATGGCTGAATGAAGACTAATGCGCCTTCCCTGATTCACGTTCATTGGGGGTGCTCTGATTGGGATGTGCGTCCCTCGGCCCCCGGGGCCCGGTTCCCAGGGCCCGAAGCGCTTGCCGCGTCACCTATCAGCCGACGACCGACCGACCGTCCTCCTCCTGCCCGGCCCCGCCCCGCCCCCTGCCCTGCCCCACCCCCACCCCCGCCCCGCCCGCCCCCGCCCCGCCCCTGCCCCGCCCCGCCCCCGCCCCACCCCCGCCCCGCCCCCGCCCCACCCCCGCCCCGCCCCGCCCCGCCCCCGCCCTCGACTCCCCACCGCAGACGCAATTGGAGCGGCCTGAGGGCTTTGGCCAATTGCCCCCCGCATTAATATCAATCATAATTCATTTCGGGTCATTAGGTTGGATCGACTGTCCCAAGAAGGCTACATCGAGTTTAGAAGAAGTGACATTCAAAACAGATTTTGTTCGTTTTCTTTTATAGTGTTTGCAAAAAACTATAACCTTTAAATGTTATTTTCAGGTAGTTTTTTTATATTTTGGTTATGTGTTCAGAAAGCAGCTGTTAATTAATAAAACATTCATTCATTTATCAAGATAAATTTATTTTCGAAAAACTAGAGAAAATACTCCTATGACGAATAAGAATAAGTGGGTATGTGACATTATACATAAACTTTAAATCCCTTTTGAAGCGAATATTCCATGTTGTATTGTTAAGATATGGGTATTTCTCATCTATGACGAAAATGTTTGAGAAACCAATTATTCTAGGAAACAGCTCTTACCACAAGGTCATACTATTACAAGGTCTATTACTCTTTTGTAATCAATTGTGTTATTTTACTGAAATTCTCTCAACTAATTCTTTTATAATTTTTCAATGTGATGTCTTTAAAAGCGTATTGCTCTCTCGAGCAAAATAATTTACTCCTTCAAATAACTAATATAACTTTTTCTTTTATTTTTCAGTCGCAAGTTGTGGTCGCGGGAGGTGGACTGGCCAATGGGACGTGGCGTCTACTACCACGTCATTTCCGGCCGCCATGTTTGGGCAAGCAGCGATTACAACGACGGGAGCGGCGAGGAGTCGAACTAAGCTGGATAATAAAGAAATTATGGAAAACTGTTGTGTCTGCTGGACTAAGTTTAGGTTATGAAGTGGCATTCTTCTGAAAAGAAGGTTTTTCAAACACGAATTAGCTATTTTCGTGATATCATCTGAAACAAATTTGTTGCATTGAAGGATTTTTTATTAGTTTGTGTAAAAATTCATTAGTACTAGTTATTAATGAAATAGAAGTGAACGATTAAAATGTGATTTTCTGGGTGAATGTGTTTGTTGAAAATCGACGAGTACTTAAAGTTCTTTCAACTACTTTTAAATGTCTCGTCGTTTGGTGGGTCCTTTGGGTCCTATTTTATGATGTGATGTGTAAGATGATGGAGTGCAACAACGAATAAGGATGGGTTGTGAAGAAACAAAAAAAAATTCAAATGCAACCTTTCATCCAAATAATACTTTCTTTCGAATAATGTGAATGAACGTTCAGTGAGCGAGGATGCAAGTATGCATTAGTCATGAAGTTCAAAGTGAATGGTTTA
Source organism: Teleogryllus occipitalis (assembly GCA_011170035.1). Classification (NCBI taxonomy): domain Eukaryota; kingdom Metazoa; phylum Arthropoda; class Insecta; order Orthoptera; family Gryllidae; genus Teleogryllus; species Teleogryllus occipitalis. Next base: position 231,137 of record BLKR01000537.1, on the reverse strand, counting down.
ATAACAATTGTCCATTTCTACGGTTTTCAACTGTGAAATAATATCCATATGTTTAATGACAGTATCGTTGAAAGATGTGTTATAAAATATGTAAAACATTGCAGTCATAGAGCATAGACTAAGTAATTTAAATTAATGAAGTGTGTTACGTAAAAGTATTTCGTTTCAAGAGTAAAGTGGTAGAAATCAATAGTTTGTACAGTGTACTTTCATCAAACATGTGGTATGTTTGTTATGAGGCGTATTTTCAGCCTTTCAACTTTCTTACTCAATGTGTAAATCTGTTTCTATGAAGGTGGAAAATTTTCCTAAAGAGTATTTGATCATCAGCGTCAAATGCTTGAGGTAACGGCCATAATGTAGAATGTTTCCTTTGTATTACATTCATCAGCTTATTTTAAATCTTAGAAAAAATACGCAGAAAAGTTATGAAGAAGACTTTTTCAATTAGATAAATAGATGCTTTCTTTGTTAAATATATTTATATGAATACAGTTTGGATTGCAATGATGTTTCTGTGAGAAAGTTTGATGGATGGCGTAATAAGTGTTTCAGAATCTCTCATGTTTAAATTCTAAACTGCGGATGTTTTAAGACGAATTGTAGTCTAAGGGAGTCAGTGCCTATGTTTTGCCTCTTTGCTCGAGCACGCGTCCCTCTCCTAGTTACCGCACGTTACGTGCAAACACCGTCACGTCACTAGACAGGTATGTCTGCTTTGAGAATTCTCATAACCACACATAATAACTGCCTGAACCAGAATGATGTATATAGAGAATGGTACTTTAACTTTATTGGAAGTACCGTATTTGTGTACAGTGTAAATATACGTAATGAAATAGGAATCAAGTAAAAGATTAAGAACATGTTCGTTATTTTCAAGAATAGATCATTGTGTCATTTGAATACTTGAAATGTACCAAACGGATGCAGGGTTATTTTTTAAATTAGACTTGAGAATATAACGCTAGATTTATGAAGAAATTGGATAAATGTTTCATTTACTAATGTCCCCATTTCGGTCTTTTCCCCATTAACTCCTCCTGCGTTCCAACCAGTTAAAATTGTAAAATGTAAAATTGGAGCGAAGGCATAAATTGTTTCCATGGGATATAGACATCTAAAATAATTACAACTTAATTGTACATGAGTCACTTTATCTGTGTAAGATACTAAGAAGATTGTATCATCTCGATAAGGCAATTCAACTTGATTCTTCTGTCATGAATCTAGCGTTATAATGAGGACTGCATTGAGAATGATGTTCTTCCTAAGTCGTGCGTTGATGTTTCTTAAAGGTGAAGAAGATAGCGCATTGCATTTTATTTATGCAACCAGTGATTATCAATGAATATGAGCTTACAAAAATTCGAAACATTTAATCTGAACTTAGTCTTGATATTGTTGATGGGTAATATTTGCAAAGTGTTTACTTGTTAAACCTGTCTCTTACTGTTCTATGTATCAATACGTATTTCTGACCTCTTCCTCTTCCCTCTATATGTCCTCATCACACTTGTCTCTCCATTAATTTAATCAAGCATCTACTAATACAAACCATCGTGTGATATGGGAATACTGCTAATATCATTGAATGAATTCATAGTTATTCGAGTTAAGAATTGCTTTGAATACTTGAAATGTAAGTCATTATTGTATCTATTTTCTGAAAAAAAATATATATAAACAGTGATACCCGACATTCTCGAAAATTCCGATCGAAAAAGTCTGATAAAAACACACACATGAACAAATATTCTCATAAGAAAAAAGTAAATCCGAATAATCCGCTCCAAATATCCAAAAATATTGATAAATAAAATAGGCTATTTTGTAAATAAAATAAAAGCCCAACTTCAGAGCATAAAAACGCAACTGATTTTGTAATTAAAAATTGAAGAATATGTTTACCCTTCCAGTAGCCATTTATTTATTAACGATTCTATCGCGTTTCTTGCATTCTTTATGAAAGATATGGCTTTAGGAACTTCGTTTGCCCACATGGTGATTCACTTAGCGGTCGCTCTCAATGAACTATCGACAAATAACCAGCGTGAAAAATCAACAATAAATAAGGGATTAAAGTAAAATGTTTCCGTTATTCACGTGGAGTAATGCTCATTCAACGAGAGTCAAAGGTAGATTGAGGCGCTAACCCACGGAATGCTGTATGTGAACTCTCAATACCTGGAATTGAGTAGCGGAGCCACTGGGACAGACGGAGAAGTTTAGTACGGTCAATTTATGACTGTACGAAAAGCGAGCCGAAATTCAAACACAACATAATTTCGAAAATGTTCGTCGAATACTGAAACGTACTAAAACTGAGGCATACATCATGTTCATTTTCCCTGCTCTTACTTTGATCTTATATTATTATTATTATTATTATTATTATTATTATTATTATTATTATTATTATTATTATTATTATTATTATTTTATCCGTATCGGCAATTTACGTCCACGCTTCACGTTGTCTTCGAATGCCCAGTCATATTTCATTCCAGAGAAATTAACGTGTGCCATTATGGGGATCAGTTTTTTGGCTTGATAGGATAAAATTGTTACGCCTTGAATTATGAATTATGTGATGAGAAGGTGATGACGAGTAGTTAAGGGACAATCACAATTACGATCATGCCTACGCAGGACTTCAACCTACAGCCTCCTCGGCGCAGAGGGTGGCTGCTTCAACCATCTGCACCATGGTGCCGGCTCTTAAAATTATTATTTGCATTTGTAATATTTACTTTTGTCCTCCCCTTTTGCAAAGTATTCAGTGAACTACAACCTTTAGAATCTTTCGTCAATAATTTAGATTTTATATGTTAGCTTAGGTTTCATTGGATAAATAATTTTCACAAAAGGCGCACTCCATCAAGAAATTTTTAAGATTGAAATTAAAAAAATGTTTGACTTTTAGGTACTGGACCCTTTCCTCGACACAAAAAATTGTATTTTTTTAAAATAAATCAATAGTTTTAAATGTTTGATCCTATTTGATTAAAACAGATGTTTCTTGTGTCACTTTTTAAAAATAACAATTTATCATTAAATTATCATTTCCATTTATATCTTCTAATATTTAATTGCTTAGAAGTTAATCATTGATTATACTGGAAGAGATACGTTAATTCCATTAAAAACTTCTTTAATTTCTTTCTCTCTTATATTTTACCAGCTTCTAGATCTTATATTCCAAGTTAAAACATTTTGTGACGAAAAGGTGCACACAAAATAGAAGAAATTTTATAATAATAATTCTTTTTCTTAGTCTCTCCTAGTCACTCTCAAAACTGTTTACATAAAAATTAATTTAATACATATATTTTCATTTAAATATTAATTTTATATTTTGTAATTATGTTTATATTTTTTCCTGACAAATAACTGTTGTGATGTTTGTTTCACTGCTATACTGTAAATTATGTGTCCCTCTTCTTTCGATGTCATGGAAATAGGAATTAAAAATCACTCAACGAATTAATAAAACGTCTTGAAAACAACAATTTAACCTAGTATTCAGTTTCACTCAAAAGAGAAATGCATTGTGTACTTTCATAAATAATGAATTCTAAACAAGAAGAACAACATACACGCACACACACACACACACACACACACACACACACACACGTGTTTCCCTAAAAGCATATTCATTGCACGCGCTATCGAACACCGCAGATCATCTACCCGATTTCCTAGCATGGTAAGGGAAGGCTGAAATTAAAAGTCAATTTCGCGGCCGTAAGGACGTGAAGAGTAGTACGTGATATTCAAGAGTGGACAGCAACTCAGAGCTCTGAAGTAGGGAGCAACGGGGTACCCGCGTCAACTAACGAAGCGGCAAACTGATGGTCTAATCGCGTGCAAGGGAGACCGCGTCACCGCCGCCATATCACCACATCGAAGTCGGTCCGAAAAAAACAACCTCGCGGGTTGAGTCAACCGAACATAATGGCTTCTGTAAACACAGACCCCACGGTCGTTAGAGTGCAGTTTAATACCGAAATTTCAGGTCGCGGCGCGCACGTCATCTCGGAGAATTTCTTCGGCGCTCTTTTGTTTCCATCTGTAAGCTTGCTAACGAGACACGGCAACAGTACATTTACATACGCTGTGGCGAGATGAGTAGCATTCGCGGCTGGCGGGATGTCGTGATTGAAATTATCTGAGTGGGTTGGTCTTTCATTAAATTACGTCGCCGACGAAATATGATTTCTGAGATTGTGTGACTTGATGGTTTAAACTGAATTAAAGGATTTAAATTTCCGTCACTACCTACATATTTTCATCACATATGCAAAGAAGGATAATCTGGAATGCCTGTATATCACTTTCAATATTTTCTTAGCTCATCTTACTTGTGGTTACATCATATATGATTGTAATGTACCATTTATATATAAACATGTTTGAATAATTAATTTCTTCTTCTCATAATGATACAAAATCTCGAAAATAGTGAAATTTTTTCTGAAAACAGTAAAATAAACGAATATTTTTCTTAAATTAAACACTTGTATTAAAACATTTAACTTCATTAAATTATATTTATTAGCCTACTCTTTCAACTTTTCAGTTTGCCAAAGTTTGGGTCCAAATTTAGATTACCATGGTTACACAATAACGTTTCTTTCAATATTTTTAAGATCTTAAGTTTGTTTTGAAAACAGAACTCTTTCTTTAACATAAGAATTAAACGTGGATAAATATAAATTATTTGAAATAATTATGCTAAAAATGCTGAAGAATTCTGCGTAGAAACGTCCCCATAATGTTGTAGAGAGACAAGTGTCGATAACTATTAATGCATGTTGTGCTAGGACCCCCTGTTCCTTAAACCCCAACTCTTAGATCATCCTACACTCTTTTCCTCCCACTGTTTGTCCTGAACTTTAACTTGCTACTTGATAGCATTTGGTTTCTCGTAAACGAATGAACATTTCTAAATATTATTCTTTAGCAACTACTGTATTTGTGTTTTACTGCTATTTATAGTGTGGATCATGCGTTGAAGTGAATGTATAGTCATGGTTATCTCTATTGTTTTTAAATATTTCTGCTATTTACAGAACGTTAGAGGTTATTCCGAGCTGGAAGAAAATGCTTTCTGTGTACAGAAAATATACTCGAGTTATAAAAAGGTTGTGATTTTCAAGGAGAGATTACTATGATTTTTGTACTTAAAATTGACGGTGTAGAATTCTTCATTGAAATAATATGTAGACAACTACTCTATTAGTTCGTAATCTTCCTCTCATGTCTATTCTTGAGGAGAAGAAGATCTATTGTACTACGAACTCTAATTCTGCACAGTACGGAATAGTCTTTAACAGTACGTTTCTCTGCCGCAAATATGTAGAAAATGTGTTTTGAAAGTATGTCCAATAGATACAAATATATTTCATTGCTATTATCAAAAATTTTCTTCTGCCTGAACGTTCCATATCGGAAAAGACATTCAAAGTCGAGGGAGAGAAAATGTATATACTGATTAAATTTATCACATGTATTATTTAATAAACAGCATATAGCAAACAATTGTGATGATTTAATTTAATTTGTGGTTATTTATTAATATGAGAGTATGTGTCTCTACATTTCACAAAACTGTACCCTAGATGTAAAGTTAAATCAATTTTTTATTAATAAACCAGAATTTTCTGTGTCTCTAGACTTGTGTACCCTGTTTCAAGCCACGTAAAACATCCCCACCCTGATCCTTGACGGTATTTCAAACTTTTTTGCCGAGGACATTATACCCAAGAACTGCGACGAAACGAAAAGGTAAGGAAACATTAAAAGTTGTGGTTGTAAACTTCAGAATGATGAGTTATGAAAGTGGAGGAAATGGCTAACATACGTGAAGAATTTCACCTAAACGCAGGAGTCTTTTTAAGAATAAAATACGATATTACGTAGGACTGAGAAAGTTTAGTAAGAATACGACTGCAACTTGCCCAGGACGAGTATGAGTGAACTTCTCAACACATTTCCTTTTTGTACCCTGTGCTGTATTGTAATGTTCGCGTTGATGTATGAATACGAGGTAACATAAAGAACTTCTTAAAAATATGCCTGGCTTTTAAGATGCGAATGTAATGTTCACGTGGCAAGAAGTGATACTTCCGTTACTGCCATCGGTTATTCGTGAACTGGAATATGTCTAACAATAATAGTTCTTACACAAAAAATAAATGGAACTTGTTTCTTTCCATCATTTTCTATTAGTTTAGCAGACAATGAGACGAAATAGATTGGTATATGAAGTGATTATGAATACTATCATTAATAGTACCCAAAGAAAATAATACATTTTAATTTAAAAAAGAAACGCAAAATATATACAAAATGCATGTAAATTGGTAACTAAAATATATTCAAATAATTTCATAGGTTTAGAAGTGTCATCCAGCTCTTGAAGAGAAATAAATATTGAAAATGAAATATAAAAATCATTTAAATAACTTACATTAAATAACTAGTTCAACATTAATTTAAAGAATTTTTTTCAGAAATTGATTGAAGAGGATATGTTCATAGATGAAAAATAAATTTACTGTTTTCTCACATATATGAGGTTATAATTTGAAATTACAATTATTAACGCCTCATTTTCAATCAAAATATTGGCTATGTTCAAAACATTGGCTTAGTTTGTAAGAATGCTTTTATTTTTCTAAAACCAGGAAACACACTTTTTCAGCATTACTGAACTTCTGGTACTTATAAAGCAAGTTAAGTTAATGTGCAATACTAGACATAATTATATATTATACATGTAATATTAAATCACATGTAACAAAGTATAATTTCATACACAAATTGTTATCAAAACATGAAAAAATGATACTTTTCGTATCCCTTTTTTATGATCTATCTATAGCTAGAGAGAAAAATATATATTTCCATTGCAAAAATCAAAGATGATTAAATTTACCGAAAACAAAATATTACAGTTTCTCTACGACATATCTTTTGCCTCTTGACTCCGCATTACTGAGCGAAGACTGCATTTCGATATCGTGAATGTTTACATGTGGGGGTGCTCCAAGGTTGGTCGGGCACAGAGAAAAGAGAGAGAAAGAGAGAGAAAAGAGAGAAGAGAGAGAAGAGAGAGAAGAGAGAGAAGAGAGAGAAGAGAGAGAAGAGAGAGAAGAGAGAGAAGAGAGAGAAGAGAGAGAAGAGAGAGAAGAGAGAGAAGAGAGAGAGGAGAGAGAGGATAGAGAGATAGAAGAGAAAGAGAGAAAGAGAGATAGATGTTTCTAAGACCACTTTCGTATGCATCAGAACTTGTAAAAAAATACACATGCAATACATAATAATTTCAAGATATTTAGTTCTTTAATTTATTGACTATTATCACTTCCTTTCCGATATTTGTCCTTACCTTGCTTTTCCACCTCCAATATTCTTCTTTGCCATTACACTCCTAACTTTTCCTGTTATTATCTTTTAAATCGTTTTTAAACCCTATCACTTTTACCATTTTCAACTGTTCCTCACATCCCACGGCTTTTTTCTCACGTACGATATCAAATGTTCTCCACCCTTATCATTTTATGATAATAAGACGCTTTTCTATTTTATTTCATTACACAATCGTACCAAATTGTAATAAGAGTAGACTGTTGAGTTATCTAATATGATATCTAATATTCGATATCGTTAGAAAACAACCACTCCAATTGAATGGCTCTCTAATCTAACACTAACTTCCAATACGCCCCCAACTCTAGAAGTCGGAGTATATTTGTCATCGGAGCTATAATCGGAGAGATGTGTACCATGGCTGCGAATTCGCAGTGGTAATCGAGTTCCACCAAGAAAAATCTTAGGTATCTCGAGATTAAAGACCAACTTTCGACTCCCTCTGCGCCACAAACTTCGTGTACACAAAGGGTTTCCAGTGGGCCCCCTTCTCGGCATAAATATGGATTAACATCGGCTAGCTTTACGACCGTAGGGTGGTTCTGACCATCGATACTTCAGCCCAGGGAACCCCGTTCGCCAGTTGCGACGTAAAGCAAGAGTAACGGACGATCTCCCCGGAAGACCGCTGGCTGGCCGAGGCCCGGCCTCCGCCCCCGACGCAGTGACTTCCATAAACTCGAGGGCGCGGCAATCGCGTAGACGCGTGGTGGTAACAAATGTAAAGCTGAGTTAAACCTTCTGATCTGAAAAATAAAATAAATTCCCGTTGACGCTGAAGATATTTTTGCGGAACGGTGGGAAGTACGGAGGACGGAGGATGGGGGCGGAGGTTGGGGAGGTGTAGGGTTGGGGGAGGGTAGTTCGGGGACGAAGGGTCGTAAAGGGCTGAAGTTCCAGCAAGCGTTCCAGAGTGATTTACCGCCAATAGCTCCAACTCGTCTCCAACTACCTTTGTGTGCGTGTGTCGAGCTGGAAAATTCCCTTTTGGCTTATGTAGAAACGCGACGGGTAAACACAAAGGATGAGAGCGCTCGGTTGTAATTTGAAAATGTGTTTCGTTGTGGTACATTAATACTGCGTTGAATATTAAGAGGACTTTTTTTTTCAAACAAAAAACTGTGGCGGGAATTAAGCGAGACGAAATTTGTTTTAATTCGCGTGGATTTTCGGAATTTCTCCGAGTTACGAGAATCTAACAAGACAGTAGAGCTGGCATCAAGATTAATATTCCTTTCATTAGTGGAATACAAAGCATAGAAGAAAACTTGCATTTTTCCTCGAGAGAATCTTCTCTCTTGCGCAATAGAGTTTAATGAAATGAAAATATGTGGCTAGAAAAGAAGCGCAAATATGTTCGTAAATTTTTTAAGTGTATGCTTTGTAACGCATTTTATATAGTAGTATGTATTTTTAAGTCTTGTTAGAATTAGAAGAAAAGGAATTTAGATCATTCGAAATTCCAAAAAATGTTAAGACGAAAAAGATTTTTTCCGCATTCACTATTCTTACAGTGTCATTAAACAACTCTATAAACTATTCAATAAAACTTTTAAAGGTTATAGAAAAGGACATCAGAGTTAAGATTACAAGTGAAAGAATATTAATATAAAATTCCCTGAAAAATGTAAGCCGCAAAATGAATGACTTTATAATGGCAATGCACTCTTACCATAAGAGGTTTAGGGGACGAACTTTGCCCATTGATGCACATTGCATTTGTAAAATCAAGAATGTCTTGAAACCTAAATATTCTGAGATTAACAACACATTGTAAAAAGCAAACTTATTAAAAATTATTCATTTTTTCTAAAATATAGAAAGTACGATTTAGTAACAAAGGAAACAACGAAGCTGCTCTCTTCCTCCCTTTGCTCTCTGCCTGCTCTCTTTCAATGTTCAAGTAAACTTGCAATGTGCAATATAAACTTGTTTTTCACTGCATAAGAATATATTAAGGATATCTCGTTACGTTATGAAATTTCCATTCTTATCCCAAACATGTAGAAAATTATTCGAGTTTCTTTCATATTCGTGTCAATTTTCATTATTAAAAATGGCTACAACTCAGATGTGCAACAAAATCGGCCAGGATGAATTTACAATGGATAACAATAATTGCAATATGTCCTAAATATTAATTAAGAATACCTCTTAAACGTATTTTATATTTACTAAATATTATCACATTGATTTTGTGGAATTTTAAATTGTTTCAAAAAGCAAACCTTTGAAAACAGATCATCGTACTTTATTACAGATTTTTATTATTGAAAAAATAAGGAGAAGAAGTAAGAAAGAAGACGAATCTGTACGTTTGTGTAAAATTTGAATCGACTACTTGATTTTGTGGAATTTTTAACCGCACGAGAGAGTGATAGCTAATAAACGCTTAGATTTATCAGACTGTTTATCCAGACCTACACCCTGCCACGTCTATAGAAACATTGATTTGGGGTCTGAAGCGAATGAATTGCCCTCAATGGATGATAGTTCAAATCTGAAATAGGTTAAGTTGGAAATTTTTAAGTTAATACAGTGCCAGCAAATGTAAATCATTTAATGTAATGGCATTCACGTAATCAAATTGAAATAAAATGTAAACTTTTAACTGTAAAATATTAATTTAAAAAAATAGTCGAGGGATTGCTGGTTGTAAGCTATTCCAATCTAAGCAATTCTTGCTTACAGATGATGCTGAATATAATATTCTTATATAATGCAACGCTCATTTCTGATAATATCTATTCAAACTTGAATTCTAGTATGAATATATTTCCAGATTTGAAACAATAGAGTTTAATCGGGTAGGCTAGCATCAATTAAAAACCACTCATAATATTTTTTATTTATCTGTTTAATTTATATATGTAAACAAAAATAAGAAAAAAAAACAAATGTATATGGGGCACAAACAACTGTAAGTAAATACCCATTTATTTATTAAAACCTTTCGGATACATTCTGATTTTTTTCACTTGCAACTTCAATGGATTATGGACGTCTCCAGTTCTACTTCTTTGTCTCCTTGCATTAGGTACAGAAAGTTCGTTCGTAATACAACTTTGGGGTAGTTTATGAATCAACCTTGGACAGATGCTTTCACAATTACAGAATCAGACTTTCATTAAGGAAGCCGTGCGCAAAACACGGCTTCTCCGACTACTTTTTCGTATGCGAAACCGCTATTTTTTCGTTCTAATTAAAAGTTGGAGGATGAAACTTAACGAAGCGTGAAACCAAGATTTTGGCACAACGCCTCTTAATCAATAGTATAAACAGCACGTGTGCGAGGTGATTCACGCACTCATCTTTGGTGGCCCTCCCATACGCTCGGGCGATAAACACGACTCGTTAATCCTGTAGGTACCCTGTGCAATTGCACACAGGTCGATATGGCCCAAAGTGGAAGTAAAGGAAAGGCTCCACCTATTCGTTGCCGACGGCGCAAGGAGGAGGTTGTGTGGCGAGCACAACGCTCCGACTTCCTGTACTCTAAGGAAAGATCCTGGTTCTCACTTGGAAAGGAGGCTAAGTCGACCTCAGAGCCACCTCAAATGAAAATTAGATAATAATCCCAACCGACGTCGGTATTCCAATCTGGGACCTTCAGGTCAGGAAGCAAGCGCCCTACCACTGAGTCACCATATTCCCATAAATGAAGTAACTTTCGGGATGTAGCGATGTTTCTCTCTCTCTCCCTTTCTCTCTCTCCCTTTCTCTCTCTCCCTTTCTCTCTCTCTCCCTTTCTCTCTCTCCCTTTCTCTCTCTCCCTTTCTCTCTCTCCCTTTCTCTCTCTCCCTTTCTCTCTCTCTCTTACTCTCTCTCCCTTACTCTCGCTTCCTTTCTCTCTCTCCTTTTCTCTATCTCCCTTTCTTTCTCCCTCTCTCTCTCCCTTTCTCTCTCTCTTTGGACCGTTGTCCCGTAAGTGAAGTAAGTTTTCTCTCTTTCTGAAACGTGAGATATAACGACGACGTACATGCCACCTTGCAAGGTTTCCCCACAGCAGCCAGAGCTCGAGACGAGATATGGATAAGCTCTAAGCTCCCCGAATAATCTTCCTGCAACAGGTAGCTTATTGTAAGTGTAGTGTGTGCATAAGAGTGAACAGGACAAGACTGGGAAATCAAAGGTCGCAGTTGGTCCGTAGACCCTTGGATGGGGACGGCAGCGGCATTTGCCTTGTGTTGTTCGGAGAAACTACGGAAAACCACACAAGAGCAACTGGCTGTTGGGATTCTCATCCACACATCTGTTGAATTTGACATCTGAGTTCGTCACCAATGTAGCTAGTGTCAAAAATCTGCCACCAGTGGGACTCGAACTATAGGACCTCTTGTTCAACTATGCTGCAGAGGCAACAATGTTGCCAAGAAGCTATGTCATCTGGTACCATCGTACTGAATGTTACAATAATAAATGTTAGAATTGCATAGTTAATGATACGCCAATCTCAGCTAGTGTTGCTTTTTGAAGTTTTATCGAAAAGAGTGTAAAACGTAAGTCTGTGAAATTGTGCACAATCACAGCCTCAAAAGTTGTTTAAATATTTTTGTAAAAGTCTTTTTAAAATGTCCCAGTTTCTATTCAATTTTTTCGTTCATCAATCGCAAGTTCTAAATTAATACAATTTATTTTCGAACGCATGCCACTACATAGCAACATTGGAACCATTTCGGTGGATTCTTTCCCTCAAAAAAAAGCGCCAAGCTGTAAAATATTTGATGAACTATTCCACAGCATCCAGGGCTCTCGAATAGTTGTATCGCGCGCAGCTGGCACAGACTGTTGACGGAACGCTTTCTGTTTACACATAAAAATCCCTGTTCGTTGGACAAGCGAACCAACACACGCCGTCCGCATCCCGCCCAGAGTCCTCTTTCAGCGCTCGTCAAACCGCCTGATTGTCACGAAAAAAGTGAAGCGCGTCGCTCGTTGTTCACTTGTGACGCAACCGCCGCCGCTTTCGCCACAGGCACCGCGAACCCAGCTTCCAGCCCTTCCTGCTGGTGTAGTCGCCGTCCCTGACTTTATACTGGTGATTGCGGGTTACTATCTCCACATCAACCCGGACCGAATGAATATTTTGTGGGGCCCTGAACTTGACCAAGCTGTAGGGTTCTCCAATAATATGGAAATATTAAAAATGTATAAAACTCGCAAAATCGATGTTTCTAAAACAAACATGTAATATTCAATTTAAAAATTAAATATTCAAATAAATATTCTAAAACAAAGTGTATGCTACATCTTTGTGTGTAATTGTTATTTAAAAAAAAGAATTATATATTAATTACAACATGAATTCAATTCAAATCTTTTTAAGAATCAATGAATTAATATAAATTTTTGTTGAAACTGAAATGAGACGTCTCTCCAGTAAGAGCCCAAAGCACGTGATTAGCTTTAATCCACATAATTCCACACATTGAAATCGCCATCTTCCTTCCCACCACCATCACTCACCTCAGCTTACCATAGTACCGCTACCATTCCACTCCATGCGTTCATAAAACACACACACACATACACGCCATTATCACCACAACGTGTATCACTATACACTCTCATCACCACTATCATCACTACCATCACCATTTGCACGGTGTGCTTCACAATTCCAACACGATCATCACCATCTACTCCCATCCCCCCACCACCATTTACATGATGTGAATTGCAATTCCAACACGGCCATCACCATCCACTCCCATCCCCCCACCACCATTTACATGATGTTAATTGCAATTCCAACACGGCCATCACCATCCACTCCCACCCCCCACCACCATTTACATGATGTGAAGTGCAATTCCAAGACGGCCATCACCATCCACTCCCATCCGCACCACCATCACCATTTACATGATGTGAATCGCAATTCCAACACGATCATCACCATCCAGTCCCATCCCCATTACCACCACTTACATGATGTGAATCGCAACCCCACGACGGCCATCACCATCCGCATCCCCACCTCCGTCACCATTTACACGGTGAGAATCACAACCCAGTCACAAACATCACCATCTAATTCCACCGTCAACACCGCCATCACCATCACCACCAGCAATCCCCCTTCCCCACTCGTCCGTCCACACAGCTCTCGGTTTCATCGGTCATCACTGTGCGGTCCCGGCCGCTACTCGCCATCCGTCCGAGCGAGCGGCGGGTCTCCGCGCCGGCTCCACTGTCAAAGCGATAGTGCCCGAAGCCAGGCTGTCAATAACGATGGCAAACAGCCAGACGCCGCTCCGCCGCCGGCTGTCCCGAAGATTTTTCCACGCAGAGCGCGCGCTCGAAACAAAAGAGCTTCATTTTATGTTTTTTTATTTTTTATTTTTATTTTTATTTTGGCTTTCGCTGCGCGCAACCGATCCTTTGCGGCAAGTGATGAAAGTCGCGTTTTCAAAACTTAAAATGAACATTCGCTCTCTGAGTAATTCCCTGCGCCGGAATGCTGTTATTAAAAACTACTTTGTGTTAGTTGCGTTCTGAATGGAGACGTAAATTTTCTACATATAATCTTCGGACTAGATATTTGGAGCACGAGAATTAAGGGAAGAAAAAATGCACAAAATGAAGGTGTATACTTTGATAAGCAGATTGTACAATTTAACAATGTAGTGTTATATACTAAGAAGATATATAGCTAGCGTATCAGTGCGAGAACTCTCGCATGTTAAAACCCACTCTCTTCCCTATTTTTCCATTTCCATGTTAAGCCTGTAATATGTTGTTTCTAGATCTTATCCTCCGTCTCTCGTTGTATACGTCTCCCTGTCATTGATAACAATAAAATACATCCTTACCAATACAAACTATTCTTATTTAACGTTGTAACCGAGCAGAGTGGTTCATCCGTACAATCGAATCTAGTAGAATATCAAGTAATTAGTTTAATTTCACGTAGAGTTAAAGATTCTACACGCTAGAATCGAGAAGCGTCGAACCAGCAAAAAATATAATATAATTTTCAATTTACATTCTCATTCTGCATATTACGGTGTGAGAAACGTTTCTTCGTGGCCGTCGATCTCAAAGTTTTAGCTTTTAAGAACCTAAAGCGCTTTGTTTAGGAGTTCTTAAACAAAAACTATTTAAGAAAATTATGACCTGGTGTTGAGGGTTGCATTTGAGAATTTAGAAGCATTTTTTAAACCAATCCTTCATATTTTTAAGTCAAAATGCAATTCGTCACGTCTCCGTGAAATTATTTCTTTAGAGACTTCAGTTCTAAAGATCGGTTGCGTGTGAGAACCGCAAAATGTACGTGTACCACTGAAATAATATAGGAGACGATATTTCGTAATCTTTTAAAATCTATTTATACTGATATATCTTCAAGTATATTTTTAAGTCACATTTTCTTCACCAGAGAGCAAAAAGTTTAAATTTAAAGTGTTCATTGTTTCAATATGTTGCATGTTGGTAACTTTATTCAAGTATGTATTCTAAAAAATTGGAGTAGTGTGTCTGGAGCTTAAGAAAACGTGCAGAGATAATACTTCTGCATCATACATCACATATATGAGTACTTTTATTGCCTTGTGATGATGAATATATTAATTAATAAAAGTCAGTTTTAGATGTCTTTAATTACGCTTTCTTTCTTTAAGGCATATCTAGAATTTTAATCAAGTGTAAACAAGAGGCAACGACATCTAAAAATCGCCTAAAACCCAATACGAGTGTCATTCTCATCAAATAATATTCATCAAAACGTGTAATATTCAGTTTCACCGAACTAGTATACTGGTTCTTCATAAAACTTTTCAGCACTCATGCATGGAAATTGGTAATTACTAATTACAACATGGTTACTGCCTGGGCATATTGAAAATCATCCCAAGAGTATATACTTCTGTCCGTATATACACCAAGAGCATTTATAAGCAGTGTTTGATTTATAAAATTTTAGGTTCCGGAAAGCGCCCCACATTAATTATTATTTTAGTAGAAATAGTTGCACATTTATAATATATTTTAATAATTATAAATCAGACTTAATAACAATTAGTATCTGGGGGAGCACTGTCTCTATATGAATGTAATGGTAATAATACTAAATAAAAAATTAAGAATTTTTAATTATATTTCATATTTTTTACAAATAATTGTATTATATTCGTAGAAATGATACAGTTCAAAGGAAAGTTATTTAATTTTGATTTTACAAATGTTGGTCAAATTAAAAAACGAAATTGCTTAGTGTTTGTCCTCTGCTTTTTGTTTGTATTTTTCCTATTTTGTTCCGGAGGTACCGAAACGCCGTTCCGTTGCGTTCCAACAGAAACCAAGCCCTGTATATAAGTTTCCATGAAATAGTAACATGAACATAAACATATAAGAAGTAACGCACACAATTCTCACGAAAGTGCCTTCGGCCTACTCGTTTTTTAAATCAACTCACATCGTTGCCTTGTCCGTCGACATGTCATTCGTACATCAAAGACTTCCTTTCTGTACTAGTTACGTAAACAATTATTAATTCGTATTCCATGTATGCTAAAGATGACGGATGAGGGTATTAGTAGGAATTGGAATGTGAGAAGTTTTCGAAAAATGAGCCCAAATTTAAATATAACATAAGGAAAATAAAGTGCGTATGATATTAGACTTTGTAGATAGGATGGAAACAATTAATCGAAAACTATTATTAATCGATTAATTGGAAGCACAAAATCAGCTTTCTTGCCCCGGATCCCATGAAATGTTTGAAATCCCACGCGCACAGGGATTTCATCTAGTGTATACGGTCACCACGGTAATATGAGTTAGAAATATTGCATACAAATATAAATAATACAGCAGGATTTATCTGTAGAGATCATGGTTATAAAATTGTTGTGCGAGTGTTGTTTTTTAAAGAAAAGTCATTTACTCTTCAAAAGGTGTCTCTAAAGCGCTTTCGACTTTTATGAACTCACTACTTAACGTTGATTACATTGAGTTGACTTCCAAATTTCGGAGCTAAACTGTGAATTACCAATATTGCACAAATCACCACTAGCGAAGACAGTTGTCTTCAGTTTTCTGCAGATAGTGGCTGAGTGTGCGTTGATCGTGTAACAAAAATTGTTTGTATTAAAAAATTGTATTAAATTGTTTGTATAATTAATTGCTTGTACTACAAAACAAAATGAAAACAGTACGAGAAAGATAAATAAACCGTGAAATGTACTTGAAAGTTTGAAACTTTTCCTGGAAACTTTCGATTTGACGGAAGTTGGTGAAACTTGTTATAGGAGTGTCTAGCAGTAATCCGCCAAAACTAGTGACCATCTTCCCTTATATCGAAAATATATGAAAAATAGTGACCATCTTCCCTTATATCGTCTCCCCATTGCAGCGATATCTTGGTGAAATCACTCACAGGATTGGTCACTAACATCTCCAAGATTAGGTGGGAAGAAATCCAAATAGATATAGGAAAGACGAGACCCAAGTAATTTGGCTTGCATCTTTGAAAAATGTTGGTCTCTTACAAGATCGTTCATTTTGCCTGCGACAATGGCTGCGATTGTAACATCTGCAGATGGCGTGTAATCTAGAAATTCTTGATGTTCGTAATAGTAAAGTTCTTGATTACACGTCGGTTTGTTATTATCATCGTCTGATTCATCTTCCAATGTTCATTCCGTTGGTGAATTACAAAACAGTTTGTCACTATCATTGCTTGATTGATCTTCTAATGCGCATAACGTTGGTGGTTTTGGACCTGGGAGAGAATCGGAATGAGGAACTTGATGCGTTAGAAATTCTAAATTTGGATAGAAATGTAGAGGATAGGTTGTTTTGATTTACTTGAAATTCCTGTTACTTTTATTAAACAAAAGTAGCAATCTGTAATGTGGTCTCTAGGTTCCCTCCCCTGTTGTTCACTCCAACTATGGTATGGCGAATGGCATATAAGTGTGGTTTACATGCAACCAGCCTCTATAATAGTGGTAGCAGCATGAGCAACACTTCTGTGGAGCCCAAAACTTACCCTCATCTACCTTTTTAATTAGAAATACAACTCGTAAGCCTTTTTGATAATTGGAGGCATGTAATGTCTTTGAGACTTAGTCGAAAATTCGCCACACACATAACAGAAAAGAATTGGCGAATTAACACACTTCCTACACATCGATGAGTTTAAGAAACAAGCGAGCACGCACAAACAATATTCTTCACGTTAGCGGATTTACACACTTCCAGAATAGATACTGTGTAATCTCAATAATGATTGACGCAACTGCAACTTCACTTTACCTACACCAAGTGACTATCTACCCCTCTCCTCTCTACGCCCACCACCATAATATTTCTAAAATAATAGAATGTGATAAGCGCCGCGACATAAAAAAACAGCCTAAAGCAGATAAAATTACGTGTCCAGAAGAAATTTTAGGTGATAAGTAGGTGAAAATGGTAGGTGAAAACTAGGTTTTCACCATTGTCATCAGGGCACTTAACTACATAATAATCACATATATTTAGCTTGCGGCAAATTTCATTTTCACATTGTGTTGTTAATTTCAATTAATCGATTAATTGAAATTGGTTATGTTTTCGATTATTAGTAATTAAGTACAATTCATTGAAAGAATTTTGACATCACTATTTGTAGAATACAAGAAACAATAGTTTTAATGAAATGTTTTTGGTAGTAATTGAGTATAAAAACTGAAAAAATATGAATACCACATAATTAGTGAAAAAAATTGTAATTTTATTTCTGATAAAAAAAAATTGAAACAAGGCTTAATGCGTATGGTACTATTTGAAAAATACTTCCAATTTAAATCTACTGAGTCTCATTGGTCAATATTGTAGAGCACAATAACAAATAAAATATCGGGGAAAAAATTAAAAACACAAGATGGTGGTTCTCACAGGTGGGACCATGATGGACGAGTGCTGCCAGAGGTAGGTTCCGGGACAGTTTGGTGACCACCCACTCGTAAACCCGGCTGGTGGCCCGCTTCCTGCGGCAGATAACAGATGGAGTTCGCTACTTCCTGCAAAATATTGCAGCTCAGCCACGCGCAGTCGAGGCGCCGGAAGCGACCACAAAATCCTTCTAAGGACGCAGGGAAAAGGGTTGAAGTACAAGTAGTTGAAAAGAAAGAATCGAGAAAAGATGTGATGAAGAGTGTGAAGGTTAGGGAGGGAAGTAAAAATAGAAAACACGCGTGAATGAACGAACGAACGAACGAACGAACGAACGAACGAATGAATGAATACATGAAATAATAAACAAATATAACCAAAAATAAATTAATGAATGAATATTATAAATGTGTGAATAAGAGCAAATAATACTTTTTTAGGAGTTTAGTAAAAAAGAGTAGAAACACAGAAAATGAGAAAAGAACAATTAAATAATTTAAGAAGTTCCTCGCACATTATCGAAATAGTTGCAAAATACATAGTAACAGCCGTTTTTGTAAGTTAATAGAAAAAAGGAAGTTCTCATGGTTGTTTTATTACTGTTTCTGGTTGCAAAGCTAAAGTTATGAATTCTGTGTCAAACATTGAAGCATTTAGTGCAGGTAGTAGACCGGTCGACCCGGCAGGATGCAATTCTGGATATTTGCTTAATTACACCGAAAGAATTCTTATGATCGAAGACGTTGTAGAAAGTATAAGTGGCCATAATGCCGTTTTAGTCTATTTACTGTTAAGTATTTCAAGAAAAAGTATTGATACCGGTATTATCGTAAGGGAATACAAGAAAGCGAATGTACAAGGGTTTCAAAATTACTTAAGAGTACGGTATATGCGAGTGTCTTAGAATAGGAGGAGGAATGGAAGAAATATGGGGAGCGTTTAAAATATTTTAGTAAATGCTGAGCAGGACTTTGTACCAAGTAAATGGTTAAATAGACACTGCATGTCTTGCAAATATTTAGGAATACAGCTAGACAGTAAATTGAGTTAGGAAAATCAAGTAAATTTCGTTGTAAGGAACGCCTGGAGATCCTTGCATTTTGTTATGTGGATTCTGAGAAATAGTATAATGAGAACCAAAGAACTGAAATATATGTAATTACTGCGACCCATATTAGAATATGGTGCGTTATGTTGGGACCCATACAGAAATTTGCAGCAATGAAATCCAGAAAACGTTCAGTGTAGAGCATCAAAATTTTAATTCCAGGAGTACATAGAATAAAGGAGTATAGGAGTCACTTGAAAGAAGGAAAATAAAGTCGCGTCTCAATGCAATGTATAAAGCGTATATAAGCTTTCCAGCATGGAAAGAAATTCAAAGTCCATAAGGGATACCCTACATAGCACAGCAGATCACATGCACAAAATTCAGACAAGAATTCAGAAAACGGACGTTGGGAAATATTCATTTGCGAATCGAAATATTAGAGACTGAAATTGTTTGCCTGTGACAATCTTTGATTCCTTTAATCAAAAGGAAGGCCTGAGGAAATTTAAAAATAAATTACTTTTCTAGATGTTCATATACGTGTATTACAAATATCTTTAATTTTATTGAAATAATAGCCTACTGTGTAAAGTAAGTTGTATTGTTATTAATACTATTAATTACGTGCAGTGGCGTTGTGAAGATGAGGGAAACGAGTGTGTAAGAAAGGAATTACAGCTCAGTGATCCGCAGTGTGGTGAAGTGAAGTGTGGTGAGGTGGTGTGCTATGGAAGCTTTCACGGAGAAATGTTCCTGTTAATTTGTAAATTTTGTAAATTATTTAAAATTGTTAAGTTTTGTAATGGTAAGTTAATGTATTCTGCCATCAAGTTCTCAAATTTAATTGCAGAATTAGTAATAAATCTAAAAATTCAATATTAAAGAAAAAACCGTTTAGTATGTACGTGCCAAATGCCGGAACAAAAGGATAATTACGATTTTCAAGTGTAAAAATGTAAGAAAAGTTAGCGTAGAGGCAAAATTCTTTAGATTCTTCAGATTTTTTGAATTGAACATTCACGTACCTAACATGTGAAAGTACGACGCTGAAAAATGTAGTTACCATAGTGGTCTCCCCAAAACAACCTATCACAGACCTACAAACAGAGTCGGATTATAAATAATAAATAGTTCATGTTAAAAATACATTATTTATGATAAATCGTTAAGAAAAACGTCAGAAAGTCTCTCTTGTAGAATTATTTTTCCAAGACAAGTTTCTTTTTTGTAACAATGATTCTAATACATGCAATTTCTCTATAAAATTCTCTGAAAAAATTGCTTAACTAATTGAACACTGGAATACTTTGCATTCAAAATAGAAAAAAGGAAGGAGAAAAATATGTTTTATCATTACTCTTAAGTATTAGAAATCCTGATTACTGTAACAAAGAAATGAGATTGTCTGAATGTACTCGTATTTCTAATTCAAGAAGAAATCGTAAAACCATCAGGAAACCTCTTTTTTTCTCCCTATCGTTTATAATCTACATTTGTTTTCTCTCACATATTGCATCAATATCCTATTTGAAATTATTGTACAAATAAAAGATTCACATTAGAGAGAATAACAATTTGGAGGAAACTGGAAAACAATCTAGGGGTGTGTGTATATATATTGTTTGTTTTTCACATACTATTAAATAGGCTTCAGAATTACATACCTGCATTCGTGCAATCTTCCATTTTATCAACAACCCATCTAACATCCACTCCATCAAACCTTCAACCTCGCCAACATCAAAGAAACGCAATTTCGCAAACATTTACATAAGCACAGTTTCTTTAGAAATTCGCCAGGAGAATCATCAGACCCTCTTGAGCCTGAAGTCCCTGCTCTCCTTCACCTATACACCCGCCCTTTCCCCCAGACACTTCCTTCCTCGACCCCGAAAACTCTCTCGCCCCCCTTGAGGCCGCGCCACGAGTTCTTCGAGCCAGAAAAAGGGCACGTGTATTGTCACGCACAGGGTCTCGCGAGGGAAGTCGAGATTGCAGAGGCCGGATAAGAAACACGGGGCGGCGGCGGCGGCGGCGGAGGCGGCGCCGGGGGCGGAGGCGGCGGTGAGGGTGGCATAGACCTCCGCAGGCGTCTCAGAGGTCGATCGGAGGTCCCAAGGTTTCGGAACCATCCATCACCTCGACTGACGCAACACGCGGCAAAGAAATCGCCCTGAAAAAAGCCAACGGCTGCGCTGACACCGCTGAAAAGAATGTAACCAAAAGAGGGGGCGGGGTGCCCCCATCCCCCGTCCCCCTGCTTGTATAGAGACTCCGGTCGCCGAGAAATTCGATATACCATACACGCGTCGCAACCCAGGAGGAAGACGGATGCCGGGGGAAAATATTGTATCTGGGCTTTGAGGGCTGGGGTCTGATAAGCGCTTTTTGGGTGGAGGGTGATTGTTGTGGGAAAGAGCGCGATAATTTTGTGGCCGTTATTGCTGTGAAGCGTATGGAAAATAGTCGCTTCTTGTGGGTGCTGGTTTTCTTTCCTCTGGCTTTTAGTGGTTTTTAAAAAGAAATTCTATGCATGCATAACATAATAAAAGGGTGATATATGGAAGGATAAACGCTGGACCGAGAGAGAAGGTTCATGGCACTAACTGATATCGCTGCAGTTACACTGACTGGGAGATCCTGCATTCGAGTCCTGACGGTGGCAGGATTTTTGACACTAGTTTGTCTGCTAGGTCGAGCTCTGATCGATAGTTTTCCTTGTTTTTTCCGATCAACTCCAGGCGAATGCCGGGGCAGTTCCCTTACAAACGGGCCACGGACTGCGCGCGACCATTCCCACCTCTTCCTTACCCTATCCTCTCCCCTTACACACACACACACACACACACACACACACACACACACACACACACACTAACATGCACTACACGACCGCACATTCCGGGAGACCCGTCAGGAGCTTACAGCTTGCCCTCGCTGGGGCGGCCAGTGCTTCTCTGATGGCAATTACCTGGTTGAGGGAAAACCCCGCTAGTCGACGGTAGGTCGGCGCTGGATCCCGCCATCCAGCGGGGGAAGACAACAGCAATCTTTCGAGCAAATCACACACTACACTTACGGGACTAATGGATTTAGTAGTAGACGCGTCCGGAATCACTAACAATCAATCAATCAATAAAAGCTGCCGTCCAAGGTGCAGGGCCCGGAGCAGTGTCCAAGTACGTCGAAAACTGAGGGTTTGAATTCTAAATGTAGCATGAGAGCTTTTAATACGTATGTGATGTAATTGACCTGTCACACAACTACGTATTCTATTGAACCATTTTGCTATCCATAATAATTTTTTTCTCTTCATCATTCACATATTATGACCGTACTTTATACAGTGAATGGAAAAAAATAAATCATGGATGTGATACCTTTTCCAGGAGTTCCAAGTGTGCATAAAGGTGTTTTGTGACAATAAAGTGCCTTTCTCTTTTTTCGAATTAACGATAGTAGTTGGAACTTAATCAGATGAGAATGTAAACGAGGTGAGGTATATAAACATACTATTAATAGTAGGTCGATTAGAGACAGAATTAACTATTTCATTGAGGAGAGGAGAGGAGTTGAAAGCAATTTTCATTTTATGTTATTTGGGGAAGACGGGCGAAATTTTTTTAAAACGATATTTTAGCACTTACTACATGTTACTTCTGTATTTATCAACTTGTTTCCTTTCTAATTTGAGCATTGATAAACAAAGCATGTAAATTTTCATCTAACGTTTCATGATGAACTTTCTCATCAATCACACTGGCAGATATATAAAATAAAATCAAAACTTTTTCGAGTCAAACAGGTATTATTGTAAAGAACAATAAGTATTGGGAAACAATTTTGTTCACTTTTTGATTTTCTAAAAGTGTTCAAACATATTGACTCTACAATACGACAAACAAATTTGATTTAAAGTTTATTAAGATTATATATTTTTGTGGAGGTTCATAAATTGTGAAATCAATTTTGCATCCCGTGTATTTACAATAGAATAACCTAAAATTAATCTACATGAAATGGTGAACGTCGAGTGAATTTACTGATTAAATGTAATCTCACACACAGAGTATAAAGAGAACATTGCATTTAATGTGGAAAATTGAATTACATACCGCGTATCATCCCTGATTATCGCATCATGACGCAGGAACGCGAATGAAATTTTCTACCACCACATGCAAGGAGAGCGACGTGGGATTCCCGCCTCTGAAATTACCTTTCCCCGCGAACAAACCATTGCAGGTTGCGGCATGAACAAGCCATTCATCGCGAGCCCAGCCCTGGTGTCGAACATGGCCCCGAACGCACATCGTACCGCCGTCTGCCGGCACGGAGTAGGACAGCGTCAGAAATTGCGACGACGAAAAAAAAAAAGTTCCCGCGCGCAATCACCATTGCACGCTCCGGCGACGGACCCAATAAAAATTTAGGTCGATTTTTAACGGCCTCGAGCCGAATCCAATGCCGAGCGAACAACGCGTGCAATTGGCCAGGGAGAGTGCACATAACCGTGCAGAATAACGGGACGGGCGGCACAGATTAAGGCAAGGAACATCCCCATCCCGGGTGGCTACTACAGAGAGATGGCAACGGTGAGTGGAGGCGAGGGAATGGGGACACAGTGGCATGGGAGGACTGAGAACTGGGGAATGAGGAACGGAGGATGGGAGCGAGAGGGCGGGAAATCTAAGGACAAAGAAGGATGATCGTGAGAATAAATGGTAGGAGGACCGGTACCGGGGAACGGAAGAACAGGAAGACGGGACAAGAGTTGGAGGACAGCGGGTGGGGAGATGGACAACGTTGTGGAGGGCTCAGGATGACAACGGATGGAGGGGAGTGTGGCGGGGGGAGGAAAAACACCATAGAGAACGGATATTAGGGTAATAAACATGGTACGAAAGAACGTGGGGTAACGACACTGGACGTCGAAACACAAACAGATGACGGGACAGAAGGAACGAGAAGTGCAACAGCTTGGTGAACGGGTAACGGGTTGAGAGGCGGTGGGGAACATTGACGATGAATAGGTGGGCGAGGGAAGATAGGACGAAGAAGGTTGGGAGGGTACCGGAGGAGCCGAAGGAACGTGAGAACGGAAAGTGGATGTCAAGAAGAGCACGGACAGGGCACGGAATGACTAGGATATAAGGGAAAACTAGAACGGGGTAATGAGGAATGGAAGGTGTTTGAAGGGGTTGGGGAGAAGAAGTGACAGGAGTTACGCAGGAGGCTGAGAGAGGATGCCGTTAGGTAGAGAGAGAGAGACAGAGAGAGTAGGAGAGTGTGGGAGAGAGTGAGAGAGAGTGGGAAAGGGTGTGGGAAAGAGAGTGGGAAAGAGGGAGACAGAGAGACAGAGGGAGAGACAGAGAGAGACAGGCAGAGAGACAGACAGAGAGAAGCGGACAGAGAGAAGCGGGCAGAGAGAAGCGGACAGAGAGAGAGACAGAGAGACAGAAACAGAGAGACAGACAGAGACAGAGAGAGACGGACAGAGAGAGACAGAGAGAGAGAGAGAGAGAGAGAGAGAGTGAGACGTAACGGGGTTGGAGAGGCGAGCGTAGCAGCAGGAACACGCTCAGGGCGAAAATATTCACACCGGCTGACAAGCTCGTCCGTTAGAAGCGATGGCCCAAACTGCCGCTACGACGCGACGCTGGAACCGCATGCGACCCTGGTGGCGGGAGCAGAAAACACCGCGCCGCTCGCCAGCAGATAAAACGCCTTCATCACGGCGGAACACGCCGGCTAGAGGTATTTTACACTGTCGGTCCGATATTACCGTCCAGATATCCTTCATATACATGTCTATTACTCGATTAATCAAAGCCCACAGGCTCCTCCGCGGCTGGAATATAACAATCGGACACCTAGATGGCGTGTGCTGCGCAGCGACATTCGGCTGACGTCAAATGCGAAGTAATTTAGAAAGGCAGATAAGCCGTTTGAGTTATTCACTCGTATTTCTGCCACCTCGCGGCGATCGCTGCGCGAGATATGGCGGTCGCGCAGATGGGGATCCCAATCGAGGACCGACGCCTCCGCGTTTGGGGTTGAAGGGACCAGGGAGCGCGGCGGCAAGCGGCGGTGGCGATGCGGGAGTCACAGCGATTCTGGATGGGGAAAGATTGTTGTTATGGTATTAATATTAGTTGTTTTTGTTGTTGTTGTTGTTGTTGTTGTTGTTGTTGGTGGTGGTGGTGGTGGTGGTATAAGTGGTAGCAGTAGTGATGGCAATATTAGTTTCAATAGTTATCAATACATTTGAGATAATGAATAAATAGAAATGGCGATACAGAAATTGAAGTCAACGCACGAGAAATGTAATTTTTGTTGTTGTTGTTAATGATAATGTAGTGTAAATTGAAGAATGCACTATTGTTATACTCGTATGATATCCATTACTTGCGTTTGGAAAACAGATTTGTGAGTTGTGGTTATCGTGATCTGGGCGATACGCGGGTTTTGGCAAAGATATTGATAAGGTTTGTTGTGATCATGATTTTGGATTCGGTTATTTGTAATTTTCTTTGTGCAGGCAATTTTGATTGTGCAGTACATAGGTTTGTCATAGTTTTGATATTGGCGTATATGTTGGTTGTGGTTGCATTGAGTTTGCGCGCCATATTCACTGAAGCTTTCATTTAACAATTGAGTTATAAGTATTTTAACAGCTGTAATTATGCTTACCTAACATTTTACGGTCGTACTTTTTCCGTATAATTATATATGGAAAAGAACAGTCCCGACTGTGCTGGCGATGCTGGAGTCGATGAATATGAAATAAACAATCCAATGTCCCATCAATTTTTTAAAATTTAAACCTCTTTGATAACATATTTCTTTTAAAAACAAGATAAAAATATTGTTATAATGACAGATGCCAAAATTTTAAAAAACGCCTTTAAGATTGGATGTGTACTTAGGGATCTAAAACGGCTAAGTATGTATTCCTGTATCAAGACATTGGAAAATAAAATTGTATGTTCTGAAAAAGCAGTTTTTAGATAAATGAAGACAATAAGAGTAAAAGTAATAATAATATTTTTTAATATTACTGTTATTATTATTAATTTTAAATCCAGTTTAAATTACAAACCGTTTGTGGAATTGGAATAACATTCCGAAAGTATTTTTCGTTTACGCCTAACAGATACCAGACACTATATGATGAAAGTCTATTATGAGTGCGTAAAAGAGTAATGATAAGGCAATCGAATACGCCAGGTAGCACAGATTCCTAACAGGAGCATAAGTCTAGGAGATGAAGATGACGGCTTTAATTTCATTCCCCGCCACTTGCAAGTTTCAATATATGATTAAGTTTCCAATGCGCAGAACATAGCACCGATCTATCATCAACTGTGACAAGTCGAACGGAAGGTGATCATCATTCAGCCGAGATCATCCTTGAAAATGTTTAAGACTATCGTACACTGTCGTTTATCTGCATGTCTTCCCTAAATCATATTCTACTTCTGATGTTAGCGAAATTACGAAGCTTAAATACTAGGAGGAGGGACAATTATAGTAATGCACCAGACTCTCTTCAAAAACTTGCAAAACTCTTCTACTTGCAGTGGGATGAAGATTGTTACCACCGAAATCATATTTTAGAACTTAATATAAAAAAGATTTTTTCACTGGCACGTTCCGTTCTTTCTTTCAATCTTTTTTCCTTCCTTCCGTTTTCTTCGTTTCTTTCTCCTTTCGCTTCGCCTGCGTTCCCTTTCCTTTCGTGTCTCGTCAAACTCCGTGCAGGGGTTGGGCTTTAAATCTTCATCCCTTCCGTCAAGACGCGTGCGCGAGGCGCTTCGTCATTGTTTTCTAGCGCGGAGCGTTTGCACAACCCGTCCCCAGAGCGCGTTCATCGCACTTCCGGACTTCCGGACAAATTGAAGCCGACGGCAACTGTGCGACATAAGAGGGAGCTAGAACGTAATACACGCACGCGAGAACGCACGCTCTACCACAGTGTCGACGAGGTTCCTGTCGCGGAAACAAACACACAGAATTACTACCGAGATTCTGCAGGATCGTCGAATCACTTACGTATCTGATGAGGCTATTAATTATGAACGATTTTATGGTAAAATAATAAAAAAGTCATGTAAAACTCCAAGTATTATAATATGTTTAAACTTAAGAAAATAAAAAAAAATAATGATAAGGAAGAGAAATAAAAAAGGAAAACGAAAGAAAAAAAGAAACAACTAGTGGGAATACGCGACATACCGACACTTCTCCTCGTCTTGATGATATCACTTAGAAACTATTCATATTTATTTTTAAAATGGTATCATTCGAATATCAAAAAATGAAGGATAAATTGTATCTAGAAAGAAATCTCTGACTCTTATTTTAGGGGTACAGGACAGATTCGAAAGTAAATTTGAACTTTTGCTATTTTCAAATGTTTAGAGAACTTAAAGAAAACAGAACTAATATGTATAAAACCTCTTTCTTCTAATCGGGCAAAAAAATTTAAAGAAAACACTTTCAGATATTTTTCAGAAACTGTAAGTAACTACCAAAACGAAAATAAATTGATCTCCAGGACGACACAGTATATCTTACTACTGTTGTTTTTACCAAGTTGCAGTTCAAAACATTTAATAAGAATGTGGTAACCGTGACACAAACTTTCATCCACCCATCCATCGATTGAAACATTCTGATTTTCGGACATAAAAATATAACCTATTTTCTCCCCAACTGGCCCAATTTTAACGACCTTTGGAATAACACAAAAAACTAATCAACATTACTAGCATTACTAGCCTTGCATAAATTGCAGCAACTAGCTGAATGACACTGCTCAAGGCAGTTGTGAATCTCGAAGACTTTGTACTCCCATGTAACCATGAAATAAAAAAAAATAATTATGTTGACGTGCGTGCAAAGTAATAGCTCAAAAGAACCTTAAAACTGTCTTTACGACCAAAAATTCAAGACCATATTGTTGAGGTGATTCCGATAAATAGAGGAATAGAGAAAGAGGAGAAAGGAAGAAAAATAAGAAAGAATTTAAGAATTAAGAAATAAAAAATGTACAGTTAGACATTTGCTAGAATACAACTGTCATGATTTATCACAAGATGTGTGCAAAGGAACGGCTATATTATTCGTTATATCGACTATATTATCGGATAAAATATATTAACAGAACGACAGCAAGGAGGGTCAGAGGAGAAGTAATTGATCGAAAAATAACTAATGAAAATACAAGGGAATGGCGACATAATTAACATAGAGGAAAATAAGGAATGTAGTGGTAAATTAAACATTATACGGACACGTGAGCAATATCCGTGAGTGAAGAAGTAAATTACGAAAGTAATTAGATAAGCAAAGAGTAAATAAATAAAGTGCTAGAACGACGTTGGCCAATCAAAAATTGGAATATGTGCGAGAAGGGGAGTAGCCTGCGTACTGGGACGAAGGAGAGACGCATTTGGGTTCGATCCCGCGCATCGAAGACAGATGAAGAGCGCGTAAGACAAACGGGGCAGGCGATATTCCCACGTATCCAAGGCGATACGACGTGCGGAGGCAGATGATGTTACGATTTGGTAGCGCTCGGATGGCAGAGACGCGTTTACGATTTGGTAGATTTATATAAATTAGTAACGAGTAGGAAAAAGTTATGAGTAGAAAAGAAAAAATATAATTACATATATGACGAAAGAAGATGTGGTGGTCTGGACCGGATTTTTACTGAAATGGATCTTTGAGTGGTCGCGGAACGACGTTCAAGAGGGCAGAAGAATACCAAAGGAAAGTTACTAAAAAATCTATAAATGTATGAAGATCAAGTTTTGGATTAAATGAATGATTTATAAATTAAGATATAAAGAAGGGTAATGGCTATGCACGCAAGGGGAGGGATTCAGGAAAAGAGTAGTAAATAACAATAATAAGAATTCTATTGCAAACATTCTTGAGTTGTCGTCCTTAAAAAATTCTGTGTGTGTGAGATGTTTGTGTTCACAGCAGAATATATATATATATATATATATATATATATATATATATATATATATATATATATATATATATATATAAAATGTTTGTTTAATTTGAAGTAAGTATTGTTATTCCTTGGTAGTAGTGAGTTCCCTCGTGAGAAGGAAATAAAAATAACACATGTAAATTTTCATAACCGAGCCTCTGTAAAGATGGTCTTTCTGACTTATAAATACATTTATTATGACGGATCAACCTCGGCACTTCTTCTGGATAAATGCGTATCAAATTATCGAATGAAAATTAGGAGGATAATCAAATAAGAAGGTCTCAGTAAAGTACCCCGCCTCCGTCAGACAACACAGACAAAATATTGGTTTCCAGACTTTAGTAATATTATATTGCGATATAATATTGTAAAAAAGATGATATACAATAAATCCAGTACGGATGAGAAAATACATACTCATCGCTTTACACTTGGGATGCCAAAGTAGTCGTACAGCAGACTGATTTGTGTATGTAGGCTCGATAAATAAACATGTTACATTCAACCAGTTTGGTACAAGATTTTATAGTAATTATATAAGCATGATGCAACAAAATGATGCATAATCCAGATAAAACTTTAAGAACATGAATAACAGACATATTGAGATTAATTTAAGTTCACAAATATTTTTAGTAATATAACGCAATACATTAGTGCTGAAGTTCATTGAGTACGCTCAAGAACTAAATTTTATCGTAAAAATGTCCGAGAATATCTTCAGTACAAAAATAAACATTTGTAGAGATCAAAACACTACATATTACTATCACATTCTTTATTGAATTCAGAATAAATTACTAGTTTAATCAGCGTCAATAAAATCTCACCTAAACCTAGAAGAGCTCCCTTTCATCCTCGCCTAGGGCTCTCAGAAATCTCAGAGGGAATATTTCACTCGTCCTGGCGCCAGCACTCCGGCGAGAAGACTCCGCCATTTTGGGATGCCGTAATAACGTCATTATGGGACCGACGCCGGAATATCACCAAAGTATGAGGAGCGCGCGGCGTCCATGAACTAGGAATTGCATTATAAAACCCTGGCGCGCCGCGCTGCGTCGGGGAAGTCAATACGAGAGCTCCTCCGGATGAGAAAGTTTGGAACCGACGAACTAAAGTAAACTGAAAAAAAGTGCGGAGGGATATGACGACCCGGAAAATGAAAGTCATTTGCGGGAACTGGAAAGTCTTCTTGGATGAGATATGACGCTTCTTAAATTCCCGTTTTAAGGTAAATACAGTGTCTTTAATACAAAATTTAGCCGTTCTAATGTCACCTTCTAAAGACGTATTTTTAGTCTGGTGTACATTTACTTATGATGAAAATACAGGAAAACCTATTTGTAAAGTTATGGAAGAAGTGTAGTATTCGCAAATTTTCTTGCGCTGTAGAACCCTTTTAGTATACATAGTTCAATTATAAAGTACCAACAAGCGTGTTTGAAAATATTAGAAAACTAGAAATATTCGTTTCTGGGTAATCGAAAAGGAATTTGCATTGTCAACGAATTACCGATTTCGTTTTATTCTATTGCTGACAAAATAAACACTTCTATTCCTACCCTATCTACCCTACTTCTTCCATAACTGGCAAAAAGGGAACTCAAATTGTGTGTGTAGTGAAGCTAAAATGTCCAGAGGCAACTCAGGGGCCATCTTAGCAAATACTTATTGAACCAAGGGAAACAATGAAAAATATGATGGAGTCGGGAGCTCATTAATCTAAAAGGTGAAGTACAATTATTAGGAGAATATTAATTTTATTATTATTATTATTATTATTATTATTATTATTATTATAAAATAAAAATTATAACTCATTTATGTTCATCATTATAATAATAAATATAAAATTCGTTATTTATGATTTGTGGAGCTCTAAATGTGTTCAGTTTAATAGGAAAGTTTACCGTCAGTTAGAGGGTACACCTATCGGTAGTCCGATCAGCTCCTTAGTTTCCGAAATTGTGATGAGACAACTTGAATCACAATGCTTAAGTGATTTGAACTTCATTTATTACACACGTTACGTTGACGACTCCTTTATTGTTCTTCCTCACAACCAAGTTGATGGATTATTACAGAAATGTAATGCTTTAATGATAAAATAAAATTTACTTTAGAAACACACTTGTGAAAAATTGTTCTTTAAGTATTTAGATGTGATAGTTTTTAGAAAAAATACAGTTTGAAACATCTTGGTACAACAAACCTGTTTTTTCTGATATTATGTTGAATTAACTATCTAAATACCCTTTTAGTAATAAGAAGTCTGTTGTTTCAAATTTATTTGACAGAGCAATAAAATTGTCGTCTTCCCGGTTTTATACTTATAATTTACGTAGAGTTTAGAAGATACTGAAATTTAATAATTACCCTTCAAAATTCATAGAAAAAATAATGTCTAAAAGACTAAAATTGATTAAATATGGGAAATCTGGCAGTAATGCTAGCATACAATTTCGAAGTGAAGAATTTATAAATAATTTGATATGTCTACCTTATATCCACCAAATTAATGACATCCTTAAAAAAGAACTTAACCAAATTAAAATTTAAATTAGTAAATAGAGTGGTAAATAAGTGTCATATAGTCCAAACCTTGAAAGATTCTAGAAGGACAATAGCAAAAAAAAACTAGACAATAACAATGTAGTCTATCAAATCAATTGTACAGATTGCAATAGATCAAACATTGGTCAAACTAAACGTAAGTTGAGTACAAGACTACTTGAACATGAAAGAAACCTAAAAGACCTGGCGTGTAGACAAAAATCTCTAGCACGACATAGAATTACAACTTACATAACGTACATTTCCAGGAAGTACCAATTTTATCGCACGAAAATTTCTCCTATCCTAGATTAATATTAGAAATGATGTATATTAAAACATCTTATTGTTTGGTTATACAAGTGGAATCTAAAAAAATGCTAGTTTAAATAATGCATTATTAAGTAATTTTTCTAAAAAATAAGATATTTTTCTTACTAACTGTTAATTAACTTCTTTCTATCTTGCTTGATTTTATAATGTCCGTTTCCACCTCTCTCTGTCTACTTCCTTTCATAGTTATATGATACTATAGTCCGATACTCAAAAGTTTTTATCATAGTGCGTTCTGTTGGGATTTTTATACATTTATATTATGTATTTCTTATGTTTATAACTGACTATCTGACCATTGTTAAAATATTATATTTTTTGTCAATTAATCCTGACGAAGAAAATAAATATTTTCCAAAACTTTGCTGTATATCACGTGTAATTTATACTGATATAAAGCAGTTACTCTAAAAAATGTTCTGTCTTTAAAGTAAAGGATCAAAAGCATTGTGATATATTGAAGAATCTATAGATCGAAAAATAAAGAATAATTTTACTATGAAGTATATGTTTCTTTAATCTGGATATTGAGTGAGACTATCATTAGATGGGTTAATTCCATGTCCAAATTTAAAAAGCTGATGCGTTGTCGTTGTCTCAAGAACAGGCAAATACACTTCTTTCAGGTCGTCTTTTCCCGCCTATTTTAGTATGTTTATTTCGATCTTTCTCTTTAGGAGAAATCACTTTAAAAAATACAAGATTTTTCTATTGAAATTCAGAGACTGATATAAATTGAGTATAGCTTTTTGAATATTTTGAATTCTTGTGCGATTCAACAACGCTGTTAAAGATTTCTACGTTGTTCAACCTTTCTTCGCCAAACTTCAAGACATTGAATTTATTGCAGCACCTGAGTTTAAGAAGAGAATACATGTCTTGTGGATGAGGAATCTTCAGTATCTACAAATAAAATTCATGCTTTAGGTCCTCATTTTCTTTCCCACTTTTTGTTTAGATTTGTTCTTCTGCCTGAAACTTTCGTCTGGAGGAAGAAATATTTTCACACCAGCTCTTCGAGTTTTGAAAATGGGCATAAAATTGACTGAAAACTGGATTTTTATAATACCTCCCAAATATCAATTCAAGTAGTGTTTGTGCACTCATCCCGTGAAGAAGCTGTAAAATTAAGGTTTCTTTTCTTTGGAATCCCAAATCCGGGTCGGTTCGGTAAACATGCACAATTATTAATAGAATGCGGTTCAAAACAACTTCAAAACATCCAACGATACTTGTTAATCTATGAACATCACAACAATGAATATAACATGACCACATTTACATTTTGTGTATGAAATAGTAGATTAGAAGAAAGTTTTTGTATTCGCTCTATTGGCAGCAAACAGAAATGGCCACTCCTTAAAGAGGTAAGGGTAAAATAAGTTTCATGTACCTCGCCGAAATTCGAATGTTTCTGAAAGTAGTCATTCACTAACCCCATCCAGAAATCTTCACGTTTCGCTACGTAAAGTAATATTTCCGGTATATTATATTTTAAAGGTGATTCCACGAATGCGTGACTGCTAATTTTCCATTAATAAGAAAATAGCATAAATGATTTTAGTTTTTAACCATTGAAGGTATGTATTTTAAATTGTAAATCTTTTGTATAAATGTAATGAAAAATTACAGTGCTTAGGCACTGAATATTTTTTTTTATTTCTGCTGTGTACATTCTGCTATTCATGTGAGTCATTACACGTGGAAAATAAAATAACCATAATAATCTCCTTTGTACGTATGTTCTGCAAAATAATTTAGCTGAGAAATACTTATTTTCTGCATGATATCACTTCTTCTATAAAGTCCAGAAAGTGCTTGTAATGAGTTTTCGCTCTGATGTTAGTTCTTAGTATTGCTGGAAAAAAAATATGTTTAGACAGAAACAAACGAAAACGCAAATTTAGTGAATTGACCGAATTGGTCTGCATATTACAAGGGTTCTGTACCTTGCGCGACTTTCCTATGACGCCCGTTTTTAGGCCGTCAGGATCTTAGTCATTCTTCGACGGCCCAACAGATTGCTGTGCCCTTGCGGTTCACAACTAAAACTGATGATCTCCCAAATTCACACCAGTTCTTCGAGTTCTGGAAATGCGAATAAACTTCCGATATTATTAATTTCGGATAGTGTACGAATATCTACACTACAGTAGACGCTTAAGCGATTAAAAAAATACAAAACACTCCAAATAAGGCAAGCACATGTCATTATGCACTGGCCTTTTAACAGCCTTTCGTGAATAACTCAATAACGGTGTATCCTGGAGCTTTATAATCACGTTTCCGCGAATACAATTCTCAAATTATGTTCCTAAGGTCATAATCCACGAACTAAAACTTTTTAGAACTTTCTATTATATTATTCGAATCTAACCTTCTCTGAAAACCTTATGTCCGTGGTTAGGGAGGTGTGTGTATTATCGCAAATTCGGAGGCGAGCAATGTCTCAAATTCTCTTAAAACACGTTTCTCCAACATATTTTTCTCTTTATACGAATATGAGGGAAGAGTTCAAGGAGAAATCAAGTTTCCACACCAGCAAATAATATTTCACATTCCGCTAAGTGTTAGGGAGCCACCTCTATTGCAAAGAGTGTACAACTTGGTCTCCGGGTTGAGGAGGTGCCCCGCTGAGGAAGAAACCTGGACGGAGATGCCCCCTCGTGGCAACGTGTAGGTTGGCGTTGCATCTCACGTATAGAGGGGGGAGGAATGTCGCCATCTCTGGAAAGATACTTAATAATTATATTTCATGTAAAGTAACGCTGCTGACGAAAGAGTGAAGATGATAAGTTAATATGAATCTAAGTATAAGAATATATATATATATATATATATATATATATATATATATATATATATATATATATATATAGGGAGAGAGAGAGAGATTTAATATTAAATACTACACGTAATAGAGCAAAGGAATTGGAAAGGAAAAATGACAAACGACAAGTAGGAAAAGACGAAGAAAAAGAAATAAAAAAGAGGAAGAGAAAGGGGAGAAGATAAAGTATTACCACAAAAGAAAAAATTGAAAAGGAAATATGAAGAAGTAAACGCAGGAAAAAGGAAATAAGAAAAGGGAAAATTGCGAAGAAAATAAAAAAGAGAGAGTGGAGAAGTTTTAAAAAGAAGAAGAAAAAAGTGGAAAGTAGGAAGCTAGAAGAAAGCGGAAACGAGACCCGCCACACACGGAAATCAGGAAGAGGAAGAAATCCCACAGCTCGACACGCGCATGTACCACGTACGCGCCGCGCCTGCGACCCGCGCGTGGCAAACAAGACACTTCCGGGCGTCCCGCCCTTCACGCACGCCCGCCCTTGGGACAAGGACAAGGGCAGAGCAGCCGCTCCAATTACGCGCCGCGCCCACGCCTCGCCTGCACTCCAACCGCCAAGCGCTCGAGATCTTTTGGCAGCGCGATACGCCTAATGGCAATTTAATTGCGGTTTTTAACGACCACAAAAAATCATGCGCCGTTATCAGCCTGCATCGCTCTGAATGATTCAGGCGCTTATTTTTCCCGGACTGGCTTGTTAACGTGTAGACAACAGTGAAATGCAATTAAACTAAATAAACCGTGCCGAATTAATTATAGACGCGTTTAATTTCACAGTACTGTGATGTTAATCTTTTATTGCCAGTATGCACACTAGCGAGTGGGAGTTTGTTTATTGAAAGCTTGAATTCCATGCACTCCCAGCCGTGAATGCCATTATGCCATTGATGTATATCATGGGAATTGAAACTATTGCTGCTGAAACGCACATACATTCTCGTATTAGTTGGTTTTCTCATATCTTTAATCTGGGTCAGCTTTTCATTTTTGTACCAATCTCCTCCCAGCTGCTACCTGTCGGTGAAAATAATTTTTTCACGTTTTCTTCAATTTGTCGGTCCCTTAATTCTGGATTTGGTAGGTGACTAAGAATATTATAGAAGAGTAACATTTGGTCCTACGTGCAATTTTTTATTCAAACATTTTGAGTCAATTTCCAGAAAAAGCGTTTGTGAATATTTGAGCTTACTATCACCTCGTATTTTTGAGAAACTTCAATGTAAATAATTTAAAATATTTGCAGTCATCAAAGCAATAATATATAAAGAACGCCCGTGTTATAAATATTAACGACGTGAGAGATATATACATATTAAATCTGTGTAATATTAAGAAAATCAAAATGGCGTTTATGTTCAACCATTCGATACATTTAGCACTATCCATACAAAAAATGCTAATAAAAAATAAGAGTTTTTGAGAAGACTTTGTTTTTAATATCCATAGATAACTCAAAAATTTTTAATTTCCATAGATCACTCAAAAGTTACGCAAAACCAACTAATACTTTCAAAAAATGACACCTTTTTTAATTGTCCTAGCTTTAACTGAAGAAAGAACAATGACGAAAATTGGAGAGATTTTCATGAAAAAATTATAAATTGTATTCATTTCAACAATATTTTCAAAAAAACTACTTCTTTTTTCAAAAAATTGTACATGACCTTATTTAAAGAGCTATTTTTAGAACAGACTGCATTAACAAAACAAGCCGGTTTAGAAAATAGTCCAGTTTGTGTACCGTCGTCGTCACGTAAAATGGGTAAAGCCAATTTCTGAAGTCCCAGTACTTCTGCACATTCTGGCAGCACTGTACGGAGAACAACGCCATCTGCTTCTTTCATAGTTAACTATTACAAAAGAACAATCTCAACCAACTGCCAACGACTGAGAAGCTGATAGGCCGGATTTCGCCCAATCAGCATATCTAGAATCAACGTTCCGTATGATAGGTGTGTTTATCCTAAGGGTTGAGAGTATTGGCGCAGAAGGCACAAGGGGCGGGAATGATCACATTACGTCCTAGTGCAAGCCATTCGATGGCCTACATGAAATACATCAATAAAGATAATATTATACATTACGACATAAATGTATTCAGCACATGCAATAGAATTAGTGGATTTGAAAAATGTTTAATTACATTTTTCACATAATCCAGATTTACTTGCGAAAAATCAATTGAATTAATTTTAATGCAAAACAACTTAAGTATATGAACGAATATTACGAATCCGAGTCGAAGAAATGAAGTGTGCGAAGGCGGCTCCAGGATCGGGAAAATGTTTGGGGGTGGGAAGTTTTGCCAAAGTAACAGTGTTTAAGTATCCGGGTTTACCAAATTTAACATTTTTGCAACAATTAAACTAGGTATTTAGTAATAATTTAGCGTTTCTTGTCAAAATTGTTATTTTGCAATATTCACCTCGGAGACAAATTGAGGGCCCTCCCGGTCCGTACAGCACACGTTTAGAAATTGTTTATAAAATGTTTAATTGTTGAAAAATTGTTAATTCGTAGTTTTCGGTTCTGGGACATCAGGTAACTCTTCCGACTTCAGAATTGCAAAAATTGAAAATTGTTTATAAATTTGCAAATATTGCAAATTTTTTTATTGTTTTCTCTAAACTGTCTTTAAACGAAATGCAAAATTCCACAATCCGATCGGCGGTATCTCCTTTCATTATCGAGATACGAGTATTTAATTGTTTATAAGATATTAGTTCGTCATGACAAGTCACATTTGTTTGAGAGTCAATCTTTTCGCAGTTCCCTCACAAATCTACCCTTCAAGTCGTTTTGCAAACGCAACGTGCATTTAGCGGCACTCTTTTTCTATCCGACCCTGTCACCACAATGCTATTTGAAACAACTTTCAGAATGCAAGTCGATTGAGGTCATTGCTTATCGAGTCAAAAGCATGGAAACTTGAGTTCTTACAATCGTTCCCTAAATACGTAAATGCCAAGAAGGTCATCTTCTGAGATCGCACAAATTCTCCGAGCATATAAAAGAATCAGTCGTTTCAACTAAGAACCCGCTACCCTATAATAGTCATAACATTCACAAATTCTTTAATTTATTATGTTCTTCAAATGCGCCCGTGTCTCTGAAAAGCAAACACCATACACTACCATTTGAACTAATATTAACAATTCTTAGAATGATTAAGTATTTTTTAAAATTTGTTGCGCCTTCCTAACGCGTCTCCAAGCCCTTTTGGGGGCTTAATACAATGCTCTTTGAAATATGTTTTTATTGTAGTCAGTCATTTACTTTAGTTCCTTCGGCCAGGGGCATGTTCATATCTCCTTTTAATCGTTTGTAGAAAATCATTTCAAATTATATTATTAGCAACGGAATTGTAGAGTTTTATTGAATTTGAAATGAATGTTTGGATATTTTGGGACTTATGACGCTATGAAAACTAAACGCAAAATGCGACAAATATCAGTATATTATCAATATTTGTGCAAATGTTATTAATATACCGAAGTTAATAGAATCTCTAAACTAACACATGTATGTAAAGGAGTTCATAAATCAAATGCATAGAGACTAATTAAAAATAAAACCACACACAGTACTGAAGAATACAGAAACATAAAGTACTGCATGAAAAAGATATGGAATACCACATATATCAAACAAAATAAAACAGAGCATTCCGTGTAGTACTTCGTTATATTCACTGTCTGTGAACAAAGAAGAAGTCAAAGATGAACGTAAATCTCAGGGCCTCCTTGTTCGTAACATACAGAAAGTGCGATATCGGGTAACCAAGAATATTTTAGACCACCTTTTTTTCCACCTTCACATTATGGAGTTAGAACCACACAAAAACAACAAAGAAATTTACAAAATTGACAAACTTTTGAATGCAAGCATAAAATTTGAACCACAATATAAAAAGAAAACACCAGTTCAATGCCATCGGTGCCCAAAATACGGTCAAACTACTGTAAAGCAACGCGTAGATGCGTAAAATGCGGCTTTGAGTATTTAACAAATGAATGTCGAATGGATAAATCACAGCCGGCTACATGCATGCTGAGTTCACGAAACCAGCCAGCAAATTACAAGGGTTGTCAATTATACCAAAATTATATTAATCAACGAAATAGAGAAAAGTAAGATATCACCACCACTTAAAAATGGAACTTTGAAATTTTTGAAAATTCTGAGACTTTGACGAAAATGACATCTGCGCCATTCTTTTAAGGTTTTATTGTTCTATTTTTGAAAAAAGAATATACATAACAAGGAAAGCTGAAGCAACAGCGAATTGCTGGGAGGTTTAAACTGCAAGATTTTTTTAAAAAAGTATTTTACTGGCAATGTTCATAAGACGCTAAATAAAACTTTAATCCGTATTTTATTTTGTTGTAGATTATGAACTTCCTATTGAGTTAATCAAACAATCTTGAAAAAATATTCATTTTTTTGTATTCTTGTATGGAATACAGTAAATTGCCATTGAGAGACTGTTTAGTGTTTCCGGGCGCGCTAACTACAATGTTCATTAGTACTGTCAGTGTTGTGCATTTTACTCCTTGGGAGGTGGTGGAATTCTTCCCTCGTTTAAACTGTTGATCCGCCGTCCACCTACACTCCGGCTTACAGTGTTTCACTTCCAGATATCTTTCCAAGCGCGGTAACGCTGCAACCGCGCCATGAACTATGCTCCAATCTGGTCTCAAATCGTGTGTGGTAGAGTTGGGCATGTCAGTGCGTGTGTGTGTGTGATTGGTGTGATTGTGTGTGTGTGTGTGTGAGAGAGAGAGAGAGAGAGAGAGAGAGAGAGAGAGAGAGAGAGAGAGAGAGAGAGAGAATAATTGAGGCAGGAATGATCCGCTGTCCGTAGTCCATTTGTTAAGGTATTGTTTCGGCATTTTTACTTTCTCGTATACATACGTATATACGGCGTATATACGTGTATACGTAGTATAGAGACAGTTGTGTAATGCTGCGCAAACAATTGGTGGATTTTTCTGGTATTTGTCGGAAAAAACAGAGGAAACTGCCGGATAAGAGCAGGCGGCAGCCGGAATTCTCCTCGAATCACTAGCTAAATTCGACCAAGATATGTAACTAGACTCTAACATCCCTCACTGTCGGGTCTTGAACTCTGGTCTCTTTCGGTCAACGACGTAGTAGAGGCATGTGAAATGATGAAACTGAATTATCGCAACCTGTGCAAAGAGTCGTTAAAGTCGTAGTAAAAGTTTCATTTTCGTTACAAAATTTAAAATTTTCAACATGCAAGTATTCAATTTTTCTAATATTTCGTGTAAACAGATCTATAACATAAGCCTCTTGTCTAATTAACAAATCAGGCAAATAAATAAATACACTGTAAGCCGAAGTGTTTTCAAAAAACTACTCTCATTTTTTTAAATGTGACTTTCAAGTTTTAATATAACACTGGATTTCTCTAATACGTATTCGAATGAGTAAAAGTTCTTTGGTTATTTTCTTAAAAGGAAAATCGGAATAATTTTGTCGTTTTTATAAAAACTAATGTGTTGATTTCGAAACTAATGTCGAAACAATGTACGGATACGAAATAAAAAGGACCTTTTTGTCGTTCTGCCATTAAACGATCAGGAACCCCCGTTCTCTACTATTTGACTGAACATCGGGATCAATAACGGCTTGCTACGTAGTAAAGAGGAAGTAATTATCCAAAATATTTTTCGACATTTTGATGAAAATGCTCAACCTAACTCGTTGCGAGTCGAATTTGATTCGGATAATATAGTTTTGGGGGTCACTTTACGTAAGTCAATACGAAATCTTTAAAAATTACTAACAATCTTCTCCAATTCTTTTTAACTGTGAGCTCAATGTGAGGAAAATGTTCTTAAAATTATGATTTATGTTCGATTATTAGTAAATTCTCTGGAATTCGGAAATTTTATTTGAATTTTTGTGATCCTGACTTACATCATCAAAATTGACAACAACAGTTTTCTTGTTAGTGAAATCTTTCGCCAGTACACTATAAAATCTTTTAATTTTTTAGTGTACATTTTTCAGAATTGTTATATTTTTCGCGTATTTTTGAGATAGATAGTACCAACGTTTTAAAAACATTAAAAAATATTTTCTCAAAAATTAATTTAATGTTGTATTCGCCGAGTTGATATTTCCCGAAAAGTAGTCTTTGTAGAAGCGCTTTGTTGGGCGAACGGTTAACATTGCGGCCAGTATGGTAGTCGTAACTTAGTGAGTTCGAGCCGTACTCGTTAAGGTTTTTTTTTATTTTATTTTTTTCATACAGGAGATTCATTATCATTTTATTAATTTTTGTTTCAATGTTTTTGTGGCCCTCAAAAGGGCCGGTCTTCTGGCTATCCTTCAATAGGATGACCAGAAGCCCTCGTTCTCTACTACCTGACGCAGTCGCCGTGGTAGAGAACGGACGAGGTTAGCAGCGTAACCTTCACTGTTTGCTACCTCATCCCAAGCGTCTGATACTAGTTCCCACAGGGCATCTGCATTCGTTGGCTGCGGGTTGGGCCAATTTTCAGAAAGAGTTCTTTTTGTCTCAGCCCATACGTTCTCAATTGGGTTCATATCGGCGCCACAAGGCGGCCAATCGAGAAGCTCGACTTGTTCCTGCCTTGCAAACCATTCCTGAACCAACTGAGATTTATGGACTGGAGACTGGTCCTGCTGAAAACGTATTACACCGTCGGGATAAAGCACCCGTACGGAAGGGACCATAACATTTTCTAGGATGTGCACATATTCCCCGCCGGTCAATCCTCGCCCATTGGGGCCTTGGTCTATTCTGTGCAACATACCTAATCCGCGCGCGCTCATCCACCCCCAACACGCCACGGATACGCGACCAAAGCGGTAAGCCTCAGCCACATATTCCGCATTGTGTCGAGTGCCAGTTGGTCGAAAAACGCGTACCGGCCCATCGTTAGCAGAAGAAAACACACACTCGTCTGAGAAGATAACTTCTTCCCAATCACGATTTATGTTATCCTCAGCAAACGCAAGGCGGTACAGTTTATGCTCATCTCTGAGCTTCTGCTTTTTTGCGGCGCGTCGGGAATTTAATCCTGCCTCCTTCAAACGTCTCAGCACAGTTCTAGAGCTTCCAGGAAAAGAAACACTCCGTTGCAACTGCACGGCATTAGCGAAAGGTTGCGATCGAGCCTCGGAGACCAGGCGATCATCCTCAGCTGCAGTCGAAACCCTCCACAATCCCGTACCAGCCCGTCGTGAAACATCTCCTGACATTCTCCACTGCCTGATCCATCGAGTCGCGGTACTTGTGGGAATGCCGTATCGTCTGCCTGCTTCAGAGGCGGAACAGCCCCCCGCTTCAACGAGGGCAACCACGCGCTCTCGAACGTACTGTTCCTCGTGCGGCATGGCTTGAGAATGAATAAGTCGGCCTCCGTTTTCTTCCGTTGTATGACGGCGTGACACGTCAAGCCACACGATTGGTTGTATTCGTTTCACTCTGTCGAAAACATTTAGAAGAGAAATACGCAATAAACCTCTTCTAGTTTTATGCACGAACAAATTCTGTAAGAAATTATTCAGCACTGAAAGTTGTAAATAAACTTCTTAATTTAAAGAATTATTAAGAAATAATGTAAAAATAATCTTATAATATTATAATTGAAGGAGCAAATAGATCTAATTAACAAAATTTATGAAATTTATTTTTCTCTATTTTTTATTTTGTTCGTTACCGAAATTTAAATTTGGTCTGATATCTTTAATTTTCATCAAAACATTCAGAGAAACTAAGCAATTAATGTTGCCAACAATATTTAAACAAAGAGGAAAGCTTGAAAATATTTCCTTTCAACTTATATCTAAAGAAAAACATAATTGCAAAATCATTAAATAGCAATGACAATCTTAATATTATCCATGTAGTATTATATTTAGATATCTAAAAGTCTAAAGATCGCAATTACATAGAAATGAAGAGCACGTATTTGATCCATTCTCATAATATTTCATCTCCAGTTCAATGAAGAATTGGTATTTGATAACTAATTCTGAAGTTAGTTATACAATCTTCATTAATTTACGAAAATGTGTAATACAATTATTGAAAGAATAAGAACATATTAATTATATGAAAAAATCTGCCTTTGTTTAGTATCATCAAATTTTGTAAACACTTTAATTCCCAAATCAATTTTCTCAAAAATGGCTCAAAATTTTTTCTTTAAATTTTTGGTAGGGATAGTACCAAATGCACCCTACTCGATGACATAAATGCCATATTGCTCTATTCTTTTGTTTTTTCCAATTTTTCAAAAATGAAATTTTTTTGACTTGCCTCTCACCTCAGTAATATTTACATTAGCTGCGATTTCTTCTCATTATTAGATATATACTTACATGTGCTTCAAATAATGTCAAATATAGTTTTTCAAAAACGCAACAGTTTTCTGTAAAAATGAGCTCAAAATTCCACATTATAAGAAACGCTCAAACGCTATTTTCTCGAAAAAGGCTCCAATTTTTTTCTTGAAATTTTTGCAATTGATAGTGCTAGTTAAACTGTTTAATATAGCGTACAGTTTTTTTCAGTGTATTTATTTGTTGTTTTTTTTCCAAAATTACAAAATGTCATTTTTTTAAATACCTCTCACACCGTTAATATAGACATTTCCATCGAGTTGTATACATTATTAAATTTACGAGTATAAGTACTTAAAGTCACTTCCAACGAACTTTTCTGAAAACTCAATAGATTCCTGTAAAAAAGAGCTTAAAATGTTTCATTTACGGAAATACTTCAACGCCATTTTCTTAAAAACGAATCAAAATGTTTGAATGAATATTGATATTTAGGACAAGCTTTTAGCCTTCTTTAATAGTCTTGAAATAATATTTCCGTTCTAATATTTGGAAACCGAAAAGTTGGGAATATTTCGAAAAAATAATATTGCTCTACAATAGATGGCCGCTGGCCAGAGAAAAGAGCAAGACATTAAAGCCAGAGCACACCAAGGAAATTAGAAAACTTTACTACAAGAAAGTCTGTGCCTTCCTGTAGCACCTCTAGTTTAACATTGTCCTCCTGTCCTCCCTCCTTTCTTAAAATTACATGGAATGTCCTCTTTTTTTTGTTCTGTTAAATTGAAAATAATACTGGCATAATTTCAAAGTATTAAATTAATTCAAGGGATTTAATGTCTTGAATATCTAGAGTTTCACTCAAATAAATGGCTTCCGTAATAGATCATTAGGCTTATTGTGATATAAGGATTATTTATGCTTATTGTTTGATGGATAACGAAAGTGGGTGCGAGGACCAATTTATGCCGTTGGAAGCTTTCATTTTTAATGACGTCAAGTCTAATGTGATTTT
This sequence comes from Teleogryllus occipitalis, assembly GCA_011170035.1. NCBI lineage: Eukaryota > Metazoa > Arthropoda > Insecta > Orthoptera > Gryllidae > Teleogryllus > Teleogryllus occipitalis. The sequence continues at coordinate 186,661 of BLKR01000537.1, read as the reverse complement.
CAAAGACTAATTTGGTTTGGAATTGTTGAGTACTTAGTTTATACATCGTGGACTATAAAAAATGTAAAATGCCCTCCTTTTCATTGAAATGTCCTCATTTTTTGGGTAAAATGTCCTGCGCTGGGAAAACAAATTTCTGCTAACTCTGTAAAATAGTAACAATAACAAATACGCATTTTGCCAAACGTCCGGGCTCTACTGATTACACAACGTGTTAGAGGAAGTAATTTGCTGTATTCTCGTGTACGAAGACGTTTTATCCTCTTTTTCCTTACCACGACCTGTTATTAAGAGTTTTCAGTATAAAATCCGTCGGCACACGGTTACAACACTTTCTTTTGTCACGAAGTATGATAAAGTAAAAATGTATCACAGGCGCCAATAGTTAGTAGCTGGGATGAGGATGGGGAAAAACGGAAAATCTAACTCACTAAATGTATTAAGAGACTAACAAGTACGAAAATGTCTGTGTGATTTTTGGAGCAACAGTAGATAAGTTAACCTTTGAATCTGAGAGAGAGGAAAGCAAAATACTCATAACAAGAAAAGCTGGAGCAATACCGAATTGCTGTGAGCTATAAACTGCTAGTTATTTCTAAAAAGCAGTATTTTCCGCCTCTGAAACAGACAGGTCTCCCTTCCACTAATGAGATAACTAGCTCTTGTAAGACTTGGCTTTTGTATAATGAATAGGAAGTAGTTCAGTTTCCTTAGCGGTGAGTGAAAATATTGATTTTTCTTATCTTATCTGGTGGCAACGCTGTATGGTCTTATCTCATTTTACTTGGAGTCGAAAGTACTTCCAAAGACAATTGACAGGTTGGAAGTAGCTTCAGGAATATGGGGGGAAATCGATAATCTCTCTCAACAAAGATGATTTTATTCAACTCTTTTCTGAACTATAATATCCTAGAAAACAGAAAGACGTCATTAATATAGTCGCCTTGAGTATGACTAAAAGCAGTAAGTTTTTGTGTTAATTTTGGTCGAAATATTTTTTTGAAATAAAAAAATCACTGTTAATTTTGTATTCAAAATTTGTATTATATTTGTTGTGTTTAAAAAAATTGAAAACACAAAATATATTTATACCTACTGATCTATCTACATACGTAATTAGCACCTATAGCTTACACCATAGCAACCAATGTTCAGGAACATTTCTACATTCAAAACTCTTTTTCGACAAATTTAATTTTAAAACTTATTTAATTTTAATTTAAAGCTATGAAATTTCAATTTACAATCTAAGTCTTCATGGGAATGAAGACAAGGGATTCCAGAAATATTTATCAGACCAACTTTCTGGAAACCGTATTAACTTCAAAGTAGACATTGCAAATACGTCTTGACACATTAAGAATAATTGTAACTGTGGCATCAACTGTTCCATCATCTTTATTCACATTATCTATGAAAAGCGCTTGTGAATCAGTACATGCATTTACTATTTTGTTTTTTTCTAAGTAAAGGAGAAAAGTAGTATAGTAAGAATAAAACTCGTATCAAGGCAGGCAGGAGAAGTCCAGACGGGATTTACTGAATTACATACAGATACAATAAAAAGCATGATATTTCTTCGTTATACAGCTAGAATTCTGAGATATTTCTTGCTAAAAGACTTTCTTTCCGAGGTACTACGTATATCTTCGAGGTATCCGAAGCATTAAGATCGCAATTTCATAGTAAATTTTGTGCTCTAGGACAATTTAGTTCGTGTAAAAATGAAAATAACTGTACGATGTTTTAAAATACTTGTTATTTCCGATTTAAAATCGTATTCTTTTGATCTCAATGCTGCGCATCTATTACGATTTTTTTTAGAATTCCGTGTTCTCTTTCGCTAATTTTGCCCGTTTCAAGCATAACGTTGAGTAGACAAATGTAGAATTTTGTAAATTGGTGGATTTTTTGGTAATAGATTGGATAAAAACGCAGACAGGGAATCGAACCCATTACTCCCCGAATAATGGTATATCACTTTGACACAGAGCCACCCATTCCCTATTTTAAAGTTTATTTTATAAAAACACATTTTATATTAAAGAAACTTGAAAGCAATATTATTTACAAGAGTAGTACTAATGGCACAGACTTTCTCGTACTAGTTAATTTTCTGATTTCTTTGCTGTAACCTAGTTTTTGTCTTGACACACACTTCTGCCAGCTGCCATCTATCGCCGTTCAATGTCCTTTTTAAAAAAATTTTGTCAACTTTTCGGTTTCCTAATTGTACAATCTAAATATTACATTAAGACATAAAGAAGAATAAAACTTTGTCCTAGTAGTAATTCATTCAAAAATTTAGAGCCGTTTAAGCGTTTCAGTAAATGCAAAATTTTGAAGCTCGTTTTCACAAAAAAAAATTGAATTTTCAAAAAACTTCTTTTGAAGCACTTTAACTCGCACGTTCAATAATGTTTAGAATTACTGAGGACCTAGATTCGAGTCCCGACTGTAGGAAGATTTTCGACACTAGCTTGTCAGCTAAGTCGAATTCTGTCGCTGCCTAGAGGAGAATACTAAGAGTGCTCTGGTCGGTTGTTTTCCGTGGTTTCTCCGATCAACACCAGGCGAATGCCGGAGCAGTTCCCTAACAAACGAACCACGCACAGCGCGCGATCGTACCTTCGTATTCCGTGTATTATCTTCACCCCTTACACGGACTTACAAGCACTACTCTACCATGCATGCCGGGAGACCGGTGGGGATCTTCGACATTCTTCCAGCTTCCTCTGGCTGGGGCGTTGCCACGCTGATGCGAGATACCTGGTTGAAGCTCACTAGCTAGCCCCGTTAGCTGGAAGCCCCGCTAACCCACGGAAAGTCCGCACCGGATCTCGCCATCCAGTGGGAGAAGATCAGATGAATAAAACATGCACTACAATTAGTGGACAAATGATTTTAGTAGTTGACGCACCCGAAATTACTACCAACCAACCAAGATATTGCTGAAAATGTGCATATTAACGACCATTTACATTTATGTAATTTATGTAATTTTTGAAAAAACAAAAGTATACGCCAAAATGAACGTTAGATCAGATTAAACAATGCAATCAGCACTATCCGTTGGTAAAATTTGAACAAAAAATTTTAAGTAATTTTTGAGAAAATGGCATTTGAGCATTACTCAAAATGCTGTTTGACCTCGTTTTCACAGAAAACTGTTGAGCTTTCGAGGAATTTTATGACATTATTTAAAGCACATGTACTCATAATTATAATGTAAACAAATTGTGGCTAATGTAAATATTAACGAAGTAACAAACAAGTCATAAACTTTACATTTTTGTAATTTTTGAAAATAAAAGGATAGAGCAATATGGCGTTTATGCCATCTTATAGGGTACATTTAGCACTATCCCTTCAAGAGTTTAAAGATAACAAGTGCCCCCCCCCAAATTATACTATTCGAATGAAATTCGACTCGCAACGAGTTAGGTTGAGCATTTTCATCAAAATGTCGAAAAATATTTTGGATAATTACTTCCTCTTTACTACGTAGCAAGCCGTTATTGATCCCGATGTTCAGTCAAATAGTAGAGAACGGGGGTTCCTGATCGTTTAATGGCAGAACGACAAAAAGGTCCTTTTTATTTCGTATCCGTACATTGTTTCGACATTAGTTTCGAAATCGACACATTAGTTTTTATAAAAACGACAAAATTATTCCGATTTTCCTTTTAAGAAAATAACCAAAGAACTTTTACTCATTCGAATACGTATTAGAGAAATCCAGTGTTATATTAAAACTTGAAAGTCACATTTAAAAAAATGAGAGTAGTTTTTTGAAAACACTTCGGCTTACAGTGTATTTATTTATTTGCCTGTTATGTTAATTAGACAAGAGGCTTATGTTATAGATCTGTTTACACGAAATATTAGAAAAATTGAATACTTGCATGTTGAAAATTTTAAATTTTGTAACGAAAATGAAACTTTTACTACGACTTTAACGACTCTTTGCACAGGTTGCGATAATTCAGTTTCATCATTTCACATGCCTCTACTACGTCGTTGACCGAAAGAGACCAGAGTTCAAGACCCGACAGTGAGGGATGTTAGAGTCTAGTTACATATCTTGGTCGAATTTAGCTAGTGATTCGAGGAGAATTCCGGCTGCCGCCTGCTCTTATCCGGCAGTTTCCTCTGTTTTTTCCGACAAATACCAGAAAAATCCACCAATTGTTTGCGCAGCATTACACAACTGTCTCTATACTACGTATACACGTATATACGCCGTATATACGTATGTATACGAGAAAGTAAAAATGCCGAAACAATACCTTAACAAATGGACTACGGACAGCGGATCATTCCTGCCTCAATTATCTCTCTCTCTCTCTCTCTCTCTCTCTCTCTCTCTCTCTCTCTCTCTCTCTCTCTCTCACACACACACACACACAATCACACCAATCACACCAATCACACACACACACGCACTGACATGCCCAACTCTACCACACACGATTTGAGACCAGATTGGAGCTTAGTTCATGGCGCGGTTGCAGCGTTACCGCGCTTGGAAAGATATCTGGAAGTGAAACACTGTAAGCCGGAGTGTAGGTGGACGGCGGATCAACAGTTTAAACGAGGGAAGAATTCCACCACCTCCCAAGGAGTAAAATGCACAACACTGACAGTACTAATGAACATTGTAGTTAGCGCGCCCGGAAACACTAAACAGTCTCTCAATGGCAATTTACTGTATTCCATACAAGAATACAAAAAAATGAATATTTTTTCAAGATTGTTTGATTAACTCAATAGGAAGTTCATAATCTACAACAAAATAAAATACGGATTAAAGTTTTATTTAGCGTCTTATGAACATTGCCAGTAAAATACTTTTTTAAAAAAATCTTGCAGTTTAAACCTCCCAGCAATTCGCTGTTGCTTCAGCTTTCCTTGTTATGTATATTCTTTTTTCAAAAATAGAACAATAAAACCTTAAAAGAATGGCGCAGATGTCATTTTCGTCAAAGTCTCAGAATTTTCAAAAATTTCAAAGTTCCATTTTTAAGTGGTGGTGATATCTTACTTTTCTCTGTTTCGTTGATTAATATAATTTTGGTATAATTGACAACCCTTGTAATTTGCTGGCTGGTTTCGTGAACTCAGCATGCATGTAGCCGGCTGTGATTTATCCATTCGACATTCATTTGTTAAATACTCAAAGCCGCATTTTACGCATCTACGCGTTGCTTTACAGTAGTTTGACCGTATTTTGGGCACCGATGGCATTGAACTGGTGTTTTCTTTTTATATTGTGGTTCAAATTTTATGCTTGCATTCAAAAGTTTGTCAATTTTGTAAATTTCTTTGTTGTTTTTGTGTGGTTCTAACTCCATAATGTGAAGGTGGAAAAAAAGGTGGTCTAAAATATTCTTGGTTACCCGATATCGCACTTTCTGTATGTTACGAACAAGGAGGCCCTGAGATTTACGTTCATCTTTGACTTCTTCTTTGTTCACAGACAGTGAATATAACGAAGTACTACACGGAATGCTCTGTTTTATTTTGTTTGATATATGTGGTATTCCATATCTTTTTCATGCAGTACTTTATGTTTCTGTATTCTTCAGTACTGTGTATGGTTTTATTTTTAATTAGTCTCTATGCATTTGATTTATGAACTCCTTTACATACATGTGTTAGTTTAGAGATTCTATTAACTTCGGTATATTAATAACATTTGCACAAATATTGATAATATACTGATATTTGTCGCATTTTGCGTTTAGTTTTCATAGCGTCATAAGTCCCAAAATATCCAAACATTCATTTCAAATTCAATAAAACTCTACAATTCCGTTGCTAATAATATAATTTGAAATGATTTTCTACAAACGATTAAAAGGAGATATGAACATGCCCCTGGCCGAAGGAACTAAAGTAAATGACTGACTACAATAAAAACATATTTCAAAGAGCATTGTATTAAGCGCCCAAAGCCCCCAAAAGGGCTTGGAGACGCGTTAGGAAGGCGCAACAAATTTTAAAAAATACTTAATCATTCTAAGAATTGTTAATATTAGTTCAAATGGTAGTGTATGGTGTTTGCTTTTCAGAGACACGGGCGCATTTGAAGAACATAATAAATTAAAGAATTTGTGAATGTTATGACTATTATAGGGTAGCGGGTTCTTAGTTGAAACGACTGATTCTTTTATATGCTCGGAGAATTTGTGCGATCTCAGAAGATGACCTTCTTGGCATTTACGTATTTAGGGAACGATTGTAAGAACTCAAGTTTCCATGCTTTTGACTCGATAAGCAATGACCTCAATCGACTTGCATTCTGAAAGTTGTTTCAAATAGCATTGTGGTGACAGGGTCGGATAGAAAAAGAGTGCCGCTAAATGCACGTTGCGTTTGCAAAACGACTTGAAGGGTAGATTTGTGAGGGAACTGCGAAAAGATTGACTCTCAAACAAATGTGACTTGTCATGACGAACTAATATCTTATAAACAATTAAATACTCGTATCTCGATAATGAAAGGAGATACCGCCGATCGGATTGTGGAATTTTGCATTTCGTTTAAAGACAGTTTAGAGAAAACAATAAAAAAATTTGCAATATTTGCAAATTTATAAACAATTTTCAATTTTTGCAATTCTGAAGTCGGAAGAGTTGCCTGATGTCCCAGAACCGAAAACTACGAATTAACAATTTTTCAACAATTAAACATTTTATAAACAATTTCTAAACGTGTGCTGTACGGACCGGGAGGGCCCTCAATTTGTCTCCGAGGTGAATATTGCAAAATAACAATTTTGACAAGAAACGCTAAATTATTACTAAATACCTAGTTTAATTGTTGCAAAAATGTTAAATTTGGTAAACCCGGATACTTAAACACTGTTACTTTGGCAAAACTTCCCACCCCCAAACATTTTCCCGATCCTGGAGCCGCCTTCGCACACTTCATTTCTTCGACTCGGATTCGTAATATTCGTTCATATACTTAAGTTGTTTTGCATTAAAATTAATTCAATTGATTTTTCGCAAGTAAATCTGGATTATGTGAAAAATGTAATTAAACATTTTTCAAATCCACTAATTCTATTGCATGTGCTGAATACATTTATGTCGTAATGTATAATATTATCTTTATTGATGTATTTCATGTAGGCCATCGAATGGCTTGCACTAGGACGCAATGCGATCATTCCCGCCCCCTTGTGCCTTCTGCGCCAATACTCTCAACCCTTACGATAAACACGCCTATGATACGGAACGTTCATGCTAGATATCATGATTGGGCGAAATCCGGCCTATCAGCTTCTCACTCGTTGGCAGTTGGTTGAGATTGTTCTTTTGTAATAGTTAACTATGAAAGAAGCAGATGGCGTTGTTCTCCGTACAGTGCTGCCAGAATGTGCAGAAGTACTGGGACTTCAGAAATTGGCTTTACCCATTTGACGTGACGACGACGGTACATGTTCAATTTTTCGAAAACATGAGTAATTTTGTAATTTTGCACAAAATAAAGGCAATTTCTTCTCAAAACCGCTTCAAATTTTTCTTTTAGTTTTCCAAACTTTTGCTTTAAACAAAATCTGTTGTAATCAGCTCTTTAAAAAAAGTTTTGCACAATTTTTTGAGAAAACGAGCTTATTTCGCCTAATGTCAGAAAGAGTACAGCCGAATAAGGCGGTGAAAAGTGCCCCCAAACCAAATCGATAATCGCGAGGCTCATATGAAAGAGAATACCAAATGACGTAGATTCACAAGCTTCTCAGTTTCTAGGGCAATCTGTTGCAAAGATACCACGAGAAACATGTTTTGCACGTTTTTTCTCAGCTTCTATTGCGTGTATTGGACTGATAAAAAACTGCTGAGAAAGTGATAGTTGAATTTGAAAATATTTTTGTCAACGAATTTTGACGTCAAATTCATATAGAAAATAAATAAATACAGTTTTAAAATTAATTTTTGACGTGATAACTTTGAGGCACTATCCAGGGTGGCCAGCGATATGGCTTTTTGGAATTCAAGGTTTTTTCCCGGTTTTTCAGGTCTGAGAATACAAATTTTCCAGGTTCTTTTTCGCACATTACAACACGTTCTTACCTTCTACCGCTTACGCACTACTAAACAGAAAGTTATGTAATATGGCGGGAAAATGCGACCAATTTTCGGCCGAAAAACTCTTATTGCCTCTTATTGTGGATAAATCCAGTTGCTAAACTTAGGGGAAAATCTTCTAACACGTGGTGTAGAATCCATGTTTTGTGGGTTCTTGATACCGGAAACTCGGTTGACGGCAAAACGTCGGTCTGTCTGTCCAGTGAACAACTCTAGTGGCTAAACCGTTCAGCTGATTTCTTCAAAATTTGAATTCCTTAAACTATTTGGTGATGTCGCGGCCCCTTAAATTTAAAACCGTTATTTTAATTTTGTGGGGTTGGGACATTTTCAAAGAAACGGCTCCAAGATTTTGATTAAATTTTGGTTTTGAATAGTGTGAAGACCTTTTCTGAGAATGGTGTAGATCTCATATTCGTTGAAAACTATGATTTACCAAAAGCTGCAAAATTCATCATTTTTTTCGGTGTTTTCCTACAATTACAATTATGAAGATAAGAGATTTTCCTTTAATGAAATCTACTCCTTAAGGCTAGATTTTAAAATGTCATGTACAATCTTTCGAAAATTTGAGTTGTTTTGGCGTAATTTTGTGTAAATATAGACAATTTTTATTTTTTTAAACAATTTTTTCTCAAAAACGGTATAAACAATTTTAATTCATTTTTCACCTCGGATAGCGTATAGAACGTTCAAGAGTACAGAGCTCATGTTCGTTGAAATTTCTGACTTTTGAAAATTGAAAAAATTCAAACTTTTTGCGTCGTCTTTTTACACTTGCAATTATGATGAATTTCACTTGGTCGCGCTTAAGAAAGAACTTCTTAAGAATAGAAAGTTATGTAATACTGGGCGCAAAATGGTGAATTTTCGGCAGAATAACTCCCATTACAGGACCCTGGTAACGAAAATGTAAATAAATTCAGTTACACAATATAGAAAAAATTCTCTAACACGTGGTGTAGCCAGAATCCATGTTTTATGGGTCCTTGATACCGCAAAACCGATTGACGGCAAAATATCTGTCAGTGAACAACGCAAGCGGTTAAACCGTTCAACTGATTTTCTCCAAAGTTAATATTCCCCAATCGATCTGGCTGAATCTGGCTGAATTTGAAAACGATATTTTAATTTTGGAGGGTACTTTACATGAAGCTCCTCGGACATTTTCACAACTTAAAACAAATGCGCCATCGATTTTGATAAAATTTTGTTGTTGGATAGAGTAAAGGAATTTTAAGGGAATGGGCAGGCATCATGTTGATTGAAAACCCTGATTTTTCAAAAATTGAAAAAATTCAAAATGTTTTCGGTGTCTTTCTACAACTACAATTACGAAGATAGTTTTTTTTCTTAATGAAATGTGTTCATCAAAAACAGATCTTCAAATAAGGTCATGTTCGAAAATAGGAGTACTTTTGAGTAAATAGGCGTCAAACTTAATCGCCCACTCTGAAAATCCTGCGTCTCGTGATCGTAATTTTAGAAATGTTTTCAGGCAGTTAGATGCAACGTACGTTAGAATGTGTATGTTATTTTATATTTCTTCGTTTTTTAAATTGGAGTTTTGGTTTTCCGTTTACAAGTTAATCTTTTAGAAATTATTTAAAATCTATTCGAAATAAATATGAAATAAAGATTGCTAGCCTTCAGGCGCCCGCTCTCAACTTACGCAGTTGGATAAGTTAGGATTTGTCTCATATTTTATTTTATTATTATCATTTACTATATTTATATTATATTTGTGTTATTGCATATTAAATTGCGTCCTTTGTTTTCAATGTGAATACGAATAGATGACCGGTCATTGAAACTCGTTAATTTCCATTACTAATTGCGAGAAAGTACGTGCTTTTTCAGCACCACTAGATTTCTTGGTGAAATGTGTTCATCAAAAACACTAATATATAATGTCATGTTCTATTTTTCGAAAATATGAATATTTTATGCGAAATCTTGTGTCTAACATTGACATTTTTAAACAATTTTTCTTAAAAAACGCAAAAATTTAATTGATTAAATATTGACCTTAAATAGCATAAAGTGCGCTAAGAAGAGTGATGCAGGTCTCATGTTGGTTGATATGCTCGATTTTTCGATAAGTGAAGAAATTAAAATTTTTTCTGGGTCTTCTTATAACTTCAATTGTGAAGATACAATTTTTTCTTAATGAAATATGTTCATTAAAACAGTTCTTCAAATAAGATCATGATGCATTTTTCGAAATTACGAGTATTTTTTATGTAATTTGGGATCAAACAGACGCGCGTTTCGAATTTCCTGGGCTTCGTAAACATAACGAGAGTCTTTTGGAAACTATTGCTATTCTTATAAAAGAAAGTAGATTGATGGAAGGTCATAAAATTAACTTCAAACTAATAAATTACGTCTTTACTTCAAGAAATTTTGATCGCTAATTATGGTATGTTTCATTTGTAAAAGTTTGAAATGACTACTGTTCCTGGCTATCAAAATGAACGCTGGCATGCACCACAGGCGCTTCGTTTGAATTGGTTGAGTTTGGATTATATTAGTATTATTTCTAAAACTTTACATTAAAGAAATATTGAAAAAATTGATTACCATAAATTATTACCAACATTTTAATTTTAATTTCATATTCCTGCCTGCGCTGCCTTGAAGAGCAATGCAGTGAAAGAAATAGGCTCTACTAATTTTTTCTGGCGCGCAACCCCGTCAAGATCACCGCAAATTCATTTTCTTCGTGTTCCCTGTCAATTCGGGCACTTAATCTCCGTGTAGGTAGGCTATAAGCAAAGAGAGCTTTGACTACGCTCTTCTAGAAAAGACGTTAAAATTCCCTTTGAATATTATGGACGTGATAACATGGTCGTTTCGATCGGAAAAATAGCAATGTGGTACTACCCATGTCATCAGACAAGAGTCGCGTCATTAATCGAAACACAGTGATAGAGTTCCCAGTGAGACGTTTGTTCCGCAAATATCTCGTCCATGCACTTGCAACCCACAGGCAAACATAAGTGCTCTGAGGTGCTAGGTGCTCCACCAATAATGGACCTACACAAGGGGCAGTGTTTGAAGTAGTGTTATGCGTGAGTCAAGAACTTCGCGATCCTCAAGCAAATATGCGACACTTCTCATATACACTTCGATTTAAACACTCGTCATTATCATGTACAGCGTTGAATTCTGGACTTAACTGAACACGATGTCGTTTTTGAATTTGTGCTAAATGTGAGGGGAAAAGCTGAAAATAACGAAATATCCCAGTTTTCAAATCAATTTCCCGGTTTCCCCCCGTTGTTTTCAGGTGGTTTCAAATTCCCGTTTTTTTTCGGTTTTCAAGGATTCCAGGTTCGCTGGCCACCCTGCTATCTCAATTTCCTTCCCCAAAATGGGTCACATAACATTCAATATCATATATTTTTTTCAGATTTTTAAACAATGTGGACGGTAGTGAAAAAATATTAAAACCAATTTTATCAATTTAAACATTTCAAATTCGCGCCAAAATGTGATTGGAAAAACATGTTTCATCAGCATTTGAACAGTTTATATTAAAATTATTGAAATGTCTTTCTTACCAGGATGGTTTGGAACTTTTTGCTCACAAATATTTGTTTCATGTGGAAAGTATTTATATTATCGTAATCAGTATACTCTCTGATCGCAATAAAGTCATCAAACCCCTTCTGTTTTTATATTTATCTATTGTGTCTCATATAAATCAAATTACTCGGCTTTAGGTATATTAATAATTTATGTTTATATAATAAACCACTTACTTACTTCGTTGTAGATTTATTAATCATTGAAAATTAATCATTGTAACATTCTTCGATAACTGGGATCACGCATTTGTTTATAAACAGTTTCCTCAATTTTTTCAACATTTCTATTTAAAAATACCTGTTTAACAATTTTCGCCAAGTAACTAGCGTGTGCCAAATGTTTGTTCAAATTATCGCAGCTATGTGGGAGCAGCATCCGGGGGTGCCACTTCCGTTCGCACGTTCACTATATGGTTTCCCTCCCGATATTCCCATGGTGCATAGAGATTGATGGGCGCCTCCTTTGCACCGATTTTTGCTCGTTCTGCGCAGCACCAGTTTCCATCACGAACCATGTGACCACTTCGTTTGAAAAGCGAGACCAGACGTCGACTGCTATGTTTCAAGGAGAGCGAGAAATGTTGAGAAACATTTTTTAAGTGGCATAAATGGACAATTTTCAACGGTGACCGAGCAAAGAGAACACGATGAAAGGGTTATTGAAATAAAGAATATTAAAAAAGTGCTTATCTGTTTATATTTCAATGACTTGTAACTAATAATTTTGGCATTTAAAAATCACGCTAATATCTTCACGCACACTAGTGCCTGAATCTCATTGGCTGACGTCGGATGCGCAAGAGGCCATCCACCTCTCTCCACCAAGGATATTCCGATTGAGTTTGATACATAATCTATGTAACACCTACAATATTTCGAGTTCATATATCGTATTTAAATATGTGTTTAAATATCGGTAAAAAAGTTTTTTCCTAGCATTTTTAGACGCGAATTTCAAATCTTTAAAATGAAAATATTAGTTTTATTTTTTTTTTCACTACCGTCCACATTGTTTAAAAGTCTGAAAAAATTATTATAGAATGTTATCAGATTTATTTTAGGGGGAAACATTGAGACAGTACTCTAACGTATTCATGCCAAATCAATTTCCAAACTTTATTTATTTTTTTCTATGTGAATTTCGCGTCAAAATAAGTTGACAATTTTTTTCAAATTCAACTTTGTTTACCCGTCTCTGTAATTTTTTTCAGTCTGATACAATTAATAGAAGCTGAGAAAAAATAAAACATGCAAAACACGGTTTTCGTTGTATCTCTGCAACAGAAGGAAGCTGATTTTTTGTGAATCCACGTCATTTTGTATTCTCTTTCATATGAGCATCGGGATTATCGATTTGATTTGGGGGCACTTTTCACCGCCTTATTCGGCTATACTCTTTATACAATTTCTAATATTTTTCTCAAAAGTCGCCCCTATTGTTTTTCTTTAAATTTTCTCCTGATAAGTAATGAGGGTCGGTAAAATATATGGTGCTCGTCTAATTTTCGGCTATTGTCGATATTTCGAAAATGTCAATGGAACATGACTATTTCAAAACGAAATTCGAGAAAGCGAATTTTGCTTTAAACAAAGTCTTTTGTAAAATGTCTGCTCTTTAAAAAAGGTCATGTAAATTTTTGTAAATGAGCTGATTTTGCTTAATTTGTGGCTGAAATTTATACAATTTCTTAAAATATTTGTTTTTCGCAAAACTCGCACGAAATATTTTCATTATTCTCATCGTATGTAATAGCAAATGGTAAATAAGTAAACTAGTTGTGATATAGTTGTCATAATGCTTTCACGTACTGTGTCACAGGCTTTCTCGTACTAGTTAGTTTTCTATTATCTTATTTTGGAATAGCTTATCGGATAGACTTTATTATTCTCTTCAAACTAAATTCTACACAGAACTTATAGTTCTAGAGAGACTAAATATAGGTAATTGAAAATAATATATAGGCTATAGCCTTGGATACAATTTATGGATATTTTTATCATATTACAGATTCTTAAGAGAAAATAGCAAAGACAGGGACAGCAAAATAATTTCATCGAATGGTTAGCAGTGACCATTATAAGTAGAGATTTGAAAAGTGATTACGAAAAAAAGTTTTGATATGACTGCTTGCAGGAGGCCTAGAATACAAGACCTCAATTTAAGAAATGAGTATTTATTCTTATTTTTATTTTTTTAATTTCTCTAATGAATTTTCCAGAAGAAGTAAGCTTGTTACAGCATACTGGAAATAAGAAAGGAGAGTTACCATGGATGGAGTTTAAGCAGTACCGAATTTAGCCAAAATGCATAGTTTTTGCACAGGGTGCAACCCTTGTTACTTCGTACAGCGACTGTTTTAACCAACCCTGATCAGGGAATACCCTCTCAATGATTTCTATTTTCAAAAGGAAGGGGAGTTTCCTTGATAAAAAGTGCTGTATCATTAGTTTGTAGTGGCGGTGAGGTTTCACTTTCTCGTTTACGTACGGATATACGAAGTAATATACGTAGTGTAGAGAAAGTTATGTAATGCAGCCCGAAAAAGTGGCGGATTTTCGGCAAAGAAAACTTCATTGCCGGGCCCTGACGAGAGGAAAGCACTGCACGGCCCTCGCGAGGGCCTAGGAGGCGCTGCTTGCAATGGAGATCCAGTCTATCATGCTGGCGACTGACTTCCAGAAACGGTAAGATGACAACCAGGTGGTTGAGACGGCAGAGAGGGCACGCACGTAATCTTGGTCGGCGCGCACTGTCTGTTTTTGTAAGTTGATCCAAAGGCCGAGATATTTAAGGCGTTGCGTGGGTTGTATCTCACAGGAGCGTGCTTAGAAGGGCGTTGTAGTCTTCCTGGAGCACTTAGAGGTCGTTGTGGAGTAAGAGTATGTCGTCATAATTTACAAATGATGAGCTGATACACAGTTGGTCGAGGGCGGCGGGCATGGCATGAGCAAGGGACTCATGGACCAGCCCATCGGGAGGCATGTGAACTGCAATGCTCGCCGTCCTATGATGATACCCAGATTGGGTGAAAAACTGGCAGAAATCGAGACGTGGTGAAAACCATCAGTCAAATCCAATACGATTGCGTACATGTTAAAATGGACCGAGCGCAAGACTTGCCCCGGCGACGGTAAATAAACAGGTGGGGGCGCGTAGAAAGCGGTCCCATTGCTCATGTCATACATGACAAGTACTTTGTTACTGCACTTTGGCACGAGACCGAGAGGGAAAGCATTGAGTAAATCACTTTTGTTCACAGCTTGCTCAATACTAGCGGATTGCATATTTTACACGGTAAGACGAAGGTCAACTTGCTCTCGGGCGGAGTGCACGAGGTGACACAGGCGGGGGCGTGTGGCGTACGCCATCGGCGAAGAGGCTGTGAGCAAGTGAAGGTGTGCGGCCGTATGACGTGTTGTCGTGGGATTGTTGGTCGCGCTCTTCATTCTTCTGTTGGCGATCTCGGTGATCAGCACGGTCCTGGGCGCTCTGCGCGGGGGCCGTGCTGGGGGCGCCACGCCTTGCAATTCATTGAATAGATTTCGTATCTCATCGATGTCTTCCACGAAAACGTGTGTAGGGTGTTGTGGAAGGTGCTCGTGCTGAAGTCTGAAGGCTGAAGGCCGGCGCTGGCTGGTCGCGTGGAGGAGACGCGTTGGTGCCGCGCGTGCGGCCACGTCGAAAGGCCCTGCCCCGGCCCGCATGCCTTGCGTTCGCAGGCGCGGCGACACGCCAGCCGTGTGTTAAAGCCATAACCAGTAGGCGGACGTACTCTGTGAGTAAACGTTGTTCCTCGTGGGACTGCTGATCGTAGGTGGGGCGAGCCTCGCCTCCACCTGGTTCCTTTTTGGAGTCGCGAGGTTGTCTACCTGCACCAAGACCCAATCCTAGACCCCACCCAGGTCAAACGTCGGTTGCTCTGACTGTACAGTGTGCAGGAGCGTCCGGATCGTGTCCGCTATTATTTGTGTTTAGTAGATGTGTTAGAATCCAATGGAAAAGTATTAAGGTGGTGCCCATGCACCAAGTGATTTCGGGTTAAAATTAAGTTGTCTCCCACCTCACTGGAGGTTAGCTCAAGCGGTATTCAGTACTACCCTCTATTTAAACAAAAAGAGTATAAAAGGTAAACAAGGACACAATTGCTGCCCCAAGTCACGACGCAATTGGAATTTAAGACTTTACATACGCTTCTGCTAGAGAGTTCCAGTGTCGACAGTAAGTGAAGCGAGAGTACCAGGCTGTAACCTTGAACAGAAAATAATTTTGTAACAAGTTCCAAATCTTGAGGAGGAATAACAAAGCAATTAGCGTTTCCAATAATACGACTAGAATTCTTGAAGGTGCTAGCATTATCACTATACATGTGATCAGGAAACCCTCTCCGAGACCCAAGTCGTTTAAAGGGCAATGAATGAAAGGGCAAAGGGCAATCGCAATGAATTGGGAAGCGGATAGGTTTTCAACAATTTCTAAATGTGCCGCTTTCGTGCTCCGACATACAAACACAGCTATCCAAGATTTCTGAGAGACCGTGGACGCGTGAGTGTAGGCCTTGTCAAAATAGGTCCACAATAATCCGAGGAAGTATGAGTCCATGGCCGAAAGGGTTTAACACGGCTTGGAGGTAACGAACCCATGATCGGTTCAATAGGGGCGGCTTGCAATCGTGTACAGGTCAGGCAAGCTTTAATTACTTTCTTTGCTGTTCGCCGTGAGGAATGAACACAGAATTGACAGCTCGCGTATCCCAACATCAGGAAAAGCCTTGTATGCAAAACTTGCAAGGTTGCAACCACATTTGCAAACTAGTTGTGATAAAAACCACATACTTTCTCGTCTTTACTAATGGTTATATAATACTGTGTATACCAAAATTTCTCTTCGAATTAACACATTTCAGTCATCAAGAGTATACATGAGTATTACAAATTGTAGAAAATTTGGCGCAAAAAGTAAGTATTTTAAAGCAAATATTTACACAAAGAGACAGGCTAAATCATGCCACAACAATGAGCAGTAGTTCACAGAAATTCGCGAGTCACGATGCAGAATACAACTGTTGCATTCCAAACTGATATTCTCTGAGTGTGAAGAATTTTTATATCATGTATCTTAAAAGGGTTTAAAGAATGTCTAAAATATTAATTTGTAAACGTATAATATAAGCTCGACAAGCTCAAAGAAATGTGAAATAATATACAAATTCTAACTTACATACCATCCAACTGCGCGGAATCATATCTCATATTACGTTCACAAAGCGTAAGATATTCGGAGAGGACGACTAAGTTTGACGCCAAATTACTCAAAAAATACTCGTATTTTCGCAAAATTCAATATGACCTTATTTGATGATCTGATGAAAACATTTCGTTAAGAAACAATTGTATCTTCACAATTGTGGTTGCAGGAAGACGCCCAAAAACTTTTGCTTTTTTTTCAATTTTCGAAAAATCACGCTTTCAACGAACATGAGACCTACACCATGCTCTTAAGCTTCCTTTATGCCATCTAAGGTCCAAAATTTAATCAATTTTTTTTTTTCGTTTTTAAAAAACTAGTGGTGCTGCCAGAGCAAGTACTTTTTTGCATTGGTTGTAAATGCTCCGCAATATTATACTACTACATAAACCAGCAAAACTGATTTCAACCAGACAAATCTTTTCCGCGCCGAGAACCGATCTGAGTTCCTCAGAGTTAACTTGTCGGCATTTCTCCACACAAGAGCCCAAGAGCCCGGCACACTTCTCCACACAAGAGCCGCATGGATCGATCTCGGGCAGAGGCATAAAAAGGTAAATGCCTGATTCATGTCAAAAAATCCAACAGCAATCAAAATACCAGTTAGAAACTTCCAATGCCTCCAGTCCGTTAAGCTCGATCAGAGAATATCAATTTTGGAGAAAATCGGCAGAACGGTTTAGGAATTACAGTTGTCCACAGACGGTCAGAGAGCTGGTTAATTGATTGATTGATAGTGATTGCGGACGCGCCAACTCCTAAGATCATTATTCCCGAACGTGTACTACTGTCTATGATCGGGAGGTAGCTGTGATCTTCCAGCCGTGAATGGCAAAATCAAGCGCCGACCTGCCGTCGGCTTGGATTTTCCTCACCCAGGTGCCTCCCACCAGAGAGGTATCCTCCTTGCCGGAACAAGCTGTAAGCTCCCGAATCTTCTCCCGGCATGTGTGTAAGTAAAGGGTAGATAAGACAAGAAAAGAGAAGAAAAGATCGCACGCGGTCCGTTTGGTAGGGTATTTGGTAGGGGTCCCGACATTCACCAGGTGTTGATCAGGAAAAACACGGAAAAATAACGGTCAAAGCAGCTGATCGATGGAATTCTTTTCCACACCGCCATAGGTCTCGATCTAGCTATCCGGCTACTGTCGAAAACACTGCCATTGTCATGACTCGAACCTAGCACTTCTCGGAGGCACCCCCTAGCACCTCAGAGGTATTACAATGACATTAGTTTATGCCCTGGCATAACCTCTCCCAGACAGCCGTTAAGCATATATAAGTCGGTGCCATAGTGTATATGTCGTACTTAAATTTCATGCTGATAGATGATTAATTTACTTAAACAGGCGCAATCGAAGGAAAATGTCAAAGTGATTTAATTTAAACCGTTTGGGTAAAACTGACATTTAGAAGTATTGACTTAGTAAAATGTTACGTAAATCAAAATTCGATTTACCCAATTCGATCGATCGATTTATTTGGTAAACCTGGGGCTAACCTCTTTACAGAGCTATTTCAATGAAACCTTTTACTTTTACAATAAACGGTTCATAAAATGCCACTTTACAACTGTGCACATAAAATGCTGATTGGCGATCGTTTACAGGGACCGAATATATTTTAATCTTCAATAGCGGCTATGAGTTCTCCATTGATTTGACTTGAACAATGAGTTTAATGTTCTACGAGAGAGATAAATATTTTCGATAAAATGTTTTAGACTAACGAAAAGTATGAAAAGATAGTACATCGAGGAATATTAAAAGCTCAAAACATGTGACATATCAAATATCACTCTTACGTGTGTGAACTTATGTAAATGTTTTCCACTAATTATTTCTCTTGTCAAATGTGGTGTCTCTTACATTTGAAGATAAAAATAAGGAAAAAATGAGTATTGTCATGATTATAAGACATATTAATATGTGTTAGCATTGTTGTAAGACCAACAGCACCTACAAATATTCGAAGATGATTTTAATTTACTAGATGTTAAATCTTTATTTAAACATCATTATTTTGCACAAAAAAAGTTCTTTTAATGGTACTTTCAACCACATTTAATGGTGACTAATGTTTGCGTCCTTCGTTAGGGTCTACATTCCAAATTCAGTTGCGGTTTTGTAACAGCAAATATTATCACATGTGAAGTAATTCAGACGTACATTAAGCAATACATGTTTAGATTAGAATGTCGGCAGATAAGACGAAGGTCTTTCTTAGATTAAATAAGCTTTTTAGATTATAACAATTTCCGTCTGCAATTTACCTGTCAGTGAGAAATATATACGCTCTGTCAATGAACACTTCCCTAGAAAATTCAGTCCATTTAAAAGTTCTTTTAATGATACTTTCAATCACATTTAATGGTGACTAATGTTTGCGACCTTCCTTAGAGTCTACATTCCAAATTCAGTTGCGGTTTTGTAGCAGCAAATATTATCACATGTGAAGTAATTCAGACATATATTAAGCAATACATGTTTCGATTAGAATGACGGCAGATAAGACGAAGGTCTTTCTTAGATTAAATAAGCTTTTAGAATATAACAATATTCTTCTGCAATTTTCCTGTCAGTGAGAAATGTATATGCTCTGTCCATGTGCAATTCCCGAGAAAAATCAGTGATGTATCGTGCTTCAGCAATTCTCAGTATTTTCACAGTAAGTTATTTGTTTTTTGTAATGTCTAGAAAATCTAAATAGCTCAAGGAATGTATCGTGATCTCAAATGTTAAATCGTGTGTAGGTATAAGAGTGAATGTACGCACAGCTTCCACATGAATTCTGTTTCACTTTTGCAATTACAGTCTGTATATTACATGTGTATATAAAGTTCGTTGAATATTAGAAAACTGTAATAACATTTTTATTATATCGCTATCTCTTCATTTAATATTTTGCGTCACGTACGGCACTGTGTGATAAAACAGTTCTTCATTTTATTCTTCTTCTCCCTTTACATGGGTTTGAAGTCAATGGCCGTTCTTGGAACGGAATTTATTGAAAATTTATGAAAAATAATTAAAAATGTATGAAGCACCTTGTATCAGGATAGGAGGAATGTAACGATTTTTCACATTGTCCTGGTAATTTTAACGAGTAGAGGCAAACAGCACAGCATTATTTGTAACATTTAAGAAGGAAGAGTAAGGAAAGATCGCGAGCAATGCGTTGCCCGGATTTGTTTGCATACTCTTCAGGCATTTGGCTGGTATTGAATGGAGAAGCCAAGGAAAACTACTGATCGAAGCAGCCGGCCGCTAGGATTCTCCTCCAGTGCGCGACTGAATTCGACCTAACTAAATCTTTTAGAGACTGACTCCTAGTCAGAGTCGTGGCAGAGTCAGGGCAATTAATATCCATCATTACATCATCGCTTCATAATGTACAATTACATACAGAAATATGTACAGTGCACCATTTCATTAGAGCTATAATTACAGTGAGTTTATTAAAAATAAATTTTGTTTGCTTTTACCTGTAAGGTTATGAATAGACATCGGATTTTTAGGCACTAAAAAATCGTCTTTTAGGCGCTTAAAAAGGCACGGAAAAATTCAAAAATAAGGAGAAAAAAGGCACGGTTATTAGTTACATAAACACAATCAAATAAAAAATTGCTTGTACTTTTTTCTATATTATTTTTTAAACTTAAATGCACAAAACAAGTTCTTACATTTTAATGTAAAACTAGATTTACATATTTAACACTCTTCTACATTTTATTCCTAATAATTCACTAGTAATATTTGCATATTACCAGTAACTTTTCAAGGATCACAATTTATTTTTGCGACGATTACGAGACAAAATCAGTTTGATTGCGAAGTAGGATCTCTCAACATCTAATGATGTGACTGGTATATATTTTAGAAGTCCAACACTAAAAACACTGAAACCTAGGAATTTATATTTATTTCCACTTAAAATTTCGGTGCTCTCGGTGAATCGATCATGTTCTCAGAACATTTCTGGTATTTATGAAATAGGGAAATGGAGAAAAATCAGTTGGTATACTTTTAGGAATTCTCTTGTATTTTAAAATACCAAGACGTGAATTGTAGATTTCGTAATCAATGGATCACGTTGGACCATGGCCGATTTTCCGATATTTGCTTTATATATAAAAATAATACATAAAAGGCAAAAAAGTCCTAAAAAAGGCATTTATGCAAGAAAAAGGCATTTATGTAAAAAAAAAGCAAAAATAAGCGTAATAAAACTTCGTCATATGTCATCATTTGTCATGATTCGTGAACATCTATTATCGGCTTTTAAATAAGTTCGATAGAATAAAATAGGCATTTCCCCAAACATCGGATGTCTAGTTATGAATAATGTACGTCGTCGCAACAGTTACCAAACGTATTATTTTGAAATCTTTTATGTGTCATCAAAACTACATCACACTAACCTATCAGAATAAACTTTGTTAATTAGTTATTACACAATTTTGTAACACTTATAACATACAACAATGAGTAATATTAGCATAAGTTTATTGTTTAATTGACTAACTATTTGCTATTCTAATTTATGAGTACATGAGCTTTAAATAAAATTTCTCGAAAACTCAAATGTTTTCTATGAAAATGAACCCAAGATTCCGCATTTTCAGTAACGATTTTTCAGAAAGAAAAAAACATTTTCTCAAAAACGGCTCCAATTTTCTCTTCAAATTTTTCCAATAGATAGTGCTAATTTCACTGTTATATATGACGTACATTTGCTAATTGCACTGTTTGTGCAATTAGCATGTGCTAATTGCACTATGATAGTTGTGCAAGAGTGCACTATGGTAATTGTGCAAACAGTTTACTTGCAATCTACTAATTGCTCTGTTTAATATATCATTCACTTAGGTATTCAATTTTGTTTCTTCAAAAATTACAAAATTGTAAATGTTTTCGATTATCTCTCATGCCGTTAAATTTTACATTTTAATAGATTTGTCTACATTATTGAATTTGGGAATGGAAGGTCTTCAAATGAATTCAAATTAAGTTTTTCGAAAACTCAATAGATTCCAGTGAAAACTACAAATTTCGTTTTTGTAGTAACGCTTAACGACATTTTCTTAAAAACGGCTTCAAATTTTTCAATGAAAATTGTTATTAGTACGAGGTTTTAGCGTTTTCCTCAACCTTTCAGTTTGCAAATAGATGAACCGAAATATTTTTTTAAGAATATTTAACAAGGATAAAACCTTGTCCTAAATAGAAATCTTCATTGAAAAAGTTTGAGCCATCTTGAGAAAGGCGTTAAGAGCTACTGTAAATGCGAAATTTGAAGCTCTCTTTCACAGGAATCTATAGTTTTCGAACAACTTCATTTAAAGGTTTTTGAAGAATATCCACTCTGAAATCCAATAATGTATACAAATCCATTGAAATGTGCATTTTAACGGCGTGAAAGATATTTAAAAAAAGTACATTTGTGTATTGTTTGAAAAAACAAAAGAATACAGTAAAATGAACTTGACGTCATATTAAACAGTGCCATTAACACTAAACGTTGAAAAAAATTGAAGAAAAAATGTGGAGCCATTTTCGAGATAATGGCGTTTGAGGGTTTCTAAAAAAGCGGAATTATTAGCTCATTTTAACAAAAACATATAGGGTACTTTTGACAATACACCTACTAAAAAGTTTTAGAAACAATTTGGAGCGGTGTCCGCGAAAATCTTGTTTTTGTAATTATTTTTAAAATTTCAAACATTGCACGCACTATTGCACAAAAACTACTAATTATTTTTAAAAAAATATGCGTGAACATTATGAAAGAACTATTTATGGACAACAAATTTTATTTGAAGGATAAATCTGTCTTCAATTTTGTAAATGTAGGAACACGCCGACAAAAAATTAAAATTTTGCAAGTTTCGAAAATGTAGGCTTAACCTTGTAAATCGTACATATGCCACACATATATAAGTGTATTTTACTATATTCTTACAAAAAAGTTAAAGAAAAAATTTTAAGCTGTTTTTGAGAAAATTTTGAAAATGTCCGGGGGGCTTCGTATAAAGAGCTTAATATTAAAGAATGTTTTTCAAAATTTCAAAGCTTCAACTAGAGCTAGATCGAATGGAGATTCTTCAATTTGGGAAAGATCATACGGACAGTTTAGGAGCTAGAAGTGTTCGCAGACGGATAGACAGAGGACAGAGGGACGAACAAACATTTTGAAAAAAACACTGTTTCGGTATTAGGAGACCCCAAACCATGTATTTCCGTTGAAGTCTCGAAATCGATTTTCCGCAACATTACACAATTTTCCCTATATTACGTATATTACGGTCATGTCAAGCTAGCACAACCACTATAGCACAATCACATCAAACCAAGTGGAATATTTAGTACTCATTTATTACTAATTTATTACCCAAAAATTAAATTTATTACTCCTCCCGTTTCTGAAATAAAGGTGGTTGTGCTAGCTTGACTGTCACGCTAGCACAACCCAAATTTAAAAATGAGCTAAATCGATCAAAACTAATACGAATGTTTAGAGCATATTTATTACTAATTTATTACTCTAAAATGAAATTTATTACTCATGCGGTTTACGAAAAAAAAAAAAATCATGGTCAAACACAATTAATTATGCAACCCGCACGACATTCGCGTATATTATTGAAGAGTACCAACGACATAAAAACACTAAAGCCAATTACAAAAATACAATTTAAATCAATAGTACACATTCATTTCTAATTTTTAACACCAAGAAACAAATTTTAAATGTGAAAATGACTTAAAGAAATATTGTAAATCTGAATCGTAATGTTCAAAACATGCAAGAGATTCAAATTCAAAAATAGAGAGAACAAACGAGCACAATCGCATTAAACCAAACACACAATTAACAGACGTATCACACTGCTATTTAAAACTAATTAGAAATCAATTACTCCTGTTGTTTACGAAATAAATAATTTTATCGAACGACATACTTATCAAAAAACGCACGATATACATGAAGTAATTTATAAAGTATAGTAACCACAAGCAAATGAAACCTATCCTGTAAAAAATTAGACATTATGTTCTGTTATCTACACATAGTAACAAATTATGAACGTGGAAACGCATTAAAGAAATATTGTATAAATTCAATCGTTATGGCAGAGGCCTAACAGACATCCCCAGGTACCCTTGTGAAATACCAGACGAACCTGTGGCACATGCCTTAACTGAATGTGAGCTGTATGCCGTTCATCGCTGGTCGTTCTGGCGTAGTTCCGGAATTCTAACTGATACAGCTAACTAAGACCAACTAATTTAATAGAAATACATTTTTAAACATGAAGTGCGATAGAGTGAGTAGAGTGAGCTCCTTATGTTTCAAGAGCGGGAAGAAGGGAAGATGAGCGTTTGGACGGTCGGTAAGCACCGCAAAATATTGCGGTGAACAGTCATCTGGTCGTTCGTAAGTTACGCTCCTCTCCAGTTTTTGAGGAAATGGAGTGTGTGATTCAGAAGTGATTTGTGTAATTGTCTATTTGAACAATTATTCAGGACCGAATTTCATAAAATTGGGATTTCAGAAAAGCTCAAAATAAAAGACAACGGTAGAGCAAGCTTCCATAAAGTGCTGAAAATAATGTTCAGGATTCGCCACTGATCCGTCCGTCTGTGAACACCATTAGCGCTAAAACCAAACAGGATTTTATCCAAATTAAAGAAACAGCGGTCCATCTGGCTCGAGTCAAAGCTTTGAGATTTTAAAAAAACATTCTTTATAATTGGGGAGTATTTTCCATGAAGGCTACCGGACATTTTCAACATTTTCTGAAAAACGACTCGAATTTTTTGTCTTTTTCCGATTTACATGGATAACTCCGAATTTTCAAAAATTTCAAAAGAGTGAATGTTTTCGGCTTCTTCCTATAACTACAAAATTGAAAATAAGAGACAATTCCTTCAAGTAAAATTAGTTGTTCATGATTAGTTCTTTCATTAAGGTCATGTTCATTCCTTTTGAAACTTTTAGTAGTTTTCGCGCAATATTACGTGCAATATGTGCATTTTAAAAAATAACAAAAACAAGCTTTTCTCGAAAACAGCTCCAAATTCTTTTTTATACTTTTGGCAGGGATAGTACTAAATGCACTCTATAAGGTTACATAGCGCCATATTACTATATTCTTATGATAGCTCAAAAATTTCAAACAAAATTGACTTATCTCTCAGGTCCTTAATACATTATCGGTGATTTGTTCACATCGTTAAATTTATGAGTACATGTGTTTTAAATAATGTAAAAATGTTCAATGATTAAAAAACGTTTAATGATGACTTCAAATGTTTTAATAAAGAGTGCCATTTAGAACAGGGTTCAACTGTACTTTAATTTTCTCAATCTAACATTTCGGTTCTACTATTAGAAAATCGAAAAATTAAGAAAATGTCAAAAAATGTACTTTGGGTGATGACGATATATAGCAACTAGCAAGAGGATGGGGCAAGAACGTAAAGCCAGTTCACACCAAGGAAATTAGAAAACTTTACTACGGAGTATTATACATAGTATACAGTAAGTTATGTATTGCTGCGGAAAATCGATTTTGATATTTCAACGGAAATACACGTTCTGGGGTCTCCTGAAACCGAAAAAGTGGTGATTTTTTCCAAAACGTCATTCCGCCTTTCTATCTGTCTGTTCGTCTGTCCGCTTGTCTGTCCGTCTCTTCGTCTGTCCGTCTGTCTGTTTCTCTATCCGTCTGCCTGCCTGCCTGTCTATCTGTCTGTCTGTCTGTCTGTCTGTCTGTCTGTCTGTCTGCCTGCCTGCCTGTCCGTCTGTATGTGAATATCACTAGCGCCTAAACCATGCGAACGATCTTTTCCAAATTGCAGAAACTCCTGTTCATCCGACTCGAGTTGTAGCTTTGAAATTTCGAAAAACTTGCATAAAGCCCTCGGACATTTGCAAAGTTTTCTAAAAAACGGCTACAAATATTTTCTTTAAATTTATTGTAGGAAATACTTGGGTTAACTCTGAGTAGGTCCGACTCTAATAGGTTCCATTTCCACGGTTACACTGAATTTTCGAAAATTGCAAAAGATTGAATATCTCGGCGTTCTCTAACAACTACGAAACTGAAGAGGTTTTCTCTTCAAATTAAATTTGTTATCCATAAACAGTTCTTTTATAAAGGTCATGTACATTTTTTTGAAATTTTTAGTAATTATCATGCAGTATTTGAGTTTTTTTTAATTACAAAAACAAGATGTTCTTCAAAAGGCTCCAATTTTTTTCTTTAAAGTTTTGGCAGGAAAAGTGGTAAATGAGATGGCATAAACGCCATATTGCGCTGAATCTTTGCTTTTTACAAAATTACAAAGTTATAATATTTTTGACGTGTCTCTCACGTCATTTATATTTACAATATAAGCAAATGTAGCGGCATAGCAACGGTAGACGAGTTGTCGTCAAGGTCAACAAACTTCATTGCTTTGAACCACGGGGCGCGGCTAGCTGATAAAGTAAACTGTTTGGGGATTGGCCGAGAAAGCAATCTTAGTCTGGGGTGCGGCTAGTTGAATTTGTACGTAATTGAGGGATTGGCTAGGCATGGACTTTTTTCTGAGAAGAAACAGTAGAAAGATGGACCGAGATTTGAAGGGCTGAAAGTGGGGAATATGGATTCATTCCGACTTATGCCGTGGTGCTGTGCGGATCGTGTGTAGACAATTGATGTTGGGAGTTTGGGAATTGTGAACATCTACTTTGGAGCGTATAGTTGTCGGACTTAGAATATTGATGTAATGTGCGGAAATAGGACCTTGGAAATATTTCGAGTGCAGCAGCTAGAATTGTGAACTCAGGTGAATTTGTCGGCAACAGGACTGGGAGAATTGGATGCAGATGATAGTTTGCTGAACTTTAATATTTTAACAATACGCGTAAAAGAACTGGGAACTTTTAAAAGGAAAATTAATTAAGTCTTATCAACTTATGAGGCGGTGAGGATCAGTGACTTGAGTACACTTGTGCCAGAACGGAAGAAAAGAAGATAGTATTTGGACCTGGAGCCATCGACACCGGGAAAGATTGAAAATGGTTCTACGAAAATGGTTCATCGTTCAAGAGCGCGCGAAGAAGGGTACTGCAATATATTTATTTATTTAGTAAAAAACAGTCAAAAACTGTATGTGACGTATGGGGAAGAAAATCATCTGCGCACGCTTTCTTAAGTTTCAGAGTCCCTTACCAACAATTTAACTATTAATAGTTGAAAGATGAAAAAATAATAGTAATAATAATAATAATAATAATACATTTAAATAAGCGAGAGATTAACATTTCAAAAACTAGATATTTTCCTTGCCGAATTGTAGAAAATTTATTTCCAACGGTAAACGAACGAACAGATTTGATTTTTCTCTATTGTTAACAAAATAGAAACTCACCCTTAGCTCTACTACCACTACAAGCAAAAGGAAAGCTCAACAAAACGTGCGCATAGTGAAGCTACATTTACGTCCAGAAGCAAATCAAGGGGCCATCTCAGCATTTGCTCAATGGATCAGGGAAACTGGACAAATACCCGATCGAGATTGGGGGTCATTGACCCAGAAGCTGAAGTACATTACTTGTAACAGGCATTTAAGTATTTTTTTAAAATTATACAATGCAAATGTAAACTAATTCCTTATACTATATCTTCGTTTTGTTAAAGTAAACATTATTTTTCTTTTTAACAATCAGTATAGTCTCTAATTGTATAGAAACAGTTTTGCAGCAGAAAAGATTTTACTTTTAACTTAAATTTGTATACCAATTTTAATTGTTTAATTTCATCTCGCGTTAAAAAGATGAAATTAAACAATTAAAATTGTTTAATTGTTTGCCGTCAAGGTCTAAATATTGCGTTGTAAAGTAACGTACATGTATTGTATGTGGATTTCTTGTAGTGAGGTGTTGATACTGACACTTCATGATCATGATTTCTACGTCGAGTGTTGTAACTATAAATATCAGTATTACATGAAAGTAAGTTCCCACCGTTAAGTAAGTCAGTTTTGACAAATACTACAGACTCGTAAATAAATAGGCAAGGCAATGGTAAGATTCCAAGCTCAATGAAAAGAGGCTTGCACGGATCAGGTGGATGGGATATTTTCATTCTTCGGATAATTTTATATTGCTATCTAAATATCTGGACACTAAAGGATGAGCTTCCCCACAATATTATGCCATATCTCAGGCGGAAATGTACATTTGCAAAATACACGCAACGAGCTACATGGAGGCTGACAGAATTAGAAAGAAATATGAATGCATAACATAATGAAAATTTAGTGTTTAATTCTGTTATACATACATTCCATTTGAGGCTTGATTGAATTTAGAGACCTCGAAACTTTGTTACCTTAACATCAGCTAATTGCATATTGTTCACTTTCAATGGAGCATACGATTGACGATTTGAAACGCAAAATTGCATTGAGACAGATTTTTCCTTCATTAACTATTAATTTATTACTTTTGTAACCACCAATTTGAAACTTCTGAAATTGTACTATATATTGTTTCTTTTCTGCAAAGAACATTTGTGCCATCGGCCAACAGAACTGTTCTACCATTTTGAATAGATGAGGGCATATCGTTTACGTACAACAGAAAGAGGATAGGACCTAAGATCGAACTTTGTGGGACCCCATGTTCAATTGGCAAAGAATTTGAAAGATAAGTAAAGAATGTCCTTTCGTGCCAGTACGGTACTTCTACCCTTTGAGATCGATGTTTAAGGTGCGAGGTTATCCAATCTAGGGCAATACCACGAATTCCATAAGAAGGTAATTTTGAGAGCACGATGTTATGGTTAATAACGTCAAAAGCTTTCGAAAGATCTAAAAACATCCCAATGGGTTCTTCATTTTGGTCCATTGATGAAGCAACATCCTTAAGGAAAGAAAAAAATGGCAGTTTCCGTAAATTTTGATTTCCTGAAACCGTGTTGTGAGTCTGAAAACGCTTCGTTTTTCCTTAGAAAAGTTTCCATTCGCGTATAGAAAAGCCTCTCTAAAATTTTTGAGAAAACTAACAAAAGAGAAATAGGCCGGTAATTTTGAACTTCATTTTTTTCCCTTTTTTAAAAAGTGACTTTATTTTTGCTGTTTTGAAAATATCTGGAAATATTCCTGTGCACAAGGAAGCATTGAATTGATGGGTGTATAATGGCAGGTGCACACGTTTTTAATAAACAATCCGGAAATTCATCTAAACCAGATGAATATTTATTTTTTAGTTTACTCACTATTTTGAGGATTTTGTTGGAAGAAGTTTCGTAAATAAATATCGTGGCGAAATTTTTGTGAGAAGCATATGATGTTGAATTTTGTGGTTTTAGTCCCTTCGTGAGATCAACCGCAATTTTAGAAAAGTGTTGGTTGAAGATATTCGAAACTTTTTCTGGATTACTTGTTTCTCTTTCATTATCCTTTAAAACAACATTCTCTACGAAAAGTCGAGATGACGTGGTCGTATTTTTTACGATATTCCACATTGCTTTAGTTTTGTTTCTAGCGTTCCAAATATCCTCATTATTTTTCATAATTTTTGCCTGAACTATTATTTTCTTTAAAATTATTTTATATTCTCAGAAGTAGACATGGAAACCGGGTGCTACGTTATGATGTTTAGAAATGAAGTAGAGCGTACGTTTGTTTTTACACGATGATCTAATTCCTTGTGTGATCCAAGTATTACTTTTCCGTGTAATCTTTAATGTTCTCTTTTTTTTAATAGGAAGGCACGCGTTAAAGAGAAACGAAAGCTTTGAGAAAAATACATTATATTTTTCATTTCTGTCAATAGCGTTATAAACTGCCTCCCAAGATTCCTTCAGCAAGTAGTCCGTAAATAATTTTATGTTAACTTTAGTAAAGGCTCTGCCCATGCGTGTTTTATTTGTTGTGTCAGTATTCATGTTATTAGTAATTGTAAGAATTTGTGCATCGTGGTCACTGTAACCTAGAATATTCGTTATTATTTCAAGTCTAGTTGTGCTTTTGTTAATTATAATTTGATCTATTGCTGTTTGTGATTTAAGAGTATTCCGTGTAGGTACGTTCACTGTAATATCTAAATTAAAAGAATGATATAAATTGAGAAACTGCTCTTTTTCGTGGGATTCGCTCAGAAAATCAATATTGAAATCTCCACATACAACAATGGATTAAAAGAGATATTACTCATTTTGTTCAGAGTTATCTCTAGATTTTCTAAGAAATTTAAATAATCATAAATTACATTTATGTCCAGAAGCTAAACAAGGGGCCATCTCAGTATTTGCTCAATGGATCAGGGAAACGACGAAAAACCTAATCGAGATGGGGGTCATTGGCCCAAAAGCTCCGATACAATACTTGTTACATATTGTTTAAAATTATACAGTTCAATGGTAAATAATAAATTAAATACTACTGTTAAAATTAATTTTACTTTCCTAGTGATGCTCAGTATAGTCTCTAATTGTATAGAAACAGTTATGCAGTAGAAACGATTTCACTTAGAATTTAAACTTTTCTATCGAATTTAATCGTTTAATGTCATCTGGCAAAGTGTTGTAATATAATGTACATGTATTGTATGTGAATGTTTTGTTATGAGCTGTTGATACTGTCACCTAATGAATATGATTTCTACGTCGAGTGTTATAGTAATAGACATCGGCATTTTCTGAAAATATATTCCCGCCCTTAAGCAAGTCATTTTTGACAAAAACCACTGATTCGTAAATAAAAAGACACGGTAATGGTAGAATCCCTAGATTAATGAAGAGAGGCTTACATGAATCACGTGGGTGGGATTTGATTATTATTCGTACAATTCGTTTTTGTAATCTAAAAGTCTGGGAGCTATAACATGTATTTCCTCAGAATATTATGCCATATCTCGGTCGGGAATGAACATTCGCGAAATATACACAACGAGCAGTATGAAAGCTGACTCAATTTGAAAGAATTCTGAACGCGTAGCATAATGAACTTAATTTTGTGTTCAATTCATTTAAATGGACGTTCCATTTAAGGTTCGACTGAATCGAGGGACCTAAAAATTTTGTTGCCTTAACATCAGTCAATGGTACACCGTTCATTTTCAATGGAGCACAGAATTGTTTATTTGAAATGGAAAACTGCATTAAAACCGTTTTCTTTTCGTTTAGTATTAATTTGTTATTTCGGAACCAATTTGAAACATCTAATATTGTACTATTTACGGTTCCTTTATTGCAAAGGTTATTCGTATCATCTGCAAAGAGAACCGTTCTTCCGTTTCGAATCGTCGCGGGCATATCGTTTACGTAAAGTAGGAACAGAATAGAGCCTAAAATCGGTCCTTGAGGAACTCCACGTGCAACGGGCAAAGAGTCGGAAAGGTGTGTACGTAATGTTCCATCATTCCAGTAAGGTATTTCCACTCTCTGAGATCGTTGTTTAAGGTACGAACATGACTAATCTAGAGCAATACTACGGATTCCATATGAGGGTCATTTTGAAAGTAAAACGTCATGATCAATAACGTCAAAAGCTTTTGAGAGATCTAAAAATTATCCAATAGGTGCGTCGTTTTGATCCAATGATGAGGCGACGTGTTTAAGAAAAGAAAATACAGTTGTTTCCGTAGATTTTGATTTTCAAAATCCATGTTGGCAATCTGAAAGTGCGTCGTGTTTACTGGAAAGGTTTCCATTCGTACGTAAAACATTCTCTCTAATATTTTTGAAAAAACTGATAAGAGAGTAATGGGCTGATAATTTTGAATTTCATTTTTGTTGCCTGTTTTGAAGAGCGACTTAAATTTAGCTGTTTTAAAAATATCTGACAA
Organism: Teleogryllus occipitalis; assembly: GCA_011170035.1. Taxonomy (NCBI): domain Eukaryota; kingdom Metazoa; phylum Arthropoda; class Insecta; order Orthoptera; family Gryllidae; genus Teleogryllus; species Teleogryllus occipitalis. The sequence continues at coordinate 154,883 of BLKR01000537.1, read as the reverse complement.
CGTTCCGGTAAATAACGATGAATTAATATATGTGAGTTAACGGGTGTATAATGGCATACGCACAGGTCTTCAACAAAGAATCCGGTAATTCATCTTAACCGGACGAATATTTATTTTTTATTTTAGCGATTATTTTGAGAATTTCATAGGAAGAAGTTTCGGAAACGAACATTGTGTCTAAAATTATGGGTGAACTGTCTGTTATTGAATTTTGTGGCTGAAGACTTTTGAGAGTGAGAGTGAGTGAGATTGGCAGAAATTCTCGAGAAGTATTGATTAAAGAGATTAGCCACTGTTGCCGGAACGTTCACATTTATATCGTTATATCGTTATTTCGTCACATTTATATCGTTATACATTTATATCGTTATTGAGTTCAAAATATCCTGATCGTGCTTCATGATTTTAGCCTGCCTTATGACTTTTCTTAAAAATGATTTGTATTTTTTAAAGTAGATAAGGAAAACTTGAGATACGTTATGATGTTTATAAATGAAAAAAAGAATTCGCTTGTTTTTACAAGATGTCCTAATCCCTTGTGTTATCCAAGAATGACATTTCCGTGAAATATTGAATTTTCTTTTTTGAAGAGGAAAGAAAGTGTGAAAATAAAAAGAAAGAGTTGAAAAAAAAAGAATTATAGTTGTCGTTTGTATCAATATCATTATAAAACACTTCCCATGACTCCTGCATCATGTAATCAGTGAATAATTTTATTTTACTTTTTGTAAAAAATCTAGTCATACGTGTATTATTTATTCTGTCAGTGATCGCATTTCTTATAATGGTAAGAATTTGTGCATCTTGGTCACTGTACCCTAAATCTTTTGTTTCAACTTCATATCGAGTAGTAGTTTTGTTAATTATAATTTGATCAATTGCCTTCATCGAATTTTGTGTGATCCATGTAGGTACATTTATTGTAATGTCTAAATTGAAGGAATTAATTAAATTGAGGAACTTTTCTTTCTCGCAAGATTCGAGCAGAAAGTCTATGTTAAAATCTCGGCATACCACAATGGATTCAAAAGAGCGATTGATGACTTTGTTAAGTGGTATCTCCAGTTTTTCTAAGAACAAAATATAATCTGCAGCTCTCTTTGTCGGAGGTCTGTAGATGCAAAGTATTATCACTTTTAGCGAAGTAAGATGTACAACAGAATTTTCAAAAACATTTTCAACGGAATACACATTAAATTCCACCAAAGAGATAGAATCAATATTATTTCTAAGGTAAATACAAGACCCCCATTCGTTGGACCTTTATGCAATTCTCTCTCTGCAATAAAAGCCTGCGAGGTAAAAGTTTGTAAGTTGGAAAACGCTAAGTTCATTAAGAGATACCAATGTTCTGTAAACAAAGAACATCCATTTGATTTAAATTGCTCTGTAGAGCTGCCTCGATACACTCAGTTTTATTTGAAAAGGATTTAACATTATGGTGCAGAATGTTTATGTTTTGGAAGTACCTACACGAATGTTTTTTTGCTGCATCTGACTGTTGTTTTTATACTATATTTACTCCATTTTTACCTCGAGTGCGTGGTCGAAGGTTGTAGTGTGTCCCGGCAGTGACAGGTTGTGAGGAAGATGGGGCATAAGGTGTGGATGAATTGGTAGTGGGAATGGGAGAAACGGGAGAAGGTTCAGAGGAAGAGGCAACAGGGCTCGAAACAAGGGTGGGGGGTGGAGAACGTAAGGAAGGTGTAAGGGATGGATTTTTGGCAGGAGACTGCGTAGGACTGGAGTTGATGATGTATTGTGCAAGCTTGTTACCGACTGCATGTTTTCCAGCAAGGTTCATGTGAAGACCATGCCGGGTGAAGTGGTTTGCTGAGAGGAAATTCATTTCAAAAAGGGTGACATTTGTTTCTCTCAGTTGCAGTTTTAATTGTTGGTTTGCGTGCTTAATCTCGCTGCATAGTGTTGGTCTGTTGTACCAGAAGGGCAGAGTCGAGACTACAATGTTAGTATTTTGGGCGGCACATTGTAATTTGTTTACATGTTGTTCAGGTGTAAAGTTACCGCCCAAGTTAATGGCATTCTGCCCTCCTTTGATAATGACTGTGTCCATATTGGTCAGTGTCTTCGTGTGGGTATCCAACTCTGCAGTCACATCTGCAAACCTCCCGTTAGGTTTAAAAATATATGAGACTGAAAAGTTGGAGGGTAACTTCCTACTGAGAATGGAGAAAAGATGGCGACCATGACTGTCAGCTAAAATAAGTACATGTTTTTTAGGCTCAGTAGGAATGTCTTTGTTTTCAAGTGAGCTAGGATGTGCAGCTTCACGTGTTTTGGTTTAGACGCGCCTCCTAGACTATTTGCGTTAGTTTGTGCATGTATTTGTCGATGGTAGAGAAGGGTGGTGAGGATCAGGAAGGCGAGGAAAATCTGTTTCAATATCTAAAACACTAAATTTGTTTTTAGTTGTGACTGGATGCGGTGTCTGTGTCTTTTGTACAGTCACGGTTGTACGGTTGGTATTATTCGCGGTGTTACCGATTTGTACCCAATCGTCTGCTTAGAGAACGACCAATCTTCCGATATGTCTTCCAATTTTCCGATATGTTGTTCTAAATTAGTATTTACGTGTGTGAAGGCTTTCAGAATGTCAGCTTTGAGAGTGTTGAGAGTAATAAGAGCAGAACGGGCAGTAGCCATATCAAGAATTTGTTTTAATATACGTCATAAAAATTGGAATAAATACAAGAAAAGAACAACAAGAACCTATCTTTATATTTTCAAAGTGTAAAATTGTTGGGTATTCAATAAGTTAAAAAGTAAGATTCAATATGAAAACGAGAAAGTATGCTACTCACGAAAGCTATTGAAGCTAGTACATACGAAATTTGGTAATGTGGCTACGTAGAATTTCGTCCACTTAAGCTGGAACTGTTTAATACAATCGGTAGATGCTACTTTACTGTAAATAAATAAAATATATTATCTGAAAATTTGTCTTTGATATATAGAATAAGATTTGAAACACAATTTCAAACTATTTGATACACCGTTTTCGTGTTACGAAAACGGTGTATCAAATAGTTTGAAATTGTGACAATTCCGTTGTTTTGAATGTTATTCAAAACAACGGAATTGTCACTTGTCACCGGAAATACAATAAATCTTTCAGAAAATTAATTCGCACAGTGATTTAATATTGGAAAATAAACTGAGCTGTGAATAGGTTTTGACACTTATCAGCACCTCGTAAATGTGAAGTTCGTTGAGGTTCGAATGTCTGTTTAAAGTTCGTAATCTTTATTTGTCTTGGTTATAGCAAAAAACGATAGAAATTATATTTTAATCTAATCTGCGACAAGTAATGAAATCACTTAAAACCCATTAGGCACAATCAAAGCGCTAAAAATAGTGGATAATCACAAAATATCAAGAGCACAACCAGATGCGTCCGTCTCGTAAGATGGCGTCAACCAACCATTTTGAAGCCGTTTTTTAAAAAATGGTGATTAAGCGTTACTGTAAATACAAAATTTGAAGTTCTTTTTCATAGGAATCTATTGAGTTTTCGAAAAACTTCATTTGAAGTAATTTAAAGAACTTCCACTCATAAATTTAATAATGTATTGAAATATACCCATCCATATACCCGTCTTGCTGCCCTCAAATTTCTGTAACCTGTTTCCGAATTTCTAATAAATATATGGGCGCCAGAAGATGGTTACGAGAATGAGCTCCCAAATTATATTTAATCATAACACCGTTGCTGACTCAGTCGGCGGGTTCTTTACCGAAATAATCGTGAATACTTACGATTACTTAATTCGCCTCCCATACGGAGAAACGTGGAATCTGAAATGCAAAATTTAAATATCTTACTGGATTGCACGTGACGGAAATTATAATGAGCTTTCATCAATAGAAAATAATAAAATTTATTTATAAATTTTATCAAAAGATTCTTTTTGGTCATGACCTTTACTATAGCGCTATAGAGACTTATCCATGAGGATCTCGGGCGCTGTCCTGGTAAAGGATGTCTCCCCGTAGACTTCAGCATTGGGCCTCGTCTTTCTTGCTACCAACCAAATCCGTATCTTGTCGTTTCTTCTCATAAACCACTATGTACACTGTTTATCCATTGGCTTTCCATCCTCATTCACCTGCTTGAATTACTACACGTTTTAATACTCCTTATTGTTCATTACCTAACCAAAATCTTGTGCTGTTGAAATTTTAGCATATAAGTTCATCAAGTTATCATCGGGTTCCTTTCATCAGAGACTTAGTTCGATTATCATTGTCCACTTAATGAAATTTAACTTATAAGTCCCACTTTTGGCACTCACTGTTGATTTCGTATAAAACAATTTCTGAGTTCTATCTTTTGAATACTAAAAACGACAAATCAGTACGTCCGAACTCGCGTAAATGTTCTATGTTCAAGTAAACTGCTATATATCTAGCACCCTGATCCGATCGCTATCGTGTCGTGAGCTCGAATATATATTGTGTTGAAAGCTTCTTTTATCGTTCTTCAACATGTCAACTTTTTTTTATCCTTTACTCTGTTTAAAACAAAATTATGCGATCTACCTCGCGGCGTCGTCTACGCTATTATTTTTGACCATTAACCCACGGATGCTACTTATCGTCCGCTTTTGAACTAATGGACATTGTTTATATCTTGCACTCCGGTACCATGATAATCAACGTCTTTTTTCTAATAACGTGTTATTTTTAATGAAATTCGCTGAATTTCATATTGGTGACAATCTGATATGTCACAGTATACAAATCTATTGAAATGTACATATTACGGCGTGGCAGATATTTAAAAAATACATTTACTTCATTTTTGAAAAAACAAAAGAATACCCCCAAAATGAACTTTACGTCCAATTCAGCGCTATTACCACTACCCGTTGGAAAAGTTTGAAGAAAAAATTTGGAGCCATTTTAGAGAAAAGGGCTTTTGAGCGTGTCTGAAAATGCGAAATTTTGAGCTCATTTTTTTCGGAAAACTTTATTTGACATTATTTATGGCACGCATACTCATAAATCTAGTAACGAGAAGAAATCGCCTCTATTGTCAATATTACCGACGTGAGAGAAAAGTAAAAAAAACTACATTTTCGTACTTTTTTAAAAAAAATAGAGCAATATGGCGTTAATGTCATCGGATTGAGTTCATTTGGTACTACCCCTACGATTAATTTTAAAAATAATTTTGGAGCCATTTTTGAGAAAATCTTGTTATAATTTAAGAGTTTCAAATATTTCACGATCTATTGTTCGAAAACTACTAAAATTTTCAAAAAAAGTACCTGACAGTAATGAAAGAATTATTTACGGGCAACAAATTTCAGATATAGAAAAAATCTCTATCTTTAATTTTTTAATTGTGGGAAGACGCCGAAAAATTCAAACTTTTGCAATTTTCAAAAATTGTAATATTTAACTCTTTACAAGAAATGTAAAGGAAACATTTGGAGTCATGTTTGAGAAAATTTTGAAAATATCCGGGGGGTTTTGTGTAAAGTATCCCGAAATTTAAAAGAATATTTTTTATAATGTCGAAACTTCAACTAGAGCCACAGAGATAGACAGGATCTTCTACAATTTCGAATAAATCCTATGCAATAATGTCAAATAAATTTTCTCGAAACCTCGACAGTTTTCTGTAAAAATTAGCTCAAAATTCCGCATTATCAAACACGTTCAAACGCCATTACCTGAAAAATGGCTACAAATTCTTTCTTCAAACTTTTCCAAGGGTTAGTGCAAATTGTTCTGTTTAATATGACGTATTTTGGTGTATTTATTTGTTTTTTCAAAAATTACACAAATGTATTGTTTTTCAAATACCTCTCACGCCGGTAATATGGACATTTCCGTCAATTTGTATGCATTATTACATTTGTGAATTCAAGTGCTTCAACTGACTTTAAAGGAACTTTTTCCGACTTTAAATGACAATTGACTTTAAATGAAAAATCAATAGATTCTTGTGAAAAAGAGCTTCAAATTTCGCATTTACAGTAATGCTTAATCGCCATTTTCTTAAAATTCGCTTTACATTTTTCAATGAAAATATCTATTTAGGACGATGTTTTACTCTTCTTTAATATTCTTGAAGTAATAATTCGTTTTTACTATTAGGAAAGCAAAAAATTGTGAAAATGTTTTTAAAAAAAGGTAGATTGGGCGGCGATAGATCGCAGCTGGCGAGAGAATGGAGCAAGATCTTAATGCCAGACCACACCAAGGAAATTAGAATACTTTATACGAGAAAGTCTGTGCTATTTTGTACACCTCTATTTACTTTCTCGCTACCACTTACGCAGTACAGAGTCATGTAATGCTGTAGGAAAAAGTGGCAATTTTTCGGCAGAAAACTCTTATTGCCGAGCCCTGGTAACGAAAAATTGGATAAATGAAATGGCTAAATTTAGAAAAAATCCTATTAACACATGGTGCAGCCAGAATATATGTTTTGTGGCATCTTGGAATCGAAAAATCTGCTGACGGCAAATCGTCTGACCGTCCATCCTTCTGTGAATAACGCTAGCGGCTAAACCGTACAACCGAATTTCTTCAAAATTGATATTCCCTAGTTGATTTGACTGATGTCGCGGCCCCTTGAATTTTAAACTGATATTTTAATTTTAGCGGGTGTTTTCCATTAATCCTTTGGGACATTTTCAAAATTTTCAAAAAAGGGCTCAATCCCTTTTATTGTGAGAAGGCGTTTAAGAGAATGGTGCAAGGTCTTATGTTCTTTCAAAACCCTGATTTTCCGAAAATTGTAAAAGTTCTATGTAACAAAAATTCATTGCCGTATTAACTCCGAGGGTCGATTTGATGTTTTGTTTTCATAGAAGAAGTTTTTTTTATAAAAAGTTGACCTTTTCTTCTTAACGCCATAGTGCTGGAAATATTGATAACGTAGCCCATATATGTTCCCATGGTGTGCAGGTGTGCGGGTGGGTGAGCGTGGGAGCCCAGGACGAGCCCATAGTGCAGGTGGAGCAAGGGCAGCTGCGAGGGAGAGAAGCGACCTCTGTGCTCGGGAAGTCGTACTACAGTTTTCAGGGAATCCCCTACGCCAAGCCGCCTGTGGGAGCGCTTCGCTTCAAGGTCAGTGTACCACCTAACCCCGTTATGTCAGCACATCTGGTTTTTACGATGCTAGAATTACGAATCTAAAATAAAGTTTAAGAGTAGCATTTTTTGGTCGTAAACATTTCAAATAGGATATTAAAGTAGCGGGAAAAATTTTGTGGGTTGAAATCCAGAAACAATAAATATTTATTAAAATATAGGGTCATATCAATAATCACATTTTTGTAGTACATCAAAATTTAAAACAAAATTTCTTTGCAAAAAATCATTCCTAAATAGGATTTTTTGGTTAATTAAGGTCGCATCAACATCTAGGTCATTAACGGTCACTATCGGAGTTAATGGTATGGTAACTATGATGATGAAACGTTATGGTGATGATAAGGGGTGAAAGGATACAACCATAGCCGAGGCGAGACCCTTCGGTCCGAGATCGCAACGACACTACTGCCTTAGCGATTTCGGCCACCGGGCCGACAAAATGGCCTTTTTTGAGACAGATAATATCGTTTTAGGTGTCTATGGCTCAGATAATGACATATTAGCCTTTAATTGCACGAATAATACTGTCATCGCTAGGGTTCGGAATTTTATAAGTAAATTTTTTATTTTGGCAAGTTTTCCTTTAAAGAGTAAATTTAATCATGTTTAAAGCTTTTGTGAACAGAGTGATATTTATTGTTGATGTAAATATTTCTCGCCTTTAAAAGGTTCTTCTTAAAAAGAGAAAGTTATGTAATGAATACCGAAGTAGTAGTGCTAAAACAGTACGTACTTTCTTGCCATTAGTAATGGAAATTAAATAGTTTCAAGGGAATATTAAAAAGTTTCAAGCAATAGATTTTTTATTCAAACCTGAAATGAAAATATATTTCTGGAATTGAATTCATTTTATAAGGTATGCAATGTGTTCACGAACATAGGGGATGAGTTTTTCGACTTACAATATTCTTAGTAAGCAGTATGCGCAAAAAGTAAAATAATTACTAGTTAATAAATAATACGATACTAATAGCGTTGGCAAACATGCAAATAGATAAAAAAATATATAATAGTGATTATTAAACACCATGGTATTGTAATATTCTACTAATATATAAAAGTATTAGTGTATATTACTGCGAACAAAAGGCAGCCGTCATTATCGCCTTCTCTTATTAGTGCGGTATTACAATGGGTTACAACAACTAACAATGACCGCTTATCTATTCGTTTCACATTTAACACAATTAAAGGACGGAATTTAAAATGAAATAACAAATATAGTATAAATAATAATAATAATAATAATAATAATAATAATAATAATAATAAAATGAAATATGTAATAATACACAAATTGTATGTTGTGTACCATCCAACTGCGTAAATTGGGAGCGGGTGACTGAAGCCTTGCAATCATTATTTATTTCAAAAAGGTTTTAAACATTTTTTTCTAAATAAAGGTTCCTATACTTCTTTTTCTAGACAGTCATAATTACATTTATTAAAACAAATTTCATTGTTACATTCCAAGTAGTATTTTGTACAAGATTGGCGTGGCAACGTTTCGGAGGTCAAATTGTGCCTCCATCATCAGGCCTTTAACAACTTGTCTGCTGAAACTAGGAAATTACAATAATTAATATAGATATTGATAAAAGCAACTTCTATTAAGATAAATTTAGTGTTTTTAACATTATAAAAAATTTACATTTACATTTCAGATTCTACATTAATACATACTTTAACGTGAAATTGGATGATAGAAAACAATAATGACCTTAATTCTTGGAATCATGTTGAAATAAATTTCCTATAAAATTACAATTTCAATTACAATTATTGTTATAACACATTTGACATTTTTATACTTAACATTAACATGTAAGTTTTGATATTCATAATCTATATTAATTCAAATTGAAATTTCAAATTTTAAATGAATGCATAGATTTGATGAATTTGGAATGAGAGAAACATACTAATTCCCTTCTAACCTATGGATGGTGGAAGGAAGTTGAAAAGGGGCTGTCTCATGAAGTTACACAACATTTAAATGGTTCAATACTAATTTTCATTTATTTCTGACTAGTGTCAGAGAAGTTATATTTAATAGGAGAGAAATGAATCCTGCCTAGTGAGCTCGTTAAAATAAATTTAAATGTTACATTTCAAAATTTAGAAACTACAACTAAAAAGAAATTAAAATTTACTGATAAGTTAATTCTTAAGGCTAATGACAAACACGCCAGCGCGCGGCAACGCTAATATGCTAATGTCCTCGTTGCGCTTGAAGAGCGTAGAATATAACTCAATAGCGTGAGTTTTTTTTTTTTTTTTTTTTGCCCGTTAGGCGACTTATATGATGAGTAGAGCGCCGGCAGCAGATCCTGGGTCGTCGAACTCGCCAGCTGAGGGGTGGGCTCCAAGCAGCGGTCCCAAGAGGACGGACCAACTTTCCTGCCAATCAGTAGTACGGATTTCCCAAAATTTTCCGATGGCCAGGCGCATTCTCCCTCTCTCTCGCGCTTTCTTGCACACACGTGCGCGCTGGACCTTTGCATCGGGTCATGAAATGCTCGTTCTAATAAATAGATTTGTATTTACGGCTTAGGGGTTCCCCTCGCCTGACGGGCGTGCTGTTTATGGCTGTACAAACATTTTGAAAGGACCGAGGAAGCACTTAGAGAAAAACGGGGGCGCGGGGATAAGCAAGCCGGAACACGCGCGGGCCTGGGCCGCAAATTCCCTTGGGTGCCGTGCCGGCGGCGGTGACGGAGCCCGGAGGGAAACACATCACCCCCACTCCTCTACAACTACGTATAATTAAGCTTACATTATAAACGTGCCGCCACAATATTAATAAAATTGTTTGAATATAAGCTGCCTTTTTTTCTAGCGCTTTTATTCAGCCGACAGCCGATTGCCCTTTACGTCCTGAAGGGACGCATATTCGACCATACACTAGACAAAGACTCTTGCGGGCTCCTCTGATCTGGGGTCAGCAGAACGCGAGGCCCTCCGCGACAACACACACAAAGTCAAGGGACAAACAGCCATGCCCAAGGCGGGACTCGAACCCGCGCCCCTTCGGACCGAAGCGCTGAGTCGGTACTCGCTCTTAGCCACTTCGGCCAACCAGGTCGGCATATAAGCCGCCTTCTATGTTTAATCTATGTTATGTCTATGGTTATATTCACTGTTCAAATCAGAAGAAGGTTATAAAACAGTTTTCAAACTACTAGAAATTATTAAATTGTTCAATGTAATTAATAATGATGCAATTTTTGCTATGATATATTGTTTATGGTGTAATGGTTCAACTATTTGTAACCTTGACATATAATGTACTGATGTGAACACAATGAGGTCGCTGATGACCGCTGTCATAAAGCGATCATAAATAAACGCATTAAAAAAATGTTAGAGAACTATATTTATTTTTTTAAAACGTAATCAATGTCAAACAAAAAACTATATATTGACACTAGAATTTGTATACATACTTAAAATTTTATTAGTTTACGGTTACAACTTAGTTTACAACTTACATGACCCTTGCGATATTGCAAACAGCTTTGGGACGTTATTTTCATCAAATTCCAGTGATCAGAATTATGATAAAACCTTCATCAAGTACAAAGAAGAAATTTAGAAAATTGAACCCGATCTTGAAGAAGGAAGCACAGTAGATAATGATATTCAACATTTAAACGCTCTTATCATACTCAGAGAACTACATGCAGCAATACGCAAACTTAAAACCACCAGTGCCGGCCCTGATAGAATCCCCAATGTATTCATCAAGAAGATGGCTTCATCTGCAATAAAGTATCTGTTGCATATATACAATCTGATTTACATTTGCAATGTATTTCCTAAAAAGTGGTCTGAAGCTATCATTGTATCGATACATAAACCAGGGAAAGATAAATTTTTGATAAGCAGCTGCAGACCTATTGCTTTAACATGCTGCTTATGTAAGCTTCTAGAAAAAATAGTGAATCAGAGATTGAGGTGGTACTTGGAAAAGCATCAACTGATTACTCCATATCAAAGCGGCTTCCGAATAAAAAGTTCAACAATGGACTGTCTTGCTTCACTAGAAAACAGCATATACAACGGTTTTGCTAATAATATGAACATATGAGTTTTAAACTTAGACATAGAAAAAGTCTATGAGATGGTGTGGAGAAGACGGGTTGTTAATATAAGAACGTCGGCTAAGATTAGAGGCAACATTAGCAAGTTCATTTACAATTTCTTAAAAGAACGCTAAATGAAGGTTAGAGTAAACGGAATTTTATCAGACAGCTATAAAGTAATGAATGGCGTCCCGCAGGGATCGGTACTTAGTGTAACTATTTTTACTTATCATCAATGACAATTATTATCATCAATTATCATCATTAGAAAAAAAGGCGCAAAACATCTTAGACGCAGCCATGGAATTTTCAAAGAAAACTGGGCTCAAGATTTCCAAGACAAAATCCACGTTCATAATTTTCTCTAGGAAACGATCTTTTAGAAGAAACATTGAGTTGAAAATAGGACAGCATAAGTTGGAACAGAGTAAGGAAATTAAAATATTAGGAATTAATTTAGATGCAAAGATGACATGGGTTCCACATATCAAGAATTTGAAGAATGAGTGCACCAAAAGAATGAGTCTTGTCAAAGTCATCAGCCATACATCCTGGGGAGCGGATTATACGATTATAAGAAGAACTTACCAGGCAATAGTTAGATCCAAATTGGACTATGGCTGTATATTATATGATGCGGCCAAGAAGAATATCAAGAGATTGTTGGATCCTATCAATAATATGGGAGTGAGACTGACATGTGGGGCCTTTAAGACCAGCCCAACAAAGAGTATTTTGCGTGAAGCCAATTTATTATCTTTAGAAAAACGTAGAAGAAACCTAATTATGGGATATACAATCAGAGTAGCAGCCAACAAATTGAATCCAATAAACAGAGTATTCGAATATGCATACAAACATTATAGAACATTAAATTATAAAAAGAAGCTCCCGAAGCCCTTAGCAATAAGGGCAATTCAGATATTAGAGAAGATACAAGAGAAACTTCCACTCCTAAGGATTACGACCTTACCTGACTATGCTCCTTGGATAATACGAGACATCAACGTTATGAACGAGAGATATATATATATATATATATATATATATATATATATATATATATATATATATATATATATATATATATATATCCTCAATAGGAAATCGGGGACCAAAGAGGCGAGAATCTTGCCCGTGTTGTTCCACACCCCCAACAATGGCATTTAATAAAGAACTGTGGTACACATACACATCTGTGTGTGTCCCTCAAAAGAACACAAAAAAAAAACAATGCAGAAATAAGGTTTCTCACAGTACAATTGTTTGGATTCCTGTGCCCCCAAAACTCTTCCAAAGCAAAACAAAACACAGAAGTAATGTTTCTAGAGCTATTTTGAGGATTATAGACAATTAACTTCACAAAAAATGTGAAAATAAAATGATTTCCTTTGAATAATAACTCTGTCATTTGGAATGAACATTATCATTCCAGATAATCTGTACAACAATTATGCACATTTGCACCAAAACAATTTAGGATTGTACATTCCTTATAACAATTCTCTTTTTTTCCATTAAAAAAATGTAAATCCAAATTTGATCCACACACAGCAATAAAAAATTAATTTCAAATGTAAACAATGAAATAATAATTCTGTACCATTTATACAATAATTCTAAGGAAAAAAGAAAATTCAAAATTAACAAAGCTTTTCATTGCTTTTTTTAATACTCAAGACAGTATGGAGTATCATTCCCCAAACTCATAAATGATAGTACTAGTTCATTGCCATAAAAATAATCATTGCAACATTCTGCCCTCTTTACCCTGCAGGGTCTCATAGCAACCCTTTCACATCCTATGAAATCACATCTTACAAATCACGATCAGAAGAAATTCATGGACGAACATTTTGCTGAAACGTTGTGGCAGTAGAAATAGCTGTGTAACTGTCCTTTTTACACTCAGTTATTTATTTCACAATCTGTGATATTAGATAATCTCCCATAAAATATTGCACTAACACAGAGAAACTGCAGAAGCTCATCGCCAACAGAAATTAACAACTCTTGACACATTCCTTGTAGTAAAATATTGCAATATAAGTTACGAATAGAAAGCACATATTTGTCAACATAGTAAATGAAAGTGAAGGTTCACCTCTCTTCACGCTTTTTTCATTAATAAATAGTTGGTTCACTATCCATATATGCATATTGGCGACTAATAATTGATACATTAATATGCACGAATTCTTTTATAAGTCTCTTTAAGTCTTCAACTTAGGATAATGCAACAGAACATCTTGTATTTAAAAGAATATTACACATCTGGCAAAAGTGCAGTCAGAAAAAGTCACTTATCACTTCAAATGTCAGGACTTACACCAATAAAGCTTTCACATTCCCAAATTGGAGTAACGCATCTCAGTTTAAGGAGAGATTGATTTTTTAACCTCACTCCTCCACCGCTCACAATTCATCTATACAACTGTGAAGTAAATGCTGTGCTTTGCAACAACATTAATCACTTAATACTTCATTTCATGAATATTTTCCCATCCAATTACGTCTGCACGCACCCCTCCCTTCAACCTGCAAAGCACCTCGAACACTACACAAGAGTTTCTAGACAATCATCCTCTCAGGGATCCGAAGTGTCTGGAGCTACGCTACTCAACTTTCGTGACTTCTCGGAGACTGTTTAATAAGATCAGGTATTGCTGCAGTTGATACGTTTCCAAAAGTTTTGATAAAATGATGCATCTTCAAATCACGCTGCTCAACATTTTTTTTTCATCCACAAAGTTTACAACCTAGTCGCACATAAAATCGATTGCTTCAGAGACCATTGACGGGCTTGAACCTAAAGGTGTATCTTTGTGTGACGAAGAAACCGAAAATGAGGTATTTGAAGCACGTGGTGGAATAGCAGATAAAATAAAATTGAAATAGCAGAGCGTACATAAACGTAAACCCGGGTTTCCAACGCTCTATAAAATTCTTAAGATTCCCCGTGGAATGAAAATTGCGTTAGATTACAGTAAATATGAATTTCAATTTATGTTTATTTAAATATTGAGGATTGTGTATCTTTATTTAAATACGCATCAGGACAGCGAGTGACGTAGATGGAACATACTCCAGTACAAGGCTATTCTTTCGCTAATAACAGGATATTCATATTTAATTATTTAAAAAATGTCTCGTATCATTCGATGAAATTTATTGGAAGAGTTCAGTATTAATCGATGATATTCAAGTAATATCAGAAAATTTACTTCAGTTATTTTATTTTCTTCAATTTTTAGAGAACATTGTTCGATTAAGATAAATGGCGATCTCCATTCATAATGCCCGCTACCAAACGGGAACTGGTATAAGTTACAAACAAAGACTTACCCTACAGAAAAAGAAATGTTACCCTCTTTACCCTAAAATTTCAACTTTCGTTTTTTAAATTTAACAACAGTATTCCGGAAAACAATGAAACATATATAAATATGTAAACATGTTGACGGAAAATGCATGTAACTACGCACTTGATAAATCTTTCGGATCGGACATGTCTCCTCCAGGACGCGCAAGAACCTGATGCGTGGGATGGTGTCCGTGACGCCACTGAAGAGGGCTGCATGTGCACCCAACTGGACAGGAACGACTTTCAGTACCGAGGCTGCGAGGACTGTCTCTTCCTCAACGTCTACACTCCCAAGCTGCCCCAGACGGGGTCCAAACCACTGCCCGTCATGTTCTGGGTCCACGGGGGAGGCTTCGTCTTCGGCGCGGGCAACTCCGATGTTTATGGCCCAGACTATCTCATGGAGGAGGATGTCGTGCTCGTCACCATAAACTACAGGTTGACCTGCTTCGGTGAGTATTCTGACTTCACGACTCACACTCATTCCCACCAATTTTCCAAATAACTTATCATTCATTAAACTGTACAGACGTATATGTAAGACGCAAACTTTGTGGGAGAAAAAAACAAAGATAACTAAAACTATTATTAAAAATTCTGAATAGAGGCACTAATGAGATTTATAGTATGAAGCACTAATGAGAATTATAATATTCTTGTCTATACATTTAGAATATTAAGGATGTTCATTTTGAAAGGAATTTTAGCTTTTCACTCCAAGAAATTTCGTGATTTTTTTTCTAAATGATAGGGACCTCTATATATGTTTTATAGTCAAACTTTCTGCGTCTGTGTGCTGCCTCCAAAGTTTGAATGTTTTGGGAATACTTTTATCATGCTGAAATCAAATTCAAAGCCAGAAAGTTCCTATCACGTACCATTTTTTCCTCGAAGCATAATAATTGTATGCCCAAAGAGCATGTGTAAAAACTGTAATACTTTACCATGTGTAGCGTTATGAGTAGGACTGTGATTTATATGCATTTGCATATTTTTTCTGTTAACTAAATTATCCAGTTTCAACAAATTGTGTATGTTTTGAAGCATTTAGAATCAATTTAAGCTATTTTTATTTCGCATATATCACCATAATTGCATAGTTTTGCGTATTTGGGCAATTTTTGCATATTTGTATTGCGTATTCACCCCTCGTCGGCGAAAAGAGCATATTCACCCCTCATTGCGAGGTATCTTAATGATTCATTGAGTGTTATTTGACCGATTGGTGTTCAGCATGAAAAGGTTCTACTATTTCTGTTGGATGGTGCTCCTTATATGTGAAAGGCTGGGTCTGCGATAAAAGTTTCTTATCCTAAAATCTTTAAATAAGTTCACGTTCAATTTTTCGAAAATATGAGTAGTTTCCTTGTAATTTTTGTGTAATTGTGCACAATATATAGGTTTTTTCTCGAAACCTGCACCACATTTTTTCTTTAAATTTTCTTTTCATATGTAATAAGGGACGATAAATATATACAGAGCAATTCCATTTTTGGCTATTGTCCCGTTTTTTCGAACATGCGAAAAAGTTTACATTTCAAACCTACAAAATCAGAGATATCAATTTTTGCTTTAAACAATCTGGTGTGTATCAGCTCTTTATAAAAGGACGTGAAGAATTCTTCGCAAGATCGAGCTGATTTCGCTTAATTAGTGCAATTTTTAAATATATTATTTTCTCAAAACCTCCACGAAATTTGTTCTTTAAAGTTTCTCCTCGTATGCGGCAACGTATGATAAATAAATAAAATGATATAGACTTTCTCGAACTAGTTTGTTTTCTGATCTCTTTAGTCTGGACTGGCTTTTGGTTTATCTCTTATTCTCTTCCGCGTTGCCTCCTTTTGTTACGCAAAGAACATTTTTTTACATTTTCTCAATTTTTCGGCTCTCTAATGCTAGAACTAAAACAATATGTCTTTAAGACTATGGAAGTGTCTGCCCTTGTTCTTCGAGGATGGCCGAGGAGGTTAAATGGCGTGTGCGGATTAAGCATATCGGACCAAAAGATCGTCGTTTCGAGTCTCGCACAGGAATTTTAATGTGATGAATGTGTTGTTGCAGAAAACTATTGAGAACTCGAGAAACTTTATTGAAAATCATTTGAAGCACTTCTACTCACCAATACAATCAATATAGATAAATAAAACCTGTCTATGTGTTTTTCCAATTTGCAACTTATAAACATTTTTTCAGCTGTTTTATTCGATTTCTAAATGTATGTTACATCAAATCAATTGTTGTCTACCCAGATCTGTATGAACCGATTTTAATTAAATATTACTTAATCATCATCATGATAATTTATCATCATGAAATTTAAATATATTATAGACACTACCCGTATGAACAACTTAGGTTTTCTTTTACCGTGATATCCATAATGGTTTCTTATATTATTACTTTTCTCTCTTACGAAGGTTGTTGCTCTACGGAGTTTCTGTGGCGTAGTGGTGTGGGTGTCGGCAAGTTAACTCTGAGGTTCTCAATTAGGGTCTTGGAGTGGAAATGAATTGTTGCTGATTGAAAACACTTTTTGCAAGTATAATATAGCAGAGCAGTTAGATATGATGCGATAAAATATGTGCCAACACTACTAGTTCTATTAAGGAATAAATTCGCTTTTTGGTAACCGTGCGTAGAATTAAAATGTATTCCATGAGAGCTGGTAATGGTGTTTAATTATGTAAAAATGCTAGTTATTACTTTCTTGTATACGTACGTATCTATATACTGAATAATATACGTAGTGTAGGGAGAGTTATGTCATGCTGCGGAAAATCGATTTCGAGATTTAAACGGAAATAGACATTTTGGGGTGCCCTGATACCCCGAAAAATGTTTTCAAAATGTCAGTCCGTTTGTCTGTGACTGACTGTCCGTCCGTCCGTCCGTAAGTAATCTAACCTCTAAGGCATACGTGTGATATTTTCCCCAATCGGATATTCCTCGATTGATCTGGCTCGTCTCGAAGCGCTGCGGTTTCGAAAAACATTCTCTAAAATTTGCGGGTACTTTACATGATGGCTCTGGGACAATTTAAAAATGTTCTCAAAAATGGCGCCAATTTTTTCTTTAAATTTCTTATAAGAATAGTGTAAAATACACTTATAAAATTGGCATAGGTTCAAATTTTACTGTTAACTATGACATTTTGGTAATTGAAAAGTTTCAATCTTTTCCTGCGTCTTGCTACAACTACAAAATTAAAGAAACATATTTTTACTTCAAATGAAATTTGTAGTCAATAATTAATTTTTTTTATTAAGGTCATATACATTTTATAAAGATCTGTTGTTTTCGTGCTATGCGATTTCTAAAACGTAGTTTTCGCGTTAAAACAGCAGTTGAACTTTTGTTTAAATCCGATTGTGTTTAAAACAAGGATGGCAACAGAAATGAAACTAAACGTTTCGTTTCTGCGCCGCTGTAAGAAACTTATTTTTGCGAGAGTTTAGTTTCGTTACCAGTAACGAAACGAAAGTCTGCGCGAATTTAGTTTCGTTACAGAATGAACAGTTCTTAAAAGACAGTTTCGTTTCGTTTCTTTACTGAAACTAAACGAAAGTGAATTTCTTTGCATTGAGTAAGAAACATTATTTCTTTATTTAGTTTCGTTATTAATAATTGTTGAAGAACAAGTAACGAAAGTCGGGAGAGGTCCATTCAGAGGATTTGAACCCCAAACTACATTTCTGTACGTACTATTTTGTTTCAGAACTACATAAACACAAGTAATTATCTGTAACTTTTCGTCTACTCTCTATCGATAATTGCATTACTTTTCAAATGATTCTTGGCTCTTAGTCAATTCTTACTCGCAATACTCACCATGCTGGCTACACGGGTTGACATTAAATTTGAGACACTATTGTTTCGTATGGATTACAGCGGAAATACCTCAAATAAGAAGCGGGGCTTGTTCCGCCGGCGCGACTTAAAAGAATACAGCTGTAAGACGACGGCGCGTGGCGATTTACGCACTTCGATAGGCGGCAGGTCTTTGCACATATTTGAATAAAATTTCACATAAAATTCCATGTCTCTTATAAAATCAGTCCAAGTAGCATGTTAAGCTTAGCCGTCAAATTTCATTAAATATTAACAAAGCATCTCAATAGTAAGAGCTTAAAAAATTTCAGTAATTCCTTAAACATTAAGTTTTTTTTAAAATTAGAGAGAATTGACAATGCGAAAGCAAGTTAAAAAACTGTTAATATTTGTAATTATTTATGTGAAGAATAGACCCAATCTTCGGCCCTGAGGTTGTATGAGGGCCCTATGTGTCCCGAGAGGTGCAGGGAGACGCGAGGAGGAAAATGAACTGTTGAATTTGTTTGACAGATGACTTTCAGACCTCCATGGTCTGTGGTAAACGCACCTTGTTTCAGTATCCCCTCCCTTCCCTCTGAGACGGCCATCAACAAGTACCATGACGTCATAGAGACTTGAATATCAGAACAACCCTTAGTGAGATCGGCAGCAATTCTCGAAAAGTATTGGTTAAAGAGACTAGCCACTGTTGCCGGATCGTTCACATTTACCTGTATATGGTTATATTTTAAAACGACATTCTCTACAGAGTTTCTAGTTGATTTGGTCGTATTTTTTATTATATTCCACATTGCTTTTGTTTTGTTATTTGAGTTCAAAATATCCTGATCGTTTTTGATGATTTTAGTCTGCCTTATGACTTTTCGTAACAATGATTTGTATTTTCTAAAGTAGATAAAGAAATCTTGTGATACGTTATGACGTTTAGAAATGAAAGAAAGAATTCGCTTGTTTTTACAAGATGTCCTAATCCCTCGTGTTATTTAAGAATTGATTTTCCGTGAAATATTTGTTTTTCTTTTTTGAAGAGGAAAGCAAGTGTTAAAATGTAATGAAAGAGTTGAATAAAAAATTATATTTGTCGTTTCTATCAACAGTATTATAAACCGCTTGCCATGACTCCTGCATCAAGTAATCAATGAATAATTTTATTTTACTTTTTGTAAACAATCTAGTCATACGTGAATTATTTATTGTGTCAGTGATCGCATTTCTTATAATGGTAAGAATTTGTGCATCGTGGTCACTGTATCCTAAATCTTTTGTTTCAACTTCATATCGAGTAGTAGTTTTGTTAATTATAATTTGATCAATTGCCTTCATCGAATTTTTTTTATTAATTTTATTTTAGGTCACTGTATAACTACATTGGTCATCAGCGACCTCTTTAATATTACATATTTTGATTCACAGTGCAATTCTCATACTTGAACCACATCTACAATTTACATTATTATTTACTTGTATCGTATATCATTTTTCTCATATCACATACTATTTACATACTTCATATATCATGATTTGCATACATCACTTAACATTTTTACATTCATCACCTATCGATATTTGCCTACCTCATCTATCATTATTTACATCATCACATATCGTTGTTTACTTACATCACAAAACATTATTTACCTACAAGACATATCATTATTTTTACATATTTCATAGGTTATTAATTACTTACATATTATTTATGTACTACACATATCATTATTGGCATACATCACCTAACATTATTTGCATACATCATCTATCATTATTTACATAATCACATAGCATTGTTTACTTGCATCACAAATCATTATTTACATACAACACATCTCATTATTTTTACATACTTCACAGGTTATTATTTACTTACATCACATAATATAATCAATTATCCTTTATTTTGAATACAATTTAGATAAGGTTATATTTTTTCGTTCTCTTTAAGTAATCTAATGTTTTTTTGCATCCTGTTTCAGTATTTAAACATGCTTTAATGCTTTTGGGAAGTTTGGATTGGATTCTTTCTGATTCGAATTCTTGACATTCTACTAAAAGGTGTTTGACTGTCCAAGCTGAACCACACTTTTCACACTTGTTTCTCGTTTCTTTTGTAATTAAATGTATGTGTGTCAAATTTGTATGACCTATTCTGAGTCTATCTATTGTCACTTGCTGTTTTCTTGATGTGGACCATGTGAATGGCTTATCAAAAATGGATGGTCTGATCTCCCGTAATTTATTTGAGTCATTTTTTTTTCCAGCTGGAGTCCCAGAATTTTTTCATGTTGGTGTTAATGTAATTCTTAATTTCTTCTGGGGGTGAATAAATTGAGGTATTTAAGGCTTCATTGATTGCTCTTTTTGCCTCTTTATTTGCTTCTTCATTCCCTTGTATTCCCTGATGACTAGGGATCCATACTAGTTCTATATTATAATTCTTTGTAGTTAGTCAAATAATTAATTCTTGGATCTCCTTGATGAGTAAGTTAAAAGTTACTGGTATTTCTTATTGCCATAAGGGCTGATTTAGAATCTGAAAATATTACATGTTTGTAATTTATTATATTGTCTCTTATTATTTGGATTGTTTTTAGTATAGCTATTGTTTCACAGGTAAATACAGAGTAACTGTCATAGAGTCTGAATCTGTATATCCTATCATTAGATACTATTGCACAGCCTCTTCTTCCATTCAATGCAGACCCATCTGTATAATATGTCTTGTAATCTGAGTAATTGTTTTTCATCTCTAAAAACAAACTTCTAAATATTTCTTTTGGTGTGATACTCTTCTCGTATTCTGCAAGTTCCATATTTACTCTTATTATGATGTTACTCCAAGGTGAGTTTGCTGGTCTCTTCTTAGGTATGAGAGGAGGGACTTTCATCTTCAGTTCTTCAGTTTAGAGATAATTTCTAACATACAGAGGCTTGGGTGAACTTGGTCGTTTTAGGTATTCTACTTCTTTCGTGTTTTTCTCCAAGAGTATATACCATTGACTTGATTATTCGCTATCAGTTTGTTTGCATAGAAAATTACTAGTTCCTTTCTTCTCAACTGCAGTGGTAACATGTTGGTCTCAACTAATATACTAATAGTAGGACTAGTTCTAAAGGCCCCTATGCATAATCTTAACGCTGTATTTTGTATACTCTCTAATTTATTTAATAAGTCTCTTCCTGCAGAATCATATAGTATACATCCATATTCTACTTTAGATCTTATTAAGGCTTGATAAATTTGTATTAGACACTTTTTGTCAGCACCCAAATTTATTGCAGATAGAACTTTTATGATATTTATTCTCCTAAAACATTCTGTTCTTAATTGCTCAATATGATTCTTCCACTTCATCTTCTTGTCAAACATCATTCCTAATATTTTTACAGATGAAACCTCTTTGAGAATTCTGTCATCCAGTTTTAAAATTACATTTTTCTCAACTTTTTTCCTAGAGAATACTATATATTCCGTTTTGGTTTCTGAAAATTTAAAACCCGTTTTTTCTGACCACTTTTGAAGATTGTTCAAGGTGTTTTGGATAAGTTTGGCTGTGTGCTGGATATTTATTCCAGGGCATATAATCGTTAAGTCGTCTGCAAATAAGAAACCTTTTAGAGGTTTTGGTATTGCTTGAAATACTTCATTGATACTGACCAGGAAAAGTAACACACTCAGCACCGAACAGACCATTTTCAATTTGAGATGGTTTAGAGAGTGCATTATTTATTCTAACTTTAATTGTCCTTTTACTAAGAAAGTTCTTAATAAATGCCAAGGAATTTCCCTTTACATTGTAGTTCTCAAGTATTTTTATTACTCTATGCTTCCAAACCATTTCGTAGGCTTTCTCTATATCAATGGTAACTGCAATAGCATGACTGTTTTTGATAAAAGCTTCACATATCTCTGCTTCTAGATTTATTAGATTTCGAACGTGATTCTCTGTCGATTTCGAACGTGATTTTCTAAATCCAATTGTAGTGATGATAGTAAATTATATGCCTCCAGATACCATCTAATTCTTCTGCTGATAATTTTTTCCATAATTTTACATAAATTGCAGGTTAGTGATATAGGTCTGTAGTTGGATGGTGAGCTTGATTCTTTGTCTGGCTTTAAAATAGGGATTACAATAGCTTCTTTCCATGCATCTGGAAATATCTGTCTTTTCCATATAAAATTATATTTATCTAAAAGGTACAATAATGCTTTGTCTGAAAGTTGTTTTATTATTACATTTGGTAGACCATCTGGACCTGGGCTTGGATTTCCTATTTGAGAGAGAACTAGAGACAGTTCATGTCTTTTTATTTCATCATTGATGTGATTTGAATTATCTTCTGTATCAAATATCCTGTTGTTTTCTTCCATCACCTTGTATTTTATAAATTTGCTGTTATAATTGTTGGAATTAAAATTTGCTGCAAAGTTTTCTACTAGAAGCTCTGTGGTGTATGAGGGTTCCAAATGTAATTTGCCATCAGCATCTTCTAACACTATTTTGCCTGGTATATACTTTCCACTTTTTATGTATTGTGTTTTCTTCCATACTGTTGATATAAAATTTTGCCAGGTTTTTTCTTACTACTTTCTTTTAGTGTTCTTCTGGCTTGTGTTCTCTTCTTCTTGTATTCAATTTTATAAATTAAATCAGGATCATTATGTGCATTCTTTTTTACAGTCTTTGAGCTCTTTTTGATTCAAGTACTGCTTGGGCACATTCCTTATTCCACCATGTCACATATTTCTTTCTGTGGCTTCCTGAAGATTTGAGGATTGTTTTATTTGCTGCGTGAAGAATGAGTTTAGTAAATGTCGTTACAAGCACATTTACTGATATATTTGTGCTATCAGTTAATTCTGGCATCTCCGTGAGGGAATTATCAATTTCTCCTCTGAATCATTTTCAATTGGCCTTGTCGAATAGCCATCTTCTTGTTGATGTTATATTGTGTTCTGGAGTAAGGGTTTTCGTAATTATTATTCTTATTGGATAATGATCACTGTCATATAATTCCTCCAGAGCATTCCATTCCAAAGTTGATGCTATTTCATTTGAGGCTATAGACAGGTCGATATTGCTTGATAGTCCGTTGCTACTGTTGAAATGTGTAGGTTGAGAGGTGTTCAGGCGAATGAGGTTATTTCTATTTTCCAACCATTCTGCTATTATTTTTCCTCTATGATCATTTTTATGAGATCCCCAGTACATATGGTGGCTGTTAAAATCTAATAAAATAATGGTTTTGGAAGTTGATCTGCCAGTTTGTTTAATTCTTCTTGATTAAATGTATATCTATTTGGTAAATATACATTACAGATTGTTAATTTGGATGGAAATTTTATCCTGATAGCTACTGCTTCTATATTTGTGTTCAATGGAATTTCTTCAGGTAGAGTAAATATTGAGGCATATATTGCTACACCCCACTGGCTATTATTGAGTGACACCTGTTTTTGTAAAAGTTACAACACCCTCTGATCTGGGCTTTGGAGAAATTTTTTTCATGTAGGCATAGACATATTGGGTTATATTTGTTTATTACTAGCTTGATATTTTCTAGTCTGCTGTAGTATCCATTTATATTCCATTGCAAAATATTCATTATTTGCTTTTAATTTTATATTTTTCTGTACTATTATTGTGCATGCTTACTTCCTGAGGGTTGACTTATTGTCTTAGAGCTATAATAATTTGTTGTAGTTTTTTTGAAAGTCGAGTGCATTTATTTTTCATTGGTTGATTCATTTTCCCATGTAGATCTTTACACATGCTGATTGGGTCATCAATTTCGTCTGTGTATTCTTTTACTATTTGTGTTATATTTTGATTGCCTTGAATTCTGTCCATCAGACTACTAAATTGATCTATATTAATAGGGTAACTTTTTCCTATCTTAGTTAAATTTATTTCTTTTTCAATTTCTTCCCACACTTGTTCCTTTGTGCTGTTGTCTATGTGTTTTGTTTTCTTTTTCTTTTTATCATGTTTTATTTCCTTCCATTCATCACTTGATGAGTTGCTACCAATTTCTTCCATATTGTGTTTTTCATCTTCAAAGTTATTAACATCAGGTAGTTCAAAACTGGAGGATTCTGTCACTGACTGCCCCCTTTTGACTCCTTTGGCGTTTTCTTCTGTGTCTACTTCCTCTGTTCCTAGTGTTGTTTGTATTTGCTCAGTGCTCTCTTGTTCTTCTGTCTTGTCTATTCCTAGTTTTGTTTGTAGTTGATCTGTATTTTCTTGAACTTCTGTTTTATTGTTTGTTCTGAGAGTTGTTTGTAGTTGCCCTGAATTATCATGTTCTTCTGCCTTGTTGTTTTCCTTGTCCCGAACCTCACTAGTAGTTTTATTATTTTGGTTGATTACATTATTTGGGCAATTCTTAGCAACATGACCTAGATTATTACATTCAAAGCACTTTAAGGTACTCTCACTGGAGATGTAAATCCAGTAGTTTGTTCCTTCATAATTAATCTGTATAGATTCGGGGAGTTTATGTTCATCTTCTGGTGCTATGTACAACTGTCCTTCTAAAACTTAGTACATGAGAAAACCCAGGGTCATTCATTCCAGTTTTCATGAACCACATAGGGGATACTATCTTTACATTTAATTCACTGAACTTATCTTCTATTAGTGAGTGAGGGATGACTGGACAAACATTGGACAAGACTATTCTTTTGTTTCTTGAAATCAATGGTTTAATAACTAGTTTTGTATTTTTAACTATTATTTCCTTCTTGTTTATAAGGTGGTCTGCTGTTTGTTTGGAGTCAAGGTCAATACAAACACGAGCATTAGAAATACGTGAGATAAATCTTATTGTGGTCGGTTTGGTTATGTTCGACATGGCTAACAGATATTCTCTTAATTCTTCTCCTTCTATAGCTTCAATAATTATGGCCTGATCTTTCTTCGGGAACATTATGTTAGAAGTCACGTTGGCGTAGCTTTTTACTTGGGAGTTACCGTTGGATTGAATAGGCATAGCTAATTGTTCATACCTTGTATTTTGCTGGTTCGATGATATAACTTGCATTTCCTCTCTTATTGGCATCAAATGAGATGCCTCCTGCATTTGGAGGCACTCTCTTCCTCAATTTAATTGTTCAACACTCGAAACGTTGATTCACTTTTCACTCGTTGAACTCACAGCACACAGCACACAACGGCACTGCTCCAGGCTCAAGCGCCGAATCCAAAAATATCATCGAATTTTGTGTGATCCGTGTAGGTACATTTAGTGTAATGTCTAAATTGAAGGAATGAATTAAATTGAGGAACTTTTCTTTCTCGCAAGATTCGACCAGAAAATCAATGTTAAAATCTCCGCATACAACAATGGATTCAAAAGCGATTGCTGACTTTGTTAAGTGTTATCTCCAGGTTTTCTAAGAACAAAATATAATCTGCAGTTCTCTTTGTTGGAGGTCTGTAGATGCAAAGTATTATCACTTTTAGTGAAGTAAGATGTACAACAGAAATTTTTGAAAATATTTTCAATGGAATACACATTTAATTCCGCCAAGGAGATAGAATAAATATTATTTCTAACGTAATACAAGAACCCCCCCCATATGTAGGACCTTTATGCGATTCTTTCTCTCTGCAATAAAAGCCTGCGAGGTAAAAGTTTGGAATTTGGAAAATGCTAAGTTCATTAGGAGATAACCAATGTTCTGTAAAGCAAATAACAACCATTTGATTTAGATCGCTCTGTAGAGCTGCCTCGATAAACTCAGTTTTATTTGAAAGGGATTGAACATTACGGCCGACCGATCTTCGAATACATTACTTCTCTTTCGGCTATCCACACAGGAAAACAACTACTCAAAAAACCGGATCAGTCGGGAATGCGGACGGCTTTATAATAGGTCTCGTTAAACCTCGATGATGAATATCGATAGAATTCGATACTATCAAAAATGTCGTTATGCAACGTTATGCAACGTCTATCAGCAGGTGTCCGATTTCTAGCGCGGCTGTTCTTTCACGACTAATTGCAAAGACCGTATTCGTTGGTCTCTTTGTAGTTTGAAGTGCAGGTCCACGCGTTCATAATAATTCTAACGACGTCAGTTGTAACTTACAACTAGTAAGGATATCGTACACCAATGCTATTATTAAGGAAACTGAAAAAGAAACTTTCATTGGGTGCACCTGATGCCAGTGTGTTACATACATTCTATGTTTTAGCATTTTTTATTAGACCCCATGTTCATAATTGTGAACATTTTGTTCTCAAAATGCAAAGTATGTATTGTTTTTACAAAAAAATTATCATAGTATATCGAGGTTACATTTTAAGGAACCCATATATTTGCTAAAATTATATTTGGATTATTTAAGCATGTATTCGACCTCCCGGTCTGTCTGAACCTGCGACGTAAACATACGTTTTGCCGCCTCGCCTGCCCTTCGAGGTAATGGACACTGCGACCTTCGGGCTGATAGCAGAGGCCTGGCACACGAGTAACGGCCGCAGTGAGGTCACGAAAGGTCTCAATAACAATATTAATAATCGCTAAAACACTACTTGCAAGTTATGTCACTAGGAGCGACACTAAACCTTTTTTATTACGTCATGAATTGAAAATAACAAAAATGAATCTTGAATAAAACTCTTGGATAGAAACTAAACTCCCATGATGATATAGTTTCCTTCCTTTAACGAAACTAAATTCCCAGCCGAAGTAAAGTTTCGTTCCAGAGGCAGTTTCGTTACTAGGCAATAGATTTCTTTGCCGCGCTTCGGATCTTAGTTTCGTTACGTACTTTCATTTCTGTGCACAAGAAACAGTAAAGAAATGCTTAATTTATTTTAGTTATTTTAGTAGTTTAGGATTGGTAGGACTGCTTCCTTGCGTGACTGACGTGCTCGGACCGTGCTCCAATATTTTACTAATTTTGACTACTTTCTTACATCTTTCAGGTACTTTTTGTTTTTAAATTGTTTTCTTTACTTGTTTACTTGTTACAGGAACGCTGAAAGAGATTTATATTGTCCGAAGCAGTGGAAAAGAAGTAAATAGTTTTTTGTTTAAAAGACAGCGTAACGGACAAACGTGCATTTTAACGAGTTCAAAGACTTTTAATACATATTTGGTGTACAAATAAATTTAGTTTTGCGTAAAGGGTTAAACAACTAGTGAAAGTGTTGTGATAATTGTGAAAAACATCAAAATTCAAAGTTTCGCATATATTAGTAACGGAAAATTTTGAACCTTGTGATTTCAAAAGAATATCAAAGTGGTGAATTTTTGTGGCCTTAAAAGAGGTAAAGTATAGTTATCTAATTGTATTTATTAGTTTGCAGCTTAGATCTATTAACGGAAACACACTCAACTCTACTCACAATTAACCAATAACATTTAAATACTAATTAGAATCACATTTCTTTTATTTTTAAATAAATACGTAACTTAAATTAAATAATTTAATACACGTAAATAAAATAGATAATTTAGGAAACATTTTTGACACATAATCTGATTTCTCATCTAATTATTTATTCTCATATTTGCCACGCATTTGATACGCATTCGTGACATGGCTACTATTCGCTATACACTTTCTACTCTGTACACTCTCAAAGCCGACCTTCTGAAAGCCTTCACACACGTAAACAAAAATTTAGATGAACATATCCGAAGGCTCGAAGAGGTCGTTCAAAACTCAGACGGTTGGACAACAATAGGCAACACCGCAGAAACTTTCAACCGTCCATCCGCGAAAGCAAAAACACAATCATCACAACCAATCATGACTCAAAACAGATTTGCTGTGTTAGATTATGACAATGATTTTCCATGCCTTCCCAATCCTCACTACCCCCTCCCATCATCGACACGTCCACCCACAAACCGACGCAAACAGGCTAGCAAGCGCAAAGAAACAAAGACACGTAGAGTTGCGCAACCTGGCCCACAAGTGAACAAGGACATTCCTACTGAGCCCACGAAAAAGGTACTAATTTTAGCAGATAGCCATGGGCGACAAATCTCCTCCCTGCTCAGTGGGAAACTCCCATCCAATTTCTCTGTCATGTGTGTGTTTAAACCTAACGGGAGGTTTGCCGACGTGATCAGTGAATTGGACACCCACACAAAAACTCTCACCAAACGGGATACAGTCATCATCATAGGAGGGCAGAATGACATCAATTTGGGTGGTCACTTTACACCTGAGCAACATGTTGACAAACTACAACGTGCCGCCCAAAACACGAACATTGTAATCTCGACTCTGCCCTTCTGGTACAACAAACCAACACTGTGCAAAGAAATTAGACACGCAAACAACAAATTAAAACTGCATCTGAGAGGCACACATGTTAAATTATTTGAGCTTAACTTTCTCTCAGGAAAACACTTCACCCGGCATGGTCTTCACTTGAACCTTGTCGGAAAACATG
This sequence comes from Teleogryllus occipitalis, assembly GCA_011170035.1. Classification (NCBI taxonomy): domain Eukaryota; kingdom Metazoa; phylum Arthropoda; class Insecta; order Orthoptera; family Gryllidae; genus Teleogryllus; species Teleogryllus occipitalis. The sequence continues at coordinate 126,050 of BLKR01000537.1, read as the reverse complement.
CACTCGGTAGCGAACTTGCCAAACACATCCTTACACCTCAGCAGTATCCTATCCAAGATTCATCCCCACCTACATCTCCTAGTTCTCTTCCATCCTCCGGAACCCCTTTGGACCCAATTACCTTATCCCCTGAACCTAATCCTTGTACTACCTCTCCCATTATTCATTCCCCTACATCTGTAACCCCTCCTTCCTCACCTCCTAACACTGCTGGGACACGATACTTCCTTCGACCACGCACTCGAGGTAAAAATGAGATAAATAATTAGCAATTACAGTCAGATGCAGCAGAAAAGCATTCGTGTAGGTACATTCAAAAGATTCAAATAATGCATCATAATGTGCAATCTCTTTCAAATAAAATTGAATTTATCGAAGCAGCATTAGAGTGTGATCTCAGTCAAATAGATGTTCTTTGCTTTACAGAACATTGGTTATCTCATAATGATCTAAACACACTCCAAATTTCTAGTTTTTACCTTGCAGGATCTTATTGTAGAGCAAGGGAATCAAATAAAGGCCCTGCTTACGGAGGTTCGTGTATTTATGTAAGAAATAATATTGATTCTACCTTCTTGTCAGAATTCAATTTATATGCAGTTGAAAAAGTTTTTGAAATAACAGTTGTACATCTTACTACGCTCAAAATTATTTTACTTTGCATCTACAGACCTCCAACAAAGCAAGCTTTAGATTATTTCAATTTCGTAGAAAATCTAGAGATAACTCTGAACAAAATTAGTAATCTCTCTTTTAAATCCATTGTTGTATGTGGAGATTTCAATATTGATTTTCTGAGCGAATCCCACGAAAAAGAGCAGTTTCTCAATTTAATTCATTCTTTTAATTTAGATATTACAGTGAACGTACCTACACGGAATACCCTCAAATCACAAACAGCAATAGATCAAATTATAATTAACAAAACCACAACTAGATATGAAATAATAACGAATAATCTAGGTTACAGTGACCACGATGCACAAATTCTTACAATTACTAATAACATGAATACTGACACAATAAATAAAACACGCATGTGCAGAGCATTTACTACAGTTAACATAAAGTTATTTACGGACTACTTGCTGAAAGAATCATGGGAGGCAGTTTATAACGCTATTGACACAAATGAAAAATATAATTTATTTTTCTCAAAGCTTTCATTTCTCTTTAACGCATACTTTCCTATTAAAAAGAGAAAATTAAACATTTCACGAAAAAGTAATACTTGGATCACAAAAGGAATTAGAACATCGTGTAAAAATAAACGTACTCTCTACTTTATTTCTAAACGTCATGACGTATCTCAAGATTTCCTTATCTACTTTAAAAAATACAAAACATTGTTACGAAAAGTCATAAGGCAGGCTAAAATCATGAAAAACGATCAGGATATTTTGAACTCAAATAATAAAACAAAAGCAATGTGGAATATAATAAACAATACTACCAAATCAACTAGAAAACCCGTAGAGAATGTTGTTTTAAAATATAACGATATAAATGTGAACGATCCGGCAACAGTGGCTAATCTCTTTAACCAATACTTTTCGAGAATTGCTGCCGATCTCACTAAGGGTTTTCAGCCACAAAATTCAAAAACAGACAGTTCACCCAAAATTTTAGACACAATGTTCGTTTCCGAAACTTCTTCCTATGAAATTCTCAAAATAATCGGTAAACTAAAAAATAAATATTCGTCCGGTTTAGATGAATTCCCAGATTCTTTGTTAAAGACTTGTGCGTATGCCATTATACACCCGTTAACTCACATATTTAATGCATCTTTATGCACTGGAACGTTTCCAGATATTTTCAAAACAGCTAAAATTAAGCCGCTTTTCAAAAAAGGCAACAAAAATGAAATTCAAAATTATCGGCCCATTTCTCTTCTATCATTTTTTCAAAAATATTAGAGAGACTTTTTTACGTACGAATGGAAACCTTTCTCACAAAACACGACGCGCTTTCAGATTGCCAACATGGATTTAGAAAATCAAAATCAACGGAAACAGCTATATTTTCTTTTCTTAAAGATGTCGCCTCATCATTGGATCAAAACGAGGCACCTATTGGATTATTTTTAGATCTCTCAAAAGCTTTTGACATCATTGATCATGACATTTTACTTTCCAAATTACCTTCATATGGAATTCGTGGTATTGCTCTAGATTGGTTATGTTCGTACCTTAAACAACGATCTCAGAGAGTTGAAATACCTTACTGGAATGATGGAACATTACGTACGCACCTTTCCGACTCTTTGCCCATTGCATGTGGAGTTCCTCAAGGATCGATTTTAGGCCCTATTCTGTTCCTACTTTACGTAAACGATATGCCCTCGACGATTCGAAACGGAAGAACGGTTCTCTTCGCGGATGATACGAACATCCTTTGCAATAAAGAAACCGTAAATAGTACAATATCAGATGTTTCAAATTGGTTCCGAAATAACAAATTAATATTAAACGAAAAGAAAACGGTTTTAATGCAGTTTTCCATATCAAATAAACAATTCTGTGCTCCATTGAAAATGAACGGTGTATCATTGACTGATGTTAAGGCAACAAAATTTTTAGGTCTCTCAATTCAGTCAAACCTTAAATGGAACGTCCATTTAAATGAATTGAACACAAAATTAAGTTCATTATGCTACGCGTTCAGAATTCTTGCAAATTCAGTCAGCATTCATACTGCTCGTTGTGTATACTTCGCGAATGTTCATTCCCGCCTGAGATATGGCATAATATTCTGGGGAAATACATCTTATAGCTCCCAGACTTTTAGATTACAAAAACGAATTGTACGAATAATAACCAAATCCCACCCACGTGATTCATGTAAGCCTCTCTTTATTAATCTAGGAATTCTACCATTACCGTGTCTTTTTATTTACGAATCAGTGGTTTTTGTAAAAAATGACTTGCTCAAGGGCGGGAATATTTTTTTCAGAAAATGCCGAAGTCTATTACTATAACACTCGACGTAGAAATCATATTCATCAGGTGACAGTATCAACAGCTCATTACAAAAAATTCACATACAATACATGTACATTATTTTACAACACTTTGCCAGATGACATTAAACGATTAAATTCAATAGAAAAGTTTAAATCACAAGTGAAATCGTTTCTGCTGCATAACTGTTTCTATACAATTAGAGACTATACTGAGTATCACAAGAAAAGTAACATTAATTTTAACAATGATACATAATGCATTATTTACCATTTGGACTGTATAAATAAGTATAAACAACCTGTAACAACTATTGTACTACAGCTTGCGGGTCAATGACCCCCATCTCGATCAGGTTTTTCGTCCAGTTTCCCTGATCCATTGAGCAAATGCTGAGATGGCCCCTTGTTTTGCTTCTGGACATAAATGTAACTTCATTTTCTGTGCACGTCTTCTAGAATTCAGTGGGAAATACAATTATTCAAATTATCGTTTCCATGTTGTCGCGGCAGGAAGTAATAAGAGCCAAAATTTATTGCTTATTTATCTTTGAAAATAGATTTTATTACATGGGAGTTTTTTTGTTGTTTTTTCTCCCTTGCAAAATTCAAAATTTATTGCTTATTTACCCTTGAAAATAGATTTTTTACATGGGAGTTTTTTTGTTTTTTTCTCCCTTTCAAAATTCAAATTTTATTGCTTGTTTATCCTTGAAAATAGATTTTATTACATGGGAGTTTTTTGTTTTTTTTTCTCCCTTTCAAAAATTCAAAATTTAAGTAGTATATGACTTAGTGTAGGGATCACAGAATTTTGAAAATGTGCACACAATTCACATTTCCCCATAGGACGTCATACGCAGTTTTAACTGTTTTTTTGACGTAAAATGAATAAAAAAATAAATATTACGATCAACAATTACGTATGCTCGCCCAGTGTGGTATAATGCCGCAAAAATAAATATTGAAACACTGTAAATCATACAAAATAATGCTTAAGAAAAATAACCAAGGTTCCTTGATTCATAAGTAAAAAAACCCACACACAATTACCAATAGACCCAATACAAGAACACATCCTAAAATCCTTTCGCAAGTTTTTCGATTTTCTTTCAGAATCTCCAGCCATCCTACCCTTCAAACTTGGCAAGAACTACCCTAAACCAAACAGAATGTGCTTACAATTTCCCAAGGATAAATTCAGACCTCCATAAATACTCAACGGCATAAATTCCCAACATCTGATAATATAAAATATTAACTTCCAACTATTATATTCAAAGAATAGTTGCAAGTATAAATTTCACATCAGTCAAACCGAATTTTAAAATTAATCTCTAAAAACAGCCTGTAAAAATCAGGACAATTAGCGTGAGAGTGAATGATAAATCATTAATATGTAATAAGTTAACATTTCTGAGGGGCAGTAATGCCGAACACACGAGGTAATACATAAAAAAGTTATTATTAGTAAAATCATAATTGCTTCTTTCATTTGGTAAATAGTATTTCATGATAAAATAAATTCACACGTGTGATAATTTGAATTATAAACTGATTATGATCAGATAATTGGAAATTAAAAGAATATTAAAGTGTTTATAATTAATCATTCACGATAAAAAGTTAGCATAACTTGATTGATACAGGAAGGTGATATTAGTATTTTTCATACTTCATTTGACATGATGCGTAGTGAAGGGTTATATAATTGTAATTATAGTTATTCCATTAACAAATGTGTTATTAGCAGAACTTATGCTAATTCTATACTATTTATGTGACCAACATGTCACACATTTATTTACTATTATTTGTCGTAAATGGGGTAAATATACAAGGATAAACAAATAGAAAGATGGCGCCCTAGTAACGGCAGCCGAGCTGTTGTCAAGGTCAATAAACTTCATTCTGGCATTGGACCTGAGGGCACGGCTAGCTGATCAAGTAAACAATTTAGGGATTGGTTGAGAAAGCAATGACAGTCTAGGGCATAGCTAGTTGATTATGGAATCAATTTAGGGATTGGCCAGGAGAACAGTGACAGTCTATTCACGACGGAAGTGCGTCGAATGTTTCTGGTGAAAAACAGTAGAAGGAAATAGGCCGAGTCTTGAAGGGCTGAACAGAAATATTATTTTCACATTCTGACATATGTCGTGGTGCTGTGCGGGTCGCTCGTGGATGATTAATTTTGTGAGATTGGGATTTGTAAATTGTTCTTGAGAGTGAATAGTTATAGGACTTTGAGTAATTCTTGAATGCGACGAACGGAAATTAGAATTTTCTCGGGATGAAATAACGTGATGGACTTCGAATAATTTGCTGTGTAAAAATGTGTAACTTGTAATTTTCGTGTGTGAGCTAGTAATTTCAGACTGATAGAATTTATAAGATCTACAACAAGTTGGGACTGAATATTTTTGCGATGTGCGGAAATTAGAATTTGAATGAATTTGTACGCAACAGGACTTGGAATAATTCTGAGTAAATAATAGTTTGCTGAACTTTAACATTCTCGACGCGTAATCAGAAAGAACTGGGAACTTTCACGAAGTAAATTAAATTAGAACTACAAGTATTTGAGGCGGTGAGGATCACACTCGACAACATTTGTGCAAGAGCAGGAGAGAAGAATCTGGTACTTGGACTTTGGAATTCTCGTCACCGAGAAGAAGAGGAAAATGGTTCTTCGTGGCGCCCTCGTTCAAGTGCGCGCGAAGACGGGTACTGCAGGATAAGGTTCGAAAGAGCTCATGTCCAAAAGAATATTCTTTATTTGTTACAAATTTTTCATGTCATATTTTTGCCTGGCATTGAGAATAAACCATAAGTTTCTTTTGAAATAGAACAAACGATTTTCATTCGGCCAATTCCAGCTAATAAGCAGCTAGACAATATATATTTGTTTTCAGATTCCTCGCCACTCTGTGTAGATGGCAGATCGGATAATCGGCTATTAGTAGGTGATAGCGATTATTTCTAACAAAACACATCGACCCAGCTAGCGGGATATTGATTGTATTTAGATAACGGTTGAAGCATTAATTATAATATTAACGTAACCTTTTCCTGGCGCCCATGTTTAAAACATAAATTCGGAACGTGTTACATCGAAACCCCCAATAATTTTATAAGCAGTTTGTATTGTTTCAATATATATTTGTGACGATTGGTCCGTGTACCAACCGTCCCAGTCGCCGACGCTACTGCGGCGCGGCACTTGCCGCGCATGGTAAATGCGAGAGATCCGTCCCGAGTCCGTCAGTTCAAGTAAGTGGAAGTGGAAGGGTGAGGATAAGACAAGGAAGACGATGGAAAGATCACGCGCGGGCCACAGGTCGTTTGTTAATATAATGCTCCCACATTCGTCTCTTGTTCAGATAATTCACGTACAACGCGAGAGGTTCGTCCCGAAGGGGGAAGTGGAAATACCACTCCTCCACGGAAGGTTATACGGATATATGCGCTGGACAGGCGACTGTTTTTTTTCTTGGTGCGAGGCGAAGTCATCGGTTCGGGGCACAGTCATCTGTGTGGGCGGCGCGCCGCCCGGACAGGCCACCATCATCCCCGCAAGTCGATTGATTGTTTATTTCGTGTTTTCAGGCGGGCCAACTGCTAAGATCATTGGTACCGTAGGTGTCATGCGTGTGTTTCTCGGGAGGTGGCGGTGATCTTCCCCCGCTAGATGGCGAGATCTGGAGCCGATCTACACTTCGGCTAGCGGTGATTTTTCCACCTAGGTATCTCCTACCAAAGATATAATGCTTAACTCTAAGCTCTCGGCTGGGCTCCCGAAATTTGTGTGTTAGCGTAGTTCAAGTAAGTAAGGGATGAGGATAAGACTAGGAAGAAGAAGGAAAGATCACGCGCGGTCCATAGCTCGTTTGTTAATGTAATGCTCCCGCATTCAACTGTTCGGAAAAATCACCGAAAACTTCCGAGTAGATCATCCGGCCGCTAGAATTCTCCTCCATGCAGCGACCGAATTCGACCTAGCTGTCTAGCTAGTGTCGAAAATCCAGCCACCGTTGTGTCTCGAACCATCCTGACCTCCCGGTCAGGAGCACTGTAGTAACGTCAGTAGATGTTACTACAGCCACAGTAGACACTAGAGACTACACAGTAGAGACTACACATCAGTAGATGTTACTACAGCCACAGTAGACACTAGAGACTACACAGTAGAGACTACACATCAGTAGATGTTACTAGAGCCACCTAAGCCGTCTGACCGCTTGAAGGGGGACCCTGTAAGCAGGCAAGATTGCACGAACAAAGACATTCTCTGAGTGCAAAAAGCTCTCGTCCTGAACAACCGAGAACAATGAGCAATAGAGGGGTCGGCGTTTAACGAAATATACAGTACAAATTAGATGCAATCATTTTTAATAGCGCTTGCTATCATATGTAACCTTTAATAATTAACGTATTTTTTCCTTATCTCACTTTTTAAATTAATTAAAAATATGTAATCGAATACAAGCTTTTTTGTTTCGCCTTCTTTGCCACAAACACTACCAGCATTTTAGAGCTTCCAGGCAACTGCAGCAACGAGGAGGTTCGTTAGAAGGTCTGGATCGCCCATGCACATCGGCCGATCATTAGAGAACGGCGTACGGCGGCGTAAATAATATTTGTTAGCTTGATTTTGTTGATGTTCTGAGAATTCAAGTAACTGAAGAGTAAAATGAAAAATACTTGTATTGTCACCTTCGTAAAATGTTTCGTTCATCTATAGACTTCACACGCTTGAATGAGGGTTTACTCTAAACAAAATAACTTTTGGAAGTGCAAGGAAACACTCTTCATAGCACGATTAGAAAGCACAGTATCTTGAATTCTACTAACAAGTATGTTGCTTCTATGATATTCTGTATTATTTATTCGCATAAATCTCTCTGTAAATAACTTCTTAGCAACATATTCTAGAATGTAGACTCGCAAACTTTAGTCTTATTACAGGGCCTGAACGTTCAAAGTCGGGTTTTAGTATTAAATTATTTTCACATTTACAGGGCAACCGGGTTGCCTTGCCTAAATATTCCGCACTTAGCAATCATATTGCAAAGTACGGAATATTCACAGGGGAACACAGGCATTTTACCTTATTTTAATTCCAGCCATGTGACTTCCTTTTAGGTCTTCGGGTGAACATCCTTTAGTAAGAGATCCATCAGTTTTCTTCGATCCGTCATTCTTGCGAGGCCTTGCACATCAATCACTCTGAAAGTCATTGTACTCGCGCCTTTGACCTGTCATTACGTAGATGCCATTGCTACGGACGTAGCCTGACAATCGCAATCTATGTGCTTTCGAAGAGGTGTTCCGTTTGCATAATATGTTTTCCTACCTTACTAGAGTAAACCAAGGAAAGTAGAACTCACCATTACTCATATGAATTTAGATACTATTGAGTTGAGTGTGTTAAAAGTCAATGCAATAAAACAGGCACTACTTAGACGTAATAAATGAAGTACTATTTTCCGCCGAATTCGCAGACTTTTACAAACACCAACGTCCTAGATATCTTGCTTGTTTTTCGACCTCAACAGCCGCCGGCGTTATATCAAGTACGCCTATAATCGAAAAGTCGTTTATCATTTTCTTGAGGAAGCAATATCAAGACGGATTAAAGGTGAAGGCGCCATACGACTATGTTAAAGAGAGGAAATTTCTGAGGAAAAATGTATTATTTAAAATGACGCAATTCTCAAAACTTTTTTGTATAATCGTAGAAAAAAATTGTACGATGTTGAACAGGAATTTTGAATAGGGGCTTTGAACAAAATTCTACACGTGATGATATTTACTCTAAATCTTGAAATAAATAGTTTCTTCAGGTCAATATAAATGAAATGAAATTCATTTTTTTGAACTCACAGACCTTTTTAGATTAATACCTGTGTATATACTCTACTACTTGTATTTTACATTTAGAATCGTATCGACATTATATGCGATTTTCTAATAAATGATTTGCTCATCAAATTGCGTAGGAAAATATTTTACAAATAACTATTAGTATGAATACAAATAATTTAAAAATGAAAATCATTATGTGTTTTGAGTTGTATAAACACTATATATGTAAAGTTTTTTCGAATGTACATCTTCTCTCTTCATATATTACATAAGTCTTACAGCATACTTTCCAAACTGATTGTAAAAACGATGTAATGCAATAATATCGACCTTTTCATTCTAAAACTTATTACACATGACCAATAAATACATTTTTTACAGAAAAAGCATGATTTCTTGATAAATATAAATTTGAGTTTTGATACATGGTGTACTTTGATACATCTTTCTAAGACAGAAACAACCACTCCTCAAAATAAAGAGAGTTTCGAAAGATTACATGAAAAAAAAGAGCATAAAAATCGGAATTTTTTCAGTAGAATTTCAATGAAAAACAATGACGGTTATCACCAATGATTGATTTCATTTCTCGTAGAAATTGATCCATTAGTTCATCTGCGACATGTACAAAATTTCTGAGAATTCTGAAGTTGGCATCATACTAGGTCACGGTGTTGCCCGAAAATTTTAACTCCGATATTAGCCGCCACAGAACGCCACTGTCAACAACTGTCTCAGTAATATTTATTCAATACTTACAACTTTCCCCGGCTAAGCAAATATGGGAGTTAATGAGATCGGGAATTGTTGGAGGGTTTCATTTTGTTGGGCTGTTGCCCAGAGATCTTCTACATATCACAAGCAAGTTATGTGTATCACTGTGTATTTTTCTTCCTTCGAAACTCCATGGATTTCACCTGGAGTTGGACGTGAGCTCTGGACGGTGGAAGGTCAGAAAGCTAACTCAATTATGGTGCACCGCGTTTATCATTAAAGTACATACAATCATTTATATATACAATGAGCAGAACTTATATGTTGGTTAAAGTATAATTTTGGATATATATATTGTAGATAAACTAACAAGTTCGAGGGGAAATAATGAAGAATTTTGTGAACCAGTATATCCCGGGTGCCCTGTTTTCAAAACACCCAGTTAACGACGCTGCCCCAGAGTGGAGGAGTAGGAGAAGAGGCGTATGAAAGTGCCTTAAGGAAGAGCCAGATATTGAAGTTTGTTATTCCTTTTCACTCCATCAAATTCAATTTAGACGCTGTGCATTCGCCGAACGACCCATTCACTTCTGGAGTAGTCGTTTTGGTGAAACGTTATAAATTAAATTCCTCTTTAGAATCTTTTCTTTAGGTCGGAATCTATTGCGACATTGTGCGTTTCTCAGTAGAAGATGCGATTTACGGCTAAATGAGACACGGCGCGTTTTTGAACGATGTTACATGAATTCAAAACACGAACGATTAATGGCCTTTGTGAAGTTTGGCGTTATACAAAGGACATGTCACTATCGATTTAGTTGTGAGGTAAGGAGTACAGATATTTATCATAAAATGAGAAAGGAAAGTTAAACGGAAGTATGCACCGACTGTAAACGTTTGATCATCCAAATAATATATAAAATTTGAAATGCTAATTGTTACGATGTTTCAAAAATATGAAAAATGGTTAACAATTTGAAGAATTAACAATATAAAATAACTTGTGTTATAAAGGAGTGAGTATTAAAATTGAGAAAATTCACTTTTCACACACACACACACACACACACACACACACACACACACACACACACACACACACACACACACACACACACACACACACACGCCATGTCAAAAAAGATGAGAAAAAGCGACCCTCATGCAACCCGCAACGCCCTTTAGACTGCAATTCACGTTATCATCATTTGCAGTTCAAAGCCGGCGCGTCTTAAGCCCTTAAAACATTGCTTTACGGCCCTAAGAAAACGATGAATCTAAGAGCAACTAATAGGTATACAATAATTGTATGCAGCTATTCAAATTACAGTCTGAGCTACTCAGATCTTCACGAAGCTTCCGGAGTACCACAAGATTACCACTGTTCATCCACTCTGATATTTCATGGTTGATAGATCGTTAGTGATTTCGGTCACGTCAACTACTAGGGTTATTAGTCCCTTAATCGTAGTGCATGTTTTTTTCTCAGGAGGTGGTGTTTGCTTCCCCCACTGGATGGCGAGATCCGGCGCCGGCCGCCATCTGTCGTAGTGTGGTGCATTTTAGTGTGTGTGTGTGTGTGTGTGTGTGTGTGTGTGTGTGTGTGTGTGTGTGTGAGTGTGAGAGGAGAGGATAAGACAAGGAAGAGGTAGAAAAATTCGCGCGCGCGGTCAGTGGCCCGTTTGTTAGGGTACTGCTTCGGCATTCGCCTGGTGTTGATTGGAGAAACCTCGCTAAAACTACCGATTAGAGCAGTCGGCCGCTAGAATTCACCTCCAGTCAGCGGCTGAACTCGACCGAACTTCGTAGCTAGTGATAAAAATCCTGTCGCCGTCGGAACGTGAACCCTAGAATCTCCCGGTCAGAGGGCCTGCAATGACATCAGTTGATGCCCTGAGCGATTTCTCCCGGTGATGATATTTCATGAAATCGCATTCTCCGTCCGCAAACACGTGCAGCAGCAACATGGCCGAGCGGACGAGCTGCTTAGGGACAGTCAAATCCCGGTGCGGGGTCGGCGGTGAATCGGTCATAAGCGATCGCTGGCGGCGCGGCGGCGGGGCGCCACACAGTGTACGGAATTACAATCCTAGCTGGGCAAAATTCAAAATTTTCATTTACGTGTTGCTGTTTTTTGGCTCGACAGTCCACTATGGGCCTTGGCCGACAAGACTTGACCCAGCCCCTCGGCCATGGGGTAAGGGGGTTCGTGCGGTTAGTGCGAAGATATCCCTTCGCCGTATATACTGGTTTTCATAATCTTAGGGTGGGCTTTCTCATCGTCACACAGCAATAGATTCTTGGATATTTGTAAGGAAAGCGCACAGGTATGATTTATTTCTGCCGGTAATCGAACCCATGGTTGCGCCGTGGAAAACGAGCACGCTAACCGAGCTTCCGAGAGAGGCCATTTGTGTTGAATTTTTTATTTCATGGTAGATATCTATTATTAGAGAATAGCAAAAACAAGTTGATAAATAACTAGTTGAACTAGTGCGAACGTTCCGCACCTTTTAAATCATTGTGTTAAAAGAAAAGATGAAATTTATTCTAGAAAAAAGTTTGACGTATATGACAGTTTCTTGTCCTCCAAAAAATATAATGGAAGAACAACATGATACCATTACGGCATTAGAAACTTGAATCATGTTACCTAGAATCTGTTTTTAAGGGTCTAGGACGCAATTTCTGAATTTGCTTGATGGAAACTTTTTCGTAACGTATGTTGCAGATTGAATGTGCGCCTTTTGTTTTCTTAATATCATACTATACCATTACATAATATTTAATTCTGCCTTGCAGGGTAATTATCTACTTATCAGGAACACTCTTACGAAACTTTGTGGCAAGTATTTTGTAAATGCTACAAGAACGTCGTATTTCCTCAGCACGTAATAAATAGAAGAGAGCGGATGTCAGTGAATTTTTTAGGGATGTATTTACAAGCTCAATGTGACATCGCCGATGTTTTAAACTGTTTTAAATGTATTTTCATATGTTGAAAATTTCTTCAACGCAAGTTTTAAATAAAAATAAAATTTAAACAAACAGTTGTTTGTTTTTTCATCTTCGAACATATTGTACGATTTAAATTTAGTGACTTCTGAATTTATTGAACAATATTATTCAATATAAATTCAAATTCAATATACAATAACAGAAAAATGTGTATTCGCAGCTCCAGAATACAGTGATCGAGATCAACTCGATCAATCTCGATCGTCTCGAGTAATCGAGACCAACTCTCCCAGAAGAGTTGGTCCCAAAAGTTCCCTAACGCTCCCAGAAGACTGTATTATTAGACAGCGTCTTAGAAAATTTGCACATTTGCAAACTCTTTCTTTACAACATATCATTCTTTTAGATTAGATTAGAATATAATTTTGTGGTTAAAATTCTCTTACAGCTTACAAAAGGCGATTATTTGTTATTTGTAAGCAATAACAAATGTTACATATAATAAAATTGTCTTTCAAAACGATAAATATCCCACAGAGTGGCAACACGAACGAAGAACCTTTCCATTCCAGGTGATCCAATCCCTGCATTGCATATTGTAAATAGAGGCGTTCGGACTCTGTGACCGAGTTATGTCTCTAGGATCTAGTTATTCATCGTCTGGGTGCCGTGGGAACAGCTGCATTGCAAATACCTGTAGGCGCTCTCTTGTCACGGCGGTGGCGATTTCGAACGACAGGTTCAAAAGTTGACAGGCGAGAAAGAGCCCGAGACTGTCTTTCTTGTTATTCCTGCTTTTTATGCAGGTCTCGAAACTGTGTTGTTTCTGTGAGTAGTAACATGAAACACTTTCTTAGTTCCCGGCATTGGTTTTGCAATTGAGACACAGTACTTGCAACTCTTATTCATACCATCGAAAATACCCAACATCTAATAGCTTGTTATAGTTAGTGCATTGAAGATACACTAACGAAGACACTAATTCATGGAATAAACTACAAAGTTCAATGAAATACATCTTATTATTAAACAAACGAAAGAACTTAATTTACAATTAACTCACATCGCAATGTTTGGGATAGCTGGCTTATTTTCTAATAACCAATCTTTATTTAGCAATTGAAAAAAATGTGTTTTTCCTCACATATTTAGATGTAAGTATTATCAATCTTATGAATCATGACCTAAAGATTCAGGTTACGGAAAAGCCGTAATTGAAGTAGGTAATTCACATGGATTCGCCAATGTGAGTGCCTTCAGTCACACAAAAAACATTTTTCCAGATGTTTTTATTCTATGTACTAAAAGGATCTGCCTATAACAGTGCCAATCGATTTGTATCATTCAGATGAATGTAATAAAATATTGATTATCTCTACAGGTGTCTTAAATCGCTTACAGCATGTTTCAGTTGCCACAACAACGCAAAAACACACACACTATATATATATATATATATATATATATATATATATATATATATATATATATTAGTGCATAATTTATATATTCAATGAGGAAATGAAATCTCACTCCGAACTTTCTATTGGGTCATGAACCATGTTTCCAGCGATCCAATGGCCATACACTGGGTACCAAATATTATGACCGGGAGAGGTGGCTCAGGGTATCAACTGGTAGAACGGGAGGCCTTAGGTTCTACTCCCGATGGTGGCGGGATTTTCGACACTAGTTAAATAGATAGGTCGGATTCAGGCGCTGTGTAGAGGATAATTCTAGCGGCCGGCTGGTCTGATCGGTAGTTTCCGTGGTTTCTCCTTTCAATACCAGGGGAATGCTGGATAACCCCAAAAATGCGTCACGGACCGCGCGCCATTTTCATTTTCCTTGTCCTATTATTACCTCTTACTTACACACACCTATACTATCACTCAAGCCGGGAGACTGGTTGGGACTTTAGAGCTTGTCCTGGCAGGGGCGGTGCTCCGCAGGTGGAAGATACCTCGTTAGGGAAACCCCGCTAGCCGACAGGTAATTCGGCGCCAGATCTCACCATTCAGCGAGGGAAAAACGCCGCTACCACCCGAGGAGAAACATGCCCTACACTTTCGTGGGTAATGGCCTTACCAATTGACGCACCCGGAATCACTATCAATCTCGGAACCACTCGACCAAATCAATCAACCGAGGAAAGCATGCACTACACTCACGGTACTATTGACCTTAGCATTTGACGCGTCCGGAAACACTAATCAATCAACCAACCAAATGTAAGGGGAGGCAGAATCTCGCGTACTACTCCCGTTAGAATCACAATTCCGCACACAGTGCGTCGAGAGTGGGGAGGGCCAGGCATGGTGGGATGAGGGGAAACGAGGCGGGCGAGTTCCGGACGCGAGTAAATATTAATGATGGCGCAGCATGACGCGAGAGGCCGCTCACATCGTTGCAGTGTGGGTAATTCGCGCGTAGGCAGCGTGTGACCAGCGAACCGCCGCAGTGGTTCGCATTCCGCGAGTCACGAGCGCGTAGTGTCACGCTGCGATGCCGCCAAACGCGACTCGGATCGCAAATTGCTTATTGCGGAACGGCGAAAGATGAAATGACACAAAGAACAATGTTGCAGTAAATATACTCTGATTTAAAGATAATGGCACTTCAAGGTTTCCAACTGGAAGTAGAGGGGAACAGAATATTTCGTTGTCCGGGAGACGCCTCGTCCTACGTGCATGTGTCAATGTTTCGGCCGCCATTCTGCGTCCTTTTTACGGCCGCCATTTTGCCTAAGAAATAACTATACGGAGACCCCGCATAGTGAATTCGACCGCCGAAGCCTACGCTGATTTTAATGCACTAAAATGAGAATTGATTTTGACTTGTAATGCTACATACTAAATAGTTCCTAACTTTAACCAGCTAGCTAGGGAAATAAAGTGGCGATTGAAATAAAATAACATTTTACGCGTTCTCTTATACGCGTTATGGATGCTGCACACGATAAATAAAACAATCTTTATATTTATGGTTTGAAAATGCATCCTAAAACTAGCGGCGCTACAAAAGCATATACCTTCGTTGAATTCAGGTTTATAGATATATAGATTCAAACTTCTAAAACCAATAGAAAAATAAAATGGTATGGATATAAAGTGCAACTTGAAATGAAGAACAGAGTGTATAGTACAAAATTCAACAGTGTTCTCGTTAAAATGTTGGACAATATTTACTGAGTTACGTGCGAGATTCAAACCGATTTACCTGATAATTTGTGAAAATGGTCAGCTACAGACTGGAACAAGTTCAATTGTTTCCTCGATTGGACCCAGCATATTGGATCCGCCATATTGAATTTTTAAATTTTGACAATAAATCCGTAATAAGAAACTTTGAAAATTCTAAACAACTCAGTTTCACATGAATTCACTTAACTTTTAACTATTGAATCCGCCATTGTAATGGTTATATTTTGACATCAAATTCATAATCATCAACTCCTAAAATACTTCTGTATTCTGTATTTACACAGTTTCACGTGAATCTGCTTTATTTTTAAATATTTGATCCGCCATTTTGGATGTTCCGATTTTGACATCAAATTCGGAATCATCGACCCTAAAAAAAACAGTTTCGTAGGATTTTATACGCAGCTTCTAATTATGGTTCTGTTTCAGGTCAGCTGGAACAGTGTGCGCGCCGCCAACTTCCCGATTGCAGCGGCCGACACCGCACGCTTCCCACCGTCTGAATTCTTCCACACCACAACCAACAGTCAACCACAGTTCAACCAACAATCCACTACTCTGCTAGACTGCCTCTCTCAACCACTAGATCTTGAAATAATGTCAATGAAAATCCCAGAAATTTGAAAATTGCATTAGCAAATATTCAATTTTGTCTTTGAAATGTCGAGAAGATTATGTTTACTTGTGAGGCTGGTGATGTAAATGTAACGTGAATGGGGTGCTAAACCTAAAAATTTGAGCGCGAAACCTAGAGCGGAAAAAGAAAATTTGCTAGATTATGAAAACTTTTTCTGGTTCGAGTAGTATTATAATATTTCATAGCTCTCACGAACAATGCGAAGCAATAAGGTGGCCACTTATGCCGAAATTGCAAATAATTCTCCATCGTTGCGTCAAAGGCATATCTTACTTAAAGTGCGTCGTGGAATTGCTGTTGAGATGTAGCATCAGTGAGGTGCAACTGAAGACCTCCAAGGCTAATAGAGAAGAATGTAGAATACAAAATGAAGAAGTCGCCTTGAGAGATACATGGATGAAGCCCTCACGCATCGAATCACGAAAGACGTCCCTTGAATGCCGAGATCTCTATTAGATGCGATTTACTGATTGATTTTTTCGTGTTTCCGAGCGCGTTCCGGCTTTGGTCATTAGTCCAGTTAGTGTAGTGCGTGTTTTTTCTCGGGAGATGGCGGTGATCTTCCCTCGCTGGATGGTGATATCCGGCGCCGACCTAACGTCGGCTAGTGGGGTTTCCTCCTAACCAGGACTCTCCCACCAGCGGGGCACCGCCCCAGCCGGGACAAGCTCTAAGCTCCCGACCGGTTTCCCGGAATATGTGGTAGTGTAGTGCTTGTTAGTGTAAGTGTGTGTGTAAGGGGACAAGGAAGAGGAAGGACAGATCGCGCACGGTCCGTGGCCCGTTTGGTAAGGTATTGCTCCCGCATTCGCCTAGAGTTGATGGGAGAAACCACGGAAAACTACCGACGAGAGCAGCCGGCCGCTAGAATTCTCCTCCAGACAGCGAGTGAATTCGACCTAGCTGAAAAGCTAGTGTCGAAAATCCTGTCGCTGTCAGGACTCGAACCTAGGTCCTCCCGGTCAGAGGCACTGCAGTGACATCAGATGATGCACTGAGCTACCGCTCCCGGTGCGACTTATTAAGAGACGAATAAATTTATCGGAGACCTATCTCGACAGTATTTCACATGTAAAAAATAACAATTGTGATAAGTCAAAAACCCTGGAATTAGTTTTTAATGAAAAAATCTGCATCTGGCGTTGGAATATGGCATTGATTTCAGATTCGGAAGTCAAAGAATACGCGTTGTTAGGACAATGGATCCACAAGGTTTAATATTCCATGCTTGGTTATAACGTGGACACGGCCCCGAACACATTATGTGCAGAAGGTGTGAAGAGGGCGTTGGATGGTCATGACCTTTAGAAAGGACGCATGAATTAATTCTTCAATAAAAGTTTGTAGGGAGCACACGTAAGCGGTTGGTGAGGTGCGATCGAATTTTTAACATAGGCTGGGTATTAGGTAAATGATAGTGAACCGGGAAGGTATGTTTAATTTGAGGTCTGAAATATTGGTCTTGTGTAAATTTGGAATTTTTATTAATGTAATGGTTGGAAGTTGGAATTAAATAGGCTCCATGTTTTGAGGAGATATACATTAGGGTAGCTCCGTATATGGAAGAATTTTCCAATAAGTAGTTGAATCTAGTCAGTCGCTAGTAGGTGTTTCATACGAAACACAGACGGTCAGTCTCGATCGCGTGTTAAATTTGTGGAAATATTAAGTTTAATTATAGAAATCGTTGAGGACATTCTTAAACATTTTCTTTTATTTAGGACAGGACGCAAAACTTGGCACACAAGGATTCTGTGGACATATTCTGCAAGTCAGCCGAGAAGCCAGCAATCAAGATTACGAACGTAAGATTACGAACTATAGTCAAAACCGTACGGTGTTTTAATGTTTCAAAGTGAAAAGTAATTTTCTCGAGGAAGAAAGAACTGGAATATACACAGGATGAAATGGTAAATGTTTATTGTTGAAAAAGGCTGATAATTTATATAGAAGTTGCTATAAATCTAGTAATTGATTCTAACCAATAGAACTTCCAGGAATCGTGATTATGTATAGAATCACACGTTAACACGCAACAGGTAAGGAGTGTAAGTTGTGTGTCGAACCCACGGTTGAGTTGAAAGTCAATTTAAGAATTTAATAAATTAATAATCGATTTCAAGTAACGGAACTTTATAAAAATATCACAAATGCAAATGACCACTAAGTGAATGCAATTGGCACATTGGTTTCTTAATTAAAATTCTTGGTTAAATTTTTTGAGTATACGGGACTGAGAGTTCAATACCATTACTTTCTAGGCAACTAAATTGTTAAATTACTTTCTAGGCAATCAATGTTATGTAAGATAAGTATTCTTGTAATGATGCCATGATATCATTAATGAATGTATTATACGTAAAATATAAAACTGGTTCTTCTTAAATTATTGGCAAAGTAAGCAGGACAACTACATTTGTTGCTGCTTCGAGTCTGCCCGAGTGGTCTTAAGGAGTCTCGACAGCGACAAAATTTTCTAAATAGCTAAGTCGTTTTTATTTACTGTTTGGAAAAGAATTCCAGTGACCGGCTAGTTTTTCGTGTTTTTTTACCATCAATACTCGACGAATACCGATTGTTTGCCCTAACATACGGACCACGGGGCGCGAGAAATTTGTCTTCCTTGTTTCAACCTCTCCCCTTTAGTACACACACTTACACGAGTTACAATTGCACACTAGTTAGCAGACCAGTCGAGCGTTTGGAGGTGGTCCGTGTTGTGGCGGTGCCGCGCTGGCGGACATACCTGACAGCTAGGAGCTATCGTAGAAACGGGGGAGAAACACTGCTACCTCTAGAAATATATTAGTGGAACCCCGCAGACGCTGTTCTGCTCTATCTCTCTCCCCCTCTTCTTCTCCGCGTCTCTCTCTCCCTCTCCGTGTCTCCCTCTGTCTCACCCTCTCCTTCTCTCCCTGTCTCTCTCCCTCTCCCTCTCTCCCTGTCTCCCTCTCTCCCCGTCTCTTGCTCTCCCTCTCTCCCCGTCTCTTGCTCTCCCTCTCTCCCCGTCTCTTGCTCTCCCTCTCTCCCCGTCTCTTGCTCTCCCTCTCTCCCCGTCTCTTGCTCTCCCTCTCTCCCCGTCTCTTGCTCTCCCTCTCTCCCCGTCTCTTGCTCTCCTTCTCTCCCCGTCTCTTGCTCTCCCTCTCTCCCTGTCTCTTGCTCTCCCTCTCTGTCTCTCGCTCTCCCTCTCTCCCTGTCTCTTGCTCTCCCTCTCTCCGTCTCTTGCTCTCCCTCTCTCCGTCTCTTGCTCTCCCTCCCCGTGTCTCTATCTCCCCTCTCCGTGTCTCTATCTCCCCCTCTCCGTGTCTCTATCTCCCCCTCTCCGTGTCTCTTTCTCCCCCTCTCCGTGTCTCTCTCTCCCTCTCCGTGTCTCTCCCTCTGGGTCTCTTTCTCTCTCTCTCCATGTCTCTCTCCCTCTCCGTATCTTTCTCTTCTTGCCTCTCTCCATGTCTCTGTATTTCTCTGTCATAGTTCATCGATCTGGTACAAACCAAAATACATTAATACATTATGCACAACACATACTATTGGACAAATGACCTTAGCAGTTGATGCACCCGGAAACATCAATCAATCTAAAAATTGGTGTATCGATTTTTGCGACTATCATTATTTAGGAAAGAATCCAAAGATTATTGATTTCAAAATAAATACAAACTTTAGAGTGGTCAGTTGCGTCGAAATTGGGGAAAAGTATATGCAAATTCTTTGTGTCAATTACGTAATGTCTAAGCACCTACTTCGGGGCTCTTAAGACGAAAGAGACACTAATTTCTGAACTAACCATTATTTCATATTTAATTTACAAAAGTTATTTACATTGTCTTGGGAGCATTACATCATTTCGTCACACTTAGTTTGACGAAAATATGAAAATACCATGATTTTGCGTTTTGCTTATGAAACGTATGCTCACGAAATGTTGGTGATTTATCCGAACAAACACTCGCGTAGCAGAACCTGAAATTACAGCTTCTTTTAGAAGCGAGAGGTGTGCACCAATCGGACGCCTTCTAGGAGGTCGGTAGCGCAGGCGGTTGCGGAAGCTAGGCGGATGGCGAGTGGATGAAGAGGGGGCCGAGTGAGAGGGGCGAGTGCTGGGGCAGAGGCGTGGCAGTAGAGGGCAACAGCTGCGGTGGAGACGATGACTTCAGGGACGGTCGGAACAGAAAGGCAGGGTAAAATGAAGGCAGAGACGAGAATGGAGGCGGAAGCGAGACGGAGGGCAGCGATGAGGAAGAGGACACAGGCAGATGAGGGAGAAACGGGGGCCGGGCGCGAGTGTGATTGTGAGGGTGAGGGCAGGGGGCGCGGAGGGCGAGAGCGATGACGGGAGGAGGGCTAACTAGTGTGTAATGGGGATGGCGAGGTCGAAGACGCCGGCCGGGAAGTATGGCCGAGGTCGAGGGCATGGGCAGGGTGAAGTGCGTGGGGAAAAGCGTGGGCAGGGGGAATGGCATGTTCAAGGGGAAAGGCGTGGGCAGAGGGGAAAGGCGTGGGCAGGGGGAAAGGCGTGGGAAGAGGCAAAGGCGTGGGCAGGTGGAAAGGCGTGGGCAGGGGGCAAAGGCGTGGGCAGGGGGAGAAGGCGTGGGCAGGGGGAGAAGGCGTGGGCAGGGGGAAAGGTGTGAGCGGAGGAGAAGGCGTGGGCAGAGGAAGAAGGCGTGGGCGGGGGCAAAGGCGTGAGCGGAGGAGAAGGCGTGGGCAGAGGGGAAGGCGTGGGCAGAGGGAAGACGTGGGCTACACGAAAAGCGTAAGGTAAGGGGGAAGGCGTAGGCAGAGGAAGAAGGCGTGGGCAAGGGCAAAGGTGTGAGCAGAGGAGAAGGCGTGGACAGAGAGGAAGGCGTGGGCTAAGGGAAAAGCGTAAGGAAGTGGGGAAGGCGTGGGCAGAGGAAGAATGCGTGGGCAGGGGAAGAAGGCGTGAGCAGGGGAAGAAGGCGTTGACCGCAGAAGAAGATGTGAGCAGGGGAAGAAGACGTGGGCAGGGGAAGAAGCCAAGGGCAGTGGGGAGGGCATGAGTGGGGAGAAGGGAGTGGGCCGAGGAATGGCCGAGGGTGGCGGTGAGGGTGAGGCTGAGAACGAGAGCGGGGACAAGAATAAAAGTGGGAGCGGGAGGAGAGGGCGAAGGCGGAGGCGAGGCGGAGGTTGAAGGATGCGATCTGAGTAGAACTGTAAACAAGGCTGTTTCGCTCCAAGGCCGCTAACGCAGTGGGGGAAGGCACGTGTGGGCGGTGAAAGGGTAGGGGTCGCCGACTGCGCACCGAGCCGATTACGTGCGAAGCAGACCCTTAAATTCTTCGTTTGGCACGTTACGCAGATGGCGGATCGCACACAGAAAGGGAATTTCATCTGCATTTTGAATTTGTATTTATTTTTCAACCTGAATATTTTCCACGTCGAGAAATGGGAGCTCTCCACCAAAACTTTGAAGACAAGGAGATTTGAAATTTCGAGAATAGACGGATTTTAAACTTCAGAAATGTATTCTGAGCTTTGGGATTGTGGAACCTGAGATGCATCTGTTTCCACAATGGGTGTTCTGAACCCAAAGTTTGATGACAAGGAGATCTGAAATTTCGAGAACAGACGGATTTTAGACATCAGAAAAATATTGGAAGTATGGGATTGTGGAACCAAAGATTCATCATGGTCCCTTTATCTATACGAGAAATCAGTGGTTCTCACCGGTAGCACCCGTGGTTTTCTTCCATCAATTCCAGATCGCGGTCGGAGAAAGCGAGGGCAATCGATCTAAGTGGAGAGGCGAACAATGTAGAGGCGAGTGAATGGCCTTGTTTACATGTAGAATGTAGTATAAATCGTCGGTGAGGCATGTTGTTCTCATGCTAAATTATTTTCAATTGCCCGTTGTTTATAAAAAAACGTATGTACTGCAAATTTTTACTAATAACTGCACTTTATTATTATTATTTTATTATGATAATATAATATATTATAATATTGTAATATAATATTAATTGTAGTATTATCCTTACTATTTTGAATACGTGAACATATTAACAGCGTTTTTTAATTATTTTGCAATGCAGTGTAATTTCATTATTCATTAAGCGTTTTTTCATTATTTTTCTCTCAAGCTTGCTTCTGATCTGACGAAATGCCTCCCTTATTTAAATTATAGTGTCAGTGTATTTCTGTGTGAAATTAAAAAAAATAATTTCGCAATACTAGCTCTGTAAAAGTGTAATACTTAGTATCAAGCCCTCGAAATGAACGTTCTGTTTCCAATCCTTTCCCTCGGTAACACTTATTGACTTACATAAATGAAAGATAATGAAGATGGGGTAATATTTTATAGAGACTTATAAACAATTTCCCGTGTTTAATCTCCATATATACTTTTGAAAAAGAAGTAGCATTCTTTGTTAATTTGACGTTAATAATATAATTACAGAAATGTTGTGAGAATGTTCAGTTTATATTAATCCCTCCTCCCTCGTCTTTGCTCTTCCACACATGCCCTTGTCTTTTTTTCATAAAACAAAATATTTTTGACCTCTCAGTTATCCCTATATTCAAAACACGAAGGGTTTTCGTTTAGAAAGAACTTTGAGCTTTCAATTCAACCAAAATGGTATTCTTTTTTTAAATGGAAGGTAGTTGTGGTAATTCTTGATTTTATTAACTTGTTTATCGTAAAATAGTTAAAATTAAATAAAATGAAAATTATTAGAATGAACACTTATCTGTTGAAGTGGTGGCTTGTCCTTAGGTTGCACACCCCCAGGTAATTATAAAATGTTCTTCTGTGTTAGAAATATCTCCGCTTAATGTGATTCAACAATCGAGATGTTACAGCAAAATCAATGCATGAAATCATTTTGAAATTAAAGTGTCCGTAAGCGCGGTCTCAAGCGGATCATTGCAAGAGAGAGAATGCAGCGATGTACGACGTCGCGTTCTCATGAGTTGAACATCGCACGAGCTCGAGCCTCGCGGTTCCACGCACATCCATAAGCGAGCAGGCGATTTTCTTGCGTTTTAGTACCGCAATGATACCACAGAATGCAGTACAAGCTGGAATCGTTAAGTGCTGCGAAAGCATCGCTGGCTGACATGGGTATGACTCTGGGATTATCAGATTTCAGCCTTCGTCTGATATACCTGTATATACTGTAACCGTACCTCCTCACTACTCACCGTACCGATTACAAAAGTAGATCAGTCATTTGCCTACTTCGCGACGTGTGATTACACCGTCACGCATCCCTGGGAATATCTCAATTTACGGATAAACTTCCCTATTGGTAGTGGGTTCGTCTTTGTTAAACTACTGATCAATTAACAAGCCAACACAATTTTTCAGTTTTAAATGACAAATAACATATATTCTATTGAATGAAAATCACTGTACAAATGAAATTCACAGATCCTCCTATGTTCTCATTTTTCGTAAAAATCATGGTAGCTAATTCCCTACCTAAACTGCAGTTTTTCACTAAAGTAATAATAACTCAGATCCCTGTTTACAAGAAAACAAGCAATGGATACATATTTACACTTCACAAAGAATATCACACATGAGACACACAAATCATAGTACAAATATTCATCCTGTAAAAGAAAAATACATACACACAATACTCGAAATTCACTACTACCTTTTAAATCACTAATTACGTTACACTCAATAGTCACATTTGACCTTCGGCTTCTACATAGCCTTTCAACACAAAATTTTGTTTCATAACGTCTCTTAAATGATTTGAATCATTAAAATATGACTCTAAATAAATAATTCTGTACAAAACAACTTCTATCATAAACATAAAGAATTACTTTAATCTGATTCTTGTTACGACTGTCGAAAAGAAATAAAACCACTGGCTAGCAAGACCAATGTTCTAAGAAACTTGCCCGATCAACGTCTGTTTTTGAGGGAAGCTCACATTACAACGTTTTGGCTAGTATAATGATAATCCTATCTCACAAGTTTTTTTCAGACTGAAATCTAATGAGTGTTCTTTCCGTGACTCACAACCGGCGAATTCCTCAAGTTGGTCCCGCGCTGTGTAGCTGGTCCGTCGCGCGACCCTCGCGCCTCAAGGTCGTCGTTCTTCTGCAAGGTCCCTGCGTTGCCTGTCGCACCGAAACTGAAGTATTCCGAACACCGTCTCCCAGTCGTTCGGCGAAAATTCACCACAGCTTTCGCAGAGGCGATGGTCGCATCAGAATGCGAGTCCGAAACTCCAAGTTATGACTTCGTAATGGCAAAAGTCAAACTAGTTATTAAAGGTAAACAAGTTCGATGGACTTTTGTAAATATTGAGTGAATTATTTATGGTTGACGAATTTATATTCATTTTATATTAGGCTTGTTGATTTAAAATGTGCATTTAATGAGTGTAGAAGAGGTCTGTTCATCAGCTGTAGATTGTCCTCTGGGATTACGTGCAGTTATTTTCCTCCCAGTCATTTTGTTTCGTTATGCATACGAGTGTATACGAATGCATACGAGTTATGCATACGAATTCAAACCATAATTATTATTTTTGATTAGTTTCAGTGTTGTTGAAGCTGTTGTTGCCGTCATTTGCGGCCGGTGTCTGTGAACTGGACCAGACGAATCTCCCGAAATGAAGCAAGAATCTTTTCCCCTTTTGTGCACGAATTGGTGTAATTTTTGACCTTAGGTTACTGAAGTTTAGAAGAGTTATATATTTATTTCCCTGGTATTAAAATTCATTAGTAAATAATTCCGAAGATTTAAAAAAATATATCCTTTTGATTCACGCCCTATTTATGAAAACCATGATAATAAGAGAACTAGAAAGCCAACTCGTCGTATTGAAAATTTCATTTAAAATTTAAAATTATTTTTCATAGTAAATACTGTGATTACATGGGTGTAACTCGAAGACAACTGTTTTGTTTTCGCAGTAAATTGTTTGTAGGTACGTACATATGGTCGAAGACTGGGTTTAAAACACAATGAATAACATAACGAATATTTTCCATTCGTTATGTTTAAAGATTTAAACCCCATAGTGGGAAGTTAAAAAACAACCAAACATGACGCATTCTGTAAACCACATAATTTGTTTTCATATACTAGCGTACCCTTGCGAGAACTCTCGCATGTTAATCTCCGCCCTCTTCTCTATCCTTCCATTTCCATATGAAGAGGGAAAGTGGCCTACGAAACGTATTTATTTGTTTAAAAAATGTATAAAGGTAACTTCCAATGTACCTTTAGAATATCAAATAAAAATAACAATAAAATGGAGGTTTGAAACAAATTGTGAATTAAGGATAATTCAATGTTATTGACAGACTTTCTTGAAAACATTTGCAGTATTTAGACAACCTTGCTCGACTGTTAGCTTTTCGCTTTCCTTGATAGTCACAAAAATATTAGAAAGGCTTTTGACTCTTATGAAAGCTTCGTAAAGTTGTGCATGCAAAAATATAAGCAAGTACAACGCTACTCTTTCTACTCTTTTTACTCTAATATAAGTAATCGTCAGAGTAAACAGAGTAACAATTAGTCAGAGAAAACAATGCAATATTAGCAATTCTCAAAGAATGTACAGTAGATACGTGCATCGTAATATGGAGTATATAAACATGTAATACTATGTCGATTAGATACCTTAATTTGTCTACCTTGTTTCATCTGTAAAACTCGCATCCTCATGCTCACCGAGGAGGACACGCCACTGACATGTCGTCCGTTTCGATCGTAGTTCCTCACTAATCTTTGCATTTATTTAGTGAGGTATACAATGACCAGAAATCGTCTGAAACACTTTAAAAAAAGTCATAAAAATTATATGGGTGATGCATTACTTTTTTAAGTTAAGGAGAACGAGAAGATATTCTTCAACCGTCCTCTACAACATACATGTACACATCTTGGTAAATTTAAAAATTTTATTTTCATTTTCAAAAACATGTGAATGAATAGTGATTGTATAATTCCCGAATTTGTAAACCTTCCTCATTTCATCAGTTATGGAGAGTACCTACCAAACCACACAAAACAACATTTTTTGTTTTTCATTTTCCGTATTGTGCGTATGAAATATTTTTCTATTTTCACTTTTTTACAGATGTTTCTCCTGTGTTTTATAATCATAAATAGCTATTTCAATTTGTCTTTAATCAGTTACACTTTTAATTAAATCTTGAAAGCGGTCAGACGTAAAAACAAGCGCAATGGCCTGAGCCCTGCTACCAAAACAGAATTTATTTATTTATATTTATTATTTTTATTTGTTTTTATTTATTTATTATTTATTTATTTATTCCTTACAACAAGGACGACAGAGAATGCTCAGTCAAAAACCATGAGGACGTTGCAAACTGCAAGGACGGCGAGAGCAGTGTTCCGACCGCGTTCACAAAAGGAGCATAAATTCGTCGACCCCGGTGCATACTATCGGGCATCAGCGTTGGTGGGCGTTGGCTAAATGACGCTCAGCGAAACCAATTTGATGAAAATCTCGAATTAATGGAAGAGTTGCCACAGAAATGGAAATATAATTATCTGATTTAACAGAATTATTACGATTGTAATGCAATACTATGAAAAATGAACCGTAAATCTATTTTAACGATTAAAAATCTACGTAAAAATAATTTATAATTAAATTGTGTGCTTTAATTGTATTAAATTACCATAAATTATTTTTATAATTTATAATTTTTTGGCATCTGGCAATTTTATATATTAAATACTCGTATATAATGATTAATTGAAGTTTTGATTCAGATATATCTGCCAACTAATCTGAATTGGTTTGCAAGATTTATTCTAATCATAGATAAGATTCTTGGGAAGAAGAATCAGTTCTGGCGGTTTTTCCTCGTACTACTCGGCAATTATTTTACCATCAATATACTAACTTTATTTACCTCGACAATTACCCTTTTTATATACCGAAGTCGATCCGTCCTGATAAACTGTTTGTGGGTTTGACAAGACCGTCTATACAGATTTTCGGCTCCAAACATTTACATAAGAAATATTTACTTCTTTCTTTAAGATTCTGGAATTTTCCTTATCATGACTAATAATAGTATTATCTCTTTCAAAAATCAAGTCCGTGTATAACAGGCGCTATTCTTTTGTCACACACGATGCGCAGTACAGTAGCTAATTGTGTTTCTCTTCAGTTCTATTACGCAGGTTCACCCCTTCCTCGCTTGCATTCTCATTTCTAATTGGCTGATACCGCCCAAGCATTTTACTAGTTTTTCCTTTACTTTTGATTCTTGGATTCTTTTCGTAAATTGAATAAATACCCACAAAATTACTCACATATCCATACGATCTTCATACGATTCGCCATTAATTAAACTATTTTTTCCTTATTAATCACACTGCTTTTCTTTATTTTCTACATTTCTACATTTTCATTATTTATCAATCGCCATGTAATTATTTTATGTTCCCTATTCTTGCTGTAGTTCATCCTCATAGTTTAAACGGAATTTATTTAATCTATATATTTAAAAAAATAAGGTATTCTGCCATGGCTTCGTTTAGAGCTTCTACTGAACCGATTCAAGTATTTTTTCCTTTAAATGAAAGAATGTAATCCCTAGATGTGTTATCAGATATTGTTTGTGTTGATTCACTAACATTTACGGTGTAAATTAATTAATTAAATCATTCTTTAATAGTACGCTTATCAATAGTCAAATATTTTCTTCCAAAGGGTGGCTGTTTCAAAATCGATGTATATGAGTCGATAGATGTCCACGCTGCTTCATGGTGGCGCTGCTTGATGTTTTGTTTTGATTGTTGAGATTTGTTTACAATTCGTCAAGGTTTTGTTTCAGTGTAATAATTGCATTGTGGCATAGACAGTTTGTATGTATTTGCTTTTGTGGTGTATTTTGTAGAGAAAATTTGGACAGTGGGTTTTGTTCGGTTGTACTGAAGTAATGAAGTCGTTCACAGGTTACGTCGAATTCCGAATCGTTGCCCACGCGCCCCAAAAGACACAAACGTACATTAACTGGACGTAGAGAAAGAAAAAGTTAGCGTAAGTGTCATGATAGTGAGGTAATTTATTTTTCTGCTGGGTCGTTGACTATGAAATATCAGTTTTGTTCTGCTTTGTACTTCGCATGCGAGATAAATTCTGCAAACGAGTTTACTCTGTGTTGATTAAGTGGGAAAATAAGTTTATCTTCGAGCAATACACCAGAAGAAATCAAAGTTGTTTATAAGAGATGATGATACATCAAAAAAATATTAGAAATAATATCCGTCAGTATAATAGTGCTCTTTTGTGTCATTTGGCGCCGATATTGCATTGCCACCTGGTCATGGGCCATACGTGTTCAAAATTTTGAGAACTCCACATCACAGAATATCTTTTTTTTAAAATTATTTATTTAAGGTCGCCTTATAAACAGCTAGGCCATTGGCGACCACAGTTACAATAATACAGTAGTTACAAATATACAAATATACATTAGTTGCACAATTTCATGGGATACACACATAGAGCCTTAATATTAATATTGTACATGGGACAATGAATAGTCATTAGCTAAATACTATTTATGAGATTAAATTTGGTGAGGAGTTCTATAATTTTCATGTGGCCGGAATCAGAATTGAATATACAGTGGAGATTGTCATTGATGTTGAGGTATGTTCTGACAGCCGACATTACCTGGCAATCAACTATAATGTGTTTAGTTGAAACTGGGAGACCGCAATTTGGGCAAGGGTCAGGAGTAGCCTTTTTTAGCAGGTAGCTGTGACTAAGTTTAAAATGTCCTATACGGAGTCTTGTAATAACCACTTGATGTCTTCTGCTAAGTCTTACGGATGTGACGGGAGATTCCTCAATACTCTTCCTAACTGCATGTAATTTGGAAGGCAACATTTTCCAGTTCCGGTCCCAAAGTTTCTTAACCGCATGTAAAAGGTAGTTTTTGAGGTCAGGAAGTGAGCCGCCAGCTTCAGTTTCAATTTCGGGGAGAGAGATTGCTGCTTTCGCTGCTGCATCAGCTTCTTCATTGCCTTGGATGCCTATATGAGAAGGAAGCCAAGCTATTGTAATGCGGTAACCTTTAAGGAAGGAGTGATAAAGCTTTTCTTGGATTTCTTGAACCAGGGGATTTAAGGAATGACTGTTGCGAACAGAGGATAGAACAGATAGTGAGTCAGAAAAAATAACAATATCTGAGCTAGATGGTCTTTGGATGCTAATATCAATAGCTTTGATAATAGCCCAAGCTTCACATGAGAATATGGAATAAAAGTCCGGGAGGCGGTAAAGATACTTAAGGGGTGGGGTAATGGAAATAACAGCTCCACTGGATCTTGATTGTTGCTTGGATCCATCCGTTGAAAACTGGCTATGATTTGCAAATTTATGCTGAAACTCCAGGATTAATTGCTTTAGGATAGGCTTAGGGATATCTGGATGCGTAAATTTGGTAGCTTCCGTATTGATTGGCAGGGAGAAATGGTCCCAAGGGGGAAGAGGGTTGAGTTTCCTCTTGATGATATCATGAGCCTCAATGCCAAGTTCATCACGGTACTTAGCAAGTCTAACACACAACGGTTTAGGATAGTTAGGATGATTTGTAAATTGGAAGGACTTAGAGAGGTTACAGATATAATTAAGTGTGGGATTAGGAGGAGAACAATGAGAAGAGTAAGCAAATTGTAAGCACAGGAATTTTCTACGGAGGTCTAAAGGAAGGAGGCCCGCTTCGACTAGTAGGCTAGTACATGGGCTGGTCCTGAAGGCACCCAAACTTAGGCGGCATGCAGAATTAATTATAGGGTCCAATGTTCTTAGTAAATGGTTGCTGGCTGAACTATAAGCCACGACTCCATAGTCTAACTTTGGTTGTATCAAAGATTTGTAACAATTGATTAGCGAAATAACGTCCGCTCCCCACTTGTGTGAAGATAACATTTTAATTATGTTAAGTCTAACAGAGCAATCCGCTTTGAGGGAAGAAATGTGGGATTTCCACGAGTGCTTCTGGTCGAATGTTAGACCCAAAATTTTGCTGGTATTCGTTCTTCTTAGGTTATGATCACCAATTTTCAGGACTACTGAAGACAAGTTCAATACTTTCCGAGATCTCGTGAAGACCATAAATTCTGATTTTGTTTTTGATAAGATGAATCCCGACGACTTGGACCATTCGTTAATTGTGCTGAGGGATTCTTGCATTATAGATGTGATTAAATTAATATCTTTGCCACTACAGAGGAGGGTGATATCATCAGCAAACAGAAATATTTTCACAGGGCTTTTTACAATATTGCTCACTTCATTTATGGCGATGAGGAATAATAACACACTTAACACTGATCCTTGAGGAAGGCCATTTGACATTTCAACGTGCTGTGATGTTTTATCTTGAACGCGGACTTTGAGAAATCTGTGTTCAATAAAGTTCTTTATGAAAGCAAACATATTGCCCTTTATTGGCAATGTAGAAATGATAGATAGTAGTCTGGATTTGTGGACCATTTCATAGGCCTTTTCGAGATCAAGCGAAACAACCATCGTATGGTGGTGCCTGCTAAGCGCATCGCAGATTTCTGAATCAATTCCGACTAAGTGGTCATTGGTGGAGCGAAAAGTTCTAAATCCACTTTGGAAAGGAGACAAGAGGCTTTTCGATTCTAGTAACCATCTTAAACGGTTGCATACCATCTTCTCAAGAAGCTTACACAGATTGCACGTTAAAGATATGGGTCGATAACTAGCTGGGTTGCATCTGTCCTTATTGGGCTTAAGAATCGGAATAACTATAGCTTCTTTCCATTGGTCCGGAAAGGTCTGAGTGGACCATATAACATTGTATATCTGAAGAAGATGGTCCAGGGCCTTCGCTGGTAGATTTTTAAGAAAACTGTTGGGGATGTTGTCAGGGCCCGGAGCAGAATTGTTACTTTTCTTCAGCACATAAAGAAGTTCGTCTAAGGTGAAAATTCTGTTATAATGGTCATTGTTGGAACCAACCAATGAAGAAATAAGTTTTTGAGGCATAAAAAATGTTGAATCAAGAGATTTCAAAAGCTCCGGATCATTGTTGCAGTGGCTGGAATTCTTAGCAAAAGAATTCCAGTCACTGCAACTATGATCCGGAGCTTTTGAAATCTCTTGATATCTTGATACTAGCTTTTGAAATCTCTTGACATAATATCTTTGTTATACCCTGAACACCCAAACAATGCAACATATTGTGAACATTAGTCTGGGCACAGTATTTTACATTTATCTCAGATCTCCCGTCAAATTTTGACGGGTTTTCACTAGTTCGTGATAAATCATCACAGTATAAAATCATTACATATAACCCTGCAGTTTAAGATGTCAAAATTGCACAAAAACAGAGAAGTTTTCTAAAATATCCGGAAATTTATTTCTGATTCATAAACCATTTTATTTTTATTATAAAATGACTATTAGTCCGTATAAATAAAAAAGAGGAGAAAATGAATTTTTAAACTATTTCATCACATTCCTCAAAAAAATATTGTAGTTTTACGTTTCCTTCACGTTAAGGAAAACGATCCTTAAGATACAGTGTGAAAACAAAACTTGAAATAACATTAAAGTAAGGAAACAAATTCTACTTTTTGCTGTGTCATGTTAGGATCAACAATGCCAACAACTTTCTACGAGCTCGTTTTTAATATGCACGGAGTTCATAACATGATCAGCAATCAAATGTGAAAAGGAAGTATTTTCATGTTGTGCTCTGAACCGCTGACGTCGAGCTATGTGGGCGGCGTGTGCGACTCAAGCGGCGAAGACAGTGTGGATGGCGTGTAGGCGAGGGGGAGGTGGGTGGGCGAGTAGAAAGTGTTGCCAGACGGCTTGGGAGCCTTCTTCTGAAATGTAGAATATCAACTCCCCAAGTATTCACGTTTCAGTAGATATTCCCACACATAAAATGTTAATAATAAATAAATTTGTTAACAAGAACTTTGAAATAAATTGAACATTTTGATAAAAACTAGAGAAAACCCATCAAGATTTGACGGTTTATTTATACTCACTGGTCTTTGCATTGTATTCTTCTGGTCTTGGCATTCTATTCACGCATTGATCTTGCAAACTAAAACTCCCATTCACACGCTCGACGACAAAAGTGCAGCGTTCGACAGATCGATTGCAAACACGCGCAACAAAACAGAAGTAATGAACAAATGACGGCACATGAGACATCATTTTGATAATCGCACGTGGATCTCGTATTATATAAACGATTAAGGGGAGCAGGTATAGAATTTAGGGCTCACTACTTTTCATATGAAGACAAATTCAAATTTGGTAAAGCAGAAGAATCAAATGTCGTTCTAATTGAAAACACTTTTTACAGAATGTTTCAGAATAAATGTTATACACTTCTTGGGGAGACAGAGGAATGTAAAATAATTACATTTTGCAATAAACCTGTGCAGTGAATAATAGACAACATAATTACGCATGTGGCATTTCCTTCCAATTTTTAGGCAATTTCTTAAGCATAGATGTTTTCAAGTTACGTTCTGATGCAGTCAAGGAGATTTCATATATCTGCCGAACATTTGTGAGTACGGGGTTGCTTTACAATTACGAGGAAAACCCATATGTAGAAACGGATGGAGTCCATAATATGCAATTTCCCACTAAATGTTCATTGGTAATATAGTATATATATAAACATCTAATAATAATAATAATAATAATAATAATAATAATAATAATAATAATAATAATAATAATAATAATAATAAAAATTGACTCGCCTATTTCCTCGCGGAATTGTATACGTGCAAATGTTTTGTACAGCAACACCACAACCAAGTAGACGTAACTTTCCGATATCTAAACGATTATCTCGTCACGACATCATATTATTAAATTTTTTTCAGTATCGATATCGATATCGATATTGGGAATTTCGAAATGAATATATCGGGAGAAAACGCTCGAAGTCTCCTCGTGACGCGTGTTTGCTGAACGATGCTATGACACTTCGGGTTATGGCGCCGAAAATAACGATGTGTGGGCGAAGAGCGCGGCTTAGTGTAAGCTGGGAAGGCGGAAGCGTCAAGAGCCGTGTAGGCGGCGTTAAGGGGATGGGGGCGGCGAGGGCGGCGAGGGCGGCGAGGGCGGCGAGGGCGGCGAGGGCGGCGAGGGCGGCGAGGGCGGCGAGGGCGGCGAGGGCGGCGAGGGCGGCGAGGGTGGCGAGGGCGGAGAGGACGGCGAGGGCGGCGTGATCGGCGAGGGCGGCGAGGGCGGCGAGGTCAGCGAAGGCAGGGCAACGGCGGCGAAGGCAGGGCGAGGGCGGCGAGGGCGGCGAGGGCAGGGCGAGGGCGGCGAGGGCAGGGCGAGGGCGGCGAGGGCGGCGAGGGCGGCGAGGGCGGCGAGGGCGGCGAGGGCGGCGAGGGCGGCGGCGAGGGCGGCGAGGGCGGCGAGGGCGGCGAGGGTGGCGAGGGTGGCGAGGGCGGCAAGGGCGGCGAGGGCGGCGAGGGTGGCGAGGGCGGCGAGGGCGGCGAGGGCGGCGAGGGCGGCGAGGGCGGCGAGGGCGGCGAGGGCGGCGAGGGCGGCGAGGGCAACGGGGTGAGATGGCAGTGATGACGGGGGCAGCGTCGGTGGCGAGGGCGGTGTGGATAGCAGGTGTGGCGAAGTCGCCGGGGGCGGCAGGGTCGATGAGGTCGGTGGGGTCGACAGGGGCGGCGAGGGTGGCGGGAGTGGCGAGGGTGGAGGAGGCGGGGAGGGCGGCAGGAGCGGCGGGGGCAGGGAGGTCGGAGGAAGGGGCGAATTGTCGACCCAGCTTGAGCGTGGCTGCTGTCGGTCTGAGAGCAGCAGGGCGAGCGGTTGCGTAGCGCGTCGCTTCGCGTGATGTGGGCGTGGCGGGAAGGTGGAGCGTGGGTGGGGCAGGTGCGGGGTGACATGGTTGATCTGGAGCTGCATCGGGTTGACGGTTCAAGGCAGCGAAGGTGGCCTGTTACTGCAGCGTCGTCTTCAAAGGGAATGTCGTACCGAGGTCAAGGTGACGCTCACGAAACAAGAGACTGCGAACACCGCATTCTGCTTGCAAGCCTCGTGTCCGGGTGAGCGTGGCGGGCAAAGGAACAATTTAGACGACGGGTTCTTTTTGGACAAGTGTAGAGAGAATTTTGAAAATGTGTACGCAATGAAAAAGTAATGCGATTTAATTGGGAAGCATTTTCATTTGAACACACCTCAAGTATTCATCAATTTAACTCTCGGAAATCAGTGCGTGTTAAATACACTTAAAACACAAAAATAGTCACATAATTAAATGTATATGCTCGTGTATGTACTCCATTAGTACAACAAACTTAATGTAATAACTAGGGAATGGATTTTCATGTAAATACATATTTTTAAAGGGGCAAGATACCTACATTCACTAATATTTTTTGGACTTAACACGACATTTTGAATAAATTAGAACCATTTTTATTTTACATATTTTGGTATAATTACATATTTTACATATTTTATTTAATGATACATATTTCGTTACATTTTAATATATTTATTAGTCGAAGTTGAACAATTCAAATGCGAGTTCGAAATAAATGTTACTTGAAAACTAACTTTGTCACTGAAATACAAGCCAGGCAATGGCCATATATTATCGCCAGACCTTCACTATTAATTGTCAAATTTACCCCTCCCCCACCCCTTCTGCGGGACCGCGTAGTCAGGATAAAGGATGAGCGAATGTATGTGAAGCATAAGGTACTTTAACCACGTCTTTCATAGACTCCATGTTTCCTAGACCCCATGCGTAACTCGATAAAACAAATATTTCTCATATCATTGTCTTAACGCCTTTAAGGAGTCGGGGGGGGGGGCATATGCTCCCTTTATCCCTCTTATGCTCCCTCATCTCTCTCTCTCTCTCTCTCTCTCTCTCTCTCTGTATATATATATATATATATATATATATATATATATATATATATATATATATTATTTTCATGTGCAGATAACAAATATTGTCGCACTCTCAATTGTGAGAGAGTTCGCACTGACAGAAACCAGGTCACACACACTGTAATGATTTGTGAGATTAGCCCGCAAGAATGCACAGAACACGGAACTTTTATGTAATCAAAGAGGAACTAAGAATGAAATAAACAATAGACAGCGCCGCGTAATAATAATTATCAGGAAGGTAATAGAAAACGTAAAGGGCGGAAATGGGCGTTATGAACAGTGAATAGAACTCAAATTCAGGAACATTTTAAAACAACAATCACGTTATTCGTACCACGGGTTCCGAAAATATCATAAATTGTGTAAATTGCATGTATAACACGGCGAAGATTGAGAATATGGCACCCATTGTTGTACTTCTGTAAGTATATAACGAGACGGGTTTTATTGAATATCCAGCGAATGCCTGGATGGATTTTGGCCAAACTTTCGGAAATTATAGAGAAAAATATTTAGATCAGGGCAAAATTAGTCACAGCACGGGGAAATTTATGTGGGGCTCATGACAAATAAATATTCAAGTTCATAGCATAGAGGATTAAGAAAGAATTAAAAGAGCGGCCTAAGAGGTAAATGACGTCATCACGAGCTGAGAAGACGAAAAATAATGGTTTTTGAAAAAAGGAAGACAGGAAAAGGGAATTCGGTAACGTGACAATTACCAAATAAAAGTTATTAAAATTATGAAGCCGATAGTAAGACGCAGGACGCCCGAAAACAGGGAAAACATAAACGTTTTCGAACATTTCTTAGAGTGATGGGCATGTGTTTGAAAGAAGACAGTCACATGGATTTTGTGGACCAACAATGTAAAACGTGTTACAGAGAGATAAGGTCGAGCGTTGATGGTGAACGCACGCGTTTGATGCTATGCTAGGTTTTTGAGAAAATCCGCGAAATTATTGTGCAAAAGTTTTTAATTCATATTCAGTTATGTAAAATCAGTTTTTTGGACGATGTGGAACAAAAATTTAATTCAATGTGTTTCGAAATTCACGGGAAAATTAGCATGGACATTATTCGCGCAAGTTAGGCGCGGGGAACATAAGCGTCGTAAAAATTTAAATACGTCGCGAGATATCGAAAGAACATTTATGGAAGACGCGATTAGTTGCGAGGAACAATAATTGTGAGCACGTTTGATAATTTTGAATGGATGAGTGCATCTGGGATCTGATGGCAGCTGAACGGGGACTGCGTGCATGGAGAATGCACATTATAACTAGCAACGACGGGCGCTGACAGGAAGCGACATCGCTGCGAAAAGGGAAGTAGCACGATTTGTGCAAGTCCGACGAAAAAGACTCTGTCGAAGACCAAGTCCTGATAACTAGATTAAAAATAGAATTATCAAAAAGGTCACGACAGAATGCGCATTCTTGTGTGTGTATGAGATTTTGTATTATATTTTCAGTGTTCATGTTTGTATTTCTTTTTTGTGTTATTTACGTATTTTGTGTTATGTTTCGCAAGTCGGAGGGGCATATTGTATTTATGTCTGGTATGTGAGAAAAAAATCCGACATTAAATGTATGAGCATCCCATATGGCTCATAATTGCCTTAAATCCATGTGTTATTATTTAATAGTTGTATGAAATTTGACCCAGGCACGAACGAAACGGACCCTACCTCAAGTCCATATGGAATGAGCGCGCGGACCACGACCAGGTAGGATGTAATAATGATACGAGCTAGCAGAGGTACGGGCAATTGATAAGCAAAAGCATTGTGGCACCAAATTGTAAGTTAGAGCTAGAGCAGGGCAAAAAAAAAAGGTCATGTGACAGGTAAACAGAGAAAGGTATGAATAGTTAGGTTATTGTGCTCGCCGTGTGAGGGCGTAATCTACGAAGGTAGGTAGTCAAGGTAGTTAAGAGAATAAGAGAAAACAGTTGCATTGGGCGCCCAACGTGTGGGGCGTGAGTAAATATATAAGGGAAATATAGTGAGTAAGTAGGAGAAATAGAGAAGTTGTTGCATTAGGCGCCCAACGTGTGGGCGTAAATATAAATATAGTAAGAGAAATTCGAGAGAATTGTTGCATTAGGCGCCCAACGTGTGGGCGTAAATATAAATATAGTATAGAGTAAGAGAAATTCGAGAAACAGTTGTTGCAATACATAACAATTATATCCCTTTCGGATAGCATGTCTCGTGATAAACCACACGCTGATAGAAGTCGACAGTTATATTCAAATTATATTACGTTGAATAGTTGTAATAGTAATAAAAGTAATGAAAATAATAATAATAATAATAATAATAATAATAATAATAATAATAATAATAATAATAATAATAATAATATGATTATAACTATTAGTTTTCGTATTAGTTATTTTATTACGTAGATACAAAATACGCAGTTTTGATATGATGAAACGAGATCAGAGTACAGATTTACACATTCGCCCGTTTTTGATATCAAATGTTTATATATCATGATTGAAATAAATAACTCAGAGCTTGACAGATTTACCTTTGCGAGGTGCGTTTACTCAAGTTCTTGTTTAGGCAGATGTATAAAACTATCAAACATCTATTAGCTCGCTGGTCTATTAAAACTTTCGAGCGACTATTCGCCTGCGTCACAGCGCATCCAATGCTGCTGTTTCAAGCTACACAGCTTCTCAGAATTCCTCATTCAGGAACTCTGACGAGATTCCGGATTTCGACATTTCGGAAGGAGCAGAGAGAAGCCATAGAATCTGCCGCCGAAAATTTGCAGCGCCGACTGACCGGCTGCAGGGTTGAATATTCAGGGCAGGTGCCGCCCGCTGGGTCCAGTTGGGTGGGGTCGGCGGCGAGGGCGGGGCAACGAAGTTACCCTCCCGGAACGTGACAGCAACTCACAAGTGCCTCTCCTCCCCATTGGATTGGACCGGGCATTACGCCACCTGTAGATGCGAAGACTAAGACAAAAGATGGGACTGATGCTTCTATACGTTATTATTTATATATTATAAAAATTTAATATATAGAAATTTGGAGTTCAACAATATTTTTAGTGCAAACATATTTTAAATTTTACTTTACCCAAAGCGTCAAAATTTTCAAAATTAACTAAAAAATGTGCTCTATTTTTTAAAATTAAACTTTGTCCTCGAATAGTATAAAGATTGATTAAAATAATGGTGGAAGTCTCATTTCTGTTGAAAATTTTCAAAAATTGCAAAGTTCAATTTTTTCGATGTTTTCCTACAATTACAAGATTGAAAATTGAGATGTTTTGTCAATAAATATATTATCAGAAGGTAGATCTTAAAATAATGTCCTGTACAATTTTTCGAAAAATTGATATTTTGCGAAACTTGGTGAGAAATACAAGCAAGTTGAAATATTTCAAACAATTGACTTCTCAAATATTTGCACCAAAATGTTTCTTCAATTTTTCTTCTCTTATTGAATACATTTTTATATTGAATCTGTTACTTCTTTTAATTTTTATATAAACACGTTTTGCTACGGTTTAACTTTTATGAAATATTTTCTAAAAAACAAACACTTCTTTTTCTTAATTTTTGATTCTGGCGTACTCCATTGACATGTGAACCAGTTTTTTGGTACTGGACACTGCTTCATAGTTTTCCTTACTAATGGAAGAATTTCTCTGGGGTTGAAAAGGAATTTGGCTGAGGACGAAACAACAGGGTTAGCTCTCCCGCCTAGCACAACGGCCGCCCCCCACAGTCGAATTCGAACGGACATCACGTCCCCTCAACGAAGATTTGCTTTGTTCGTGTCTGCGACATAGACTGGTCAATTTGTTTATAGGCGTCTCCACACAAAACATTTGAGTATGCAAACAGATTGGGTAGACAGCAGAATTCCCGCTGCTGAAATCTCTTCAGCATTTCGTATTGGCAGTGGGTCAAAACCTCTAGAACCAATTCATTGGTTTCTTGAATCGTCATATTTATTAACGACGGAGAAATTCTACATTTACACGTCTTGTTAAAAATACGGTTTTCTACTTCAGAGTTCAAAGCTCAAGCCGGAAGTTATAGGCGAATTGTTTTACGTGAAAAGTTGTGAATGGTTAATTGTTAATTAGACGTAGAAATGGGACCGGGATAAGCAGCTCAGGGCATTAAATGATGTTACTGTATTGCCGCAGACCGAGAGGTCCTAGGGTTCGAGCACCGATGGTGGCAGGGTTTTCTACCCCAGTTATATAGGTTGAATTCAGCCACTGTCTGGAGGAGAATTCAAGCGGACGGCTGCTATGATCGGTAGTTTTTCGTGGTTTCTCCGATCAACACCAGGTGAATGCCAGAGTAGTTCCCAAATAAAAGGGCCACAGACCGCGCGCGATCTTTCCTTCCTCTTCCTTGTTCTATCCTCATCCCTTACACACATACTTATACTAACATGCACTACTACTACACATGCCGGGAGACCAATCGAGAGCTTAGAACTTGTCCCGGATGGAGTAGTGTCACGCTGGTGGGAGATATTTGGTTGGAAAAAAATCCTGCAAGCCGACGTAGGTCAGCCCTGTAGTTAGCCAGCCAGCGGGAAAAGATCACCGCCTCCTCCCTCAATAAAGCATGCACTACAGTTACGGGAATAGTTAGTCAGTCGTTGATGCGCTTGGAATCATTCACCAATCAATCGTTGCTTGAGTATAAAGTTCTGCCGGCCTGCGCTGACGTCACTGGATGTCACAGTTTCCGAAGCCGGCTGCTGTGACCGCTGGAGATACCGTTATCGAGACAATTATCTAAGATTTCTGCGGTATTTAACTTAAACAATTACGATTATGAAGTTAAATACGACAGTGTATTCTCTAATTTAGCAAAGATGTGCCAAGACGACAAAACACGAACCGCTGAGTTAAGCTCAGGGACAGTATTGGTGCTGACTCTACAGCGAATCCGGCCGGTGGATTCAATTGTTCGATTGCTGACGGAGATGGATATTTGAAATTGGCTACACAGCGATAGCAGATTCAACTGCTGACTGGAGAAGAATTCTAGAGGCTGGCTGCGCTGATCTGTGACGTTACGAATAATACCAGGCGAATGCTGGAGCAGTATCTTAACAAACGGGCCGTGGACTGCGCACGATCTTTCCTTCCCTTCCTTCTCCTAACCTCTCCCCTTACTCACTCACACACCTTACGTACACAATCCCGCATGTCAGGAGATAGTCGCGAGCTTAGAGCTTGTCCTGGTTGGGGCTGGGCTTCGCTGGGGAGAAATACCCGAGGCGGAATCTCCCGCAAGACTAGGTTTAGTTCGACATCGAATCTCATCATCCAGCGGGATAGGAATCACCAAACCTTCCGGGATAATACTTTCACTACATTGGGACTAATAACCATAGCAGTTGACATACCCAAAACGTCAAACAATCATTATGGCAAAACATTTATTTTATATTATCGACCCAGACTGATTAGAAATGGAACTGGTAATGCGCATCCAAGACATGTCGACCGCCCCTGCGATGACCGTCAACTTAAAATTTATTACAAACGCGTCAAATTCTTAAATCGCAAGTCCCCTGGGGATTTTGTATGTTCTGTAACAGGAAGTGGCAGTGATCCTCCCTTGGTGGAACATAATAACCGCCGCCGACCTACACGTCTGCTTGCGGATTGTCCTCTCCAGGTATCATCATCATAATCATCATTGAGATTTTTAACCTGTTGACCTGTTGAGGGTTTCACCGACAGAAATGGGAATATTAATACCAGGAGGCCTTCCTTGTGTGGCACACCAGTTACAATGAGAAACTCGCACGCCCTGACTTACCGCAGATAACAAAACTAGTTTAGGGATGACGATACAACGTGATCTCCGCGACACAATTTTAATTTCTCGATTGATTGTTTGATTGATTTTTTCGTGTTTCCGGGCGCGTCAACGGCTTTGGTGTAGTGTATGTTAGTGTGAGTGTGTAAGAGGAGAGGATAGGACAAGGAAGAGGAAGGAAAGTTCGCGCGCGGACCGTGGCCCGTTTGGTTGGGTACTACTCCGGCATTCACCTGGTATTGATCGGAGAAACCACGGAAAACTACCGATCAGAGCAGCCGGCCGCTAGGATTCTCCTTCAGACAACGACTGAATTCGACCTAGCTGAAAAGCTAGTGTCGAAAATCCTGCCGCCGTCAGGACTCGAACCTAGGACCTCCCGGTCAGAGGTGCTGCAGTAATTTCTCGAGGGTCGCCAGGTGTCCTCATGGCGGCAAAATGCTAATAAATAGCAAGGCAACGCCTGTATAAGTGCCGTGCAATATCAATAGCCGTTGGCGGTGATACGGTGTTTATAGCGCAATCGCTTCCGATATCGAAGTTTTTAGGTAACATTTTCGCTGAGGGAAACTAATTTTCGTATGGCGAAACATTATGAGTTACTTGCGACGCTTGTAGCATGTGAAAGAACCCTGGAAGGTGCCGACAAAAGTAAATACTTCCGGGCATATCCCCTTTTAATGATATCTCACGTTCTTCTGATCACAAAATTTGAGAACAACTAACAGTGTCATCCTCGTCGCATCAGAAAACGTACTCGAGGCTCGAATGTTCAAAACATTCACTAGATTCGCTCCGGGGACAGTCTTCAAATAAAGCCTGAGTCGAAAATACGTTACGAAACATTACCATAGGGCATCTGCTTTCAAACATCCCAACGAAAAATACGTAAAACAGCAATAATGAATTATTAGTATTAGAAAGTAGTCAAAATGGGGAGAAAAAATACACTGGTTTGGGTGAAGAATTTGTCAAATGAGCGATTGTTACCTGTGTGCCGCTGGTTGCCTATTTCCCCTATGGCACTACCGTGCTCAAGTGTTTTGTGTCTCACTAACACTAATCACTTTGGCCATAATATTTTAAACAATTTTGGTTTCAATAAGATATTCTTCTTATATAAGTATATTCTTCTGAATACAAATATAATGCTTTTCAGCATGATTAGCATCCAAATACTGCAACAAGCTTTTAAAACAAATGTTTCCTAAATGCACTTGCATATTAGTGCTATCGTGGTGCTTGCGGTTAAATACTATCGTGGCTTTATTCCTATCCCTTCGACACAAAACATTTAAATAATTATTACGTTTTGTTGCCTAGATGTCATTGTTTCGCAATGTACGAATTTATACTAGAAGAAAGGGGTTCTACCCTGAAATAAAGTGATTCTACATAAAACAAATCAATCTGAGAATCAAATACGTATGGATTCTCCCAACTCGGTCGAGGTGCAAGAGTAAACAAAACATAAATGGCAGTAAACTCTGAGGTAGTAGAGACAATCGCTTCTCCGTTGGGAATCTGCGGGCGGAAGCGAACAATGAGAATCTGCGTCGCGTTGCTTGCTCTGGCGGAGACGGTAGCAGGGCGGTGGCGAAAGCGAGGGCGGTGGAGAAAGTAAGGGTGGTGGTGAAAGTGAGGGCGGTGGCGGAAGGGCGGGTGGTGGCGAAAGCGAAGGTGATGGCGAAAGGGAGAGAGGTGGCGAAAGCGAGGGTGGTGGCGAAAGCGAAGGCGATGGCGAGAGCGGTAGCGAAAGCGGAGGGTAAACGGCGAAAGCGAGGATGGTGGCGAGAGCGATGAGGGGGGGGGGGGCGGTGGCGTCTGTGGCGGTAGAGGCGGCGACAGCGGCGGCGGCGGCGGCACCGTCGA
The DNA here is from genome assembly GCA_011170035.1 of Teleogryllus occipitalis. Lineage (NCBI taxonomy): Eukaryota > Metazoa > Arthropoda > Insecta > Orthoptera > Gryllidae > Teleogryllus > Teleogryllus occipitalis. Next base: position 83,099 of record BLKR01000537.1, on the reverse strand, counting down.
CAGCGTCGTCGCCGAGACTGCATTTGCATAATGGGTCCCGAGGCCCAAGCGACGAGTTGAAGGCAGCAGCAGGCAAGCATGGCAAACGACACAATAGGCCGAAACAAACTAAATGACAAACAAGCAGAGGACGTGTGATATACCTAAACTTCTGCTCGTATTAGTCTTCTGAAATGCTGAATTTTAGAAATTGTATGAATTGGAAAAAATGAAACCTATCTCATTAATCAAGCGTTTCTCTACTTGAGCAAATAATTTGAACAAACAAATTGAAGTTATTTTTTAGATTATCTTGTTAATGTACTTTTTTCAATTTTCACAAATTGATTCAAATTATACAAAAATTACTTGTATTTACATAACATCGTACATGACTATTTCAAGATTAATTTTAAAGCTATTTATTAAAAGAGTAACAAAAATGTAACAAATCAGGTAATACTTATTTTGAAGCTATCACAAATGTTTGCAATATGCATAACAGTGACAGCCAAGATCAGTGGCACCTGAAGCGAGTATGAATGGTGTCACTTTCCCACCCCGACCGATCCCTCAGTCCCCTTTACTGTCTGTCTGTACTGGCACAACAGACTGACGGGACCAAGGCAAGGCTGTCTATTCTAGACGGCCTTGACCAAGGCTATTCTGGTCTTCTGAACTTGAAAAGGGAGCTTTCTCATCGCCACACAGCAACAGATACTGGGATTGCAAGAAAAGCGCACACAATAATCTACTCCGCCCGGAACTCGAACCCGGCGTTGCGTCATGGAAAGCGAGCACACTGACCAGTGAACTACTCAGTGTCTCCTCTATTGTAATTAAGGAAAACTAGAATTTCACATGTTTTAGCACTTTTAAACTAAAACTGAGTATTTACTTACCTTCTGATTTTTGTAAGCCTCACGGACCAAAAAATGTGGTAGGACTGAGAACGTAGGGAACACCTTTTTCCATCGCCCTAGCTTTCCATACTCCAAGTTAAAATGTCAATTTTAAAGATAATTGCACTTTTTCGATACAACACTACTTGAATCTCAGACATGACGATAGTGTATCAGGTTAGTGATCAAATATAATCCGCCCCGAGTAATATGTAACAGACCCACATCTTCTCATACAGGGATCATGGGGGAAAATATTTGTCTCGTGGACCCTCCAAACGGATTTTAAACCAAAAAATCCCCGTCAAATTTTTGAACAGGTTCCAAATTTCTCTGTTCTATATTTAACCGAAGACAGGTAAAAGAAATTAAAACGTAAAGAAAGGAAAATCATAGAAAAAAGGAGGAAAGAAACAAGAAAAAATTAAAAAATTAAAATTAAACGACCTCATCTCATTATAATTCACAAATTTAAAAAATGTACAACATCGGGTGCTCTAAAATATTTATCTACCGCGGTGCACCAAAGTTTGGTTGAAAGGTTAAAGAGGTTGAGGCGAGAATGGATTGGTCCTAAGTTCAAAGGGTGTAGGTTCGAGTCCTAATGTGGACATGCACGATTGTATATGGATGTGCAGAGACACTGTATATGACTGAGGCTAACGATTCCGTTTAACAAACAAAAATATCTTTGAATTGGAATTATGCTTTCTTGAGCTTCAACTTTAATTGAACATTAATTATTAACGGTGTAATACAGAGACGTTACACTTTTAGAAGCCGAGTAGTCCATTATCAGCCGTAAAAACAAGAAATACCGTAAATTTTAGAGATGAGAAAAGAAGTTTGCTTTCAGTGCACACAAATTAATTATGTAGAGAGTGAAAATTTCAGTAATTAGCTGTCAGAATAACAAGCAAAACGGTAAATCGGCGCAGTGTATTTTTTCACAAAATCACATCAATTATTTATTAAATCGATGGAACTCAACGAAAAGGGCTAGTCTTCTATAATGTAGGAACTTTTTAAAGTGAAAGGAAATATTGCTACAAGTTAAATGAAAACATCATGAAAATGAATGTCGAGCTTAAAGAGAAACATTACGCAAAGGGAATGGAAATGGGTCTCATTCCTCTCGTGTACTTTTATTTTAATTTATATGTTTTGGACATAATTCAAGTTTTTTGTCGGAACACTGTTGTATTTGCTTTTCGTGCTATTTTGGCTCACTGTTGGCAAGAATTTAACAGTGTGAGGCGAATTGTGCGAGGTGGAGGAAGATCAGAAGAGATTGTAGTCGGAAGCAAAGCAGACCGTAAGAATTTAGCCTAATGGAAGCGCGAAGATATCGGAAAAAGTAATTTGATGTCAGTATCTAAGTCTCATAGCCATATGTGAAATGGATACTCGTACATGAACTGATTAATGATAATTCCGAGAGCGTTAATTGATAAGGTCATTAGTCTTGTAATTGTAGTGCATGTTTTGTCGTTCCAACAAATCCACCTCCATTGACTATCAATAAGAGTCAACACTCCTGGCTAAACAACTCTACCCCTGCCAAATACCTAGGAATATTAATTGATAGACGACTAACCTGGAAAGATCACATCAAATCTAACATACAAAAAGCTACAGCAAAAGCTTCTAAATTGTATCCACTCATAAATCCGACATCTTCACTAAAACTTGAAACCAAATTACTACTATATAAAAGTATTATAAGACCCACACTAACATATGCATGCCCTGCCTGGTTAAACACTGCTCCTAGCAATACTAACAAAATTCAAGTTTTTCAAAATAAATGCCTTCGCAGACTTCTTAACGCACCCTGGTTCATTCCTAACAGTCAAATTCATCGTGAACATCTCAGACTATTTAATAAGCTTATCCTCTAAATTTTATACACTTCTTCCATCTTGCCCAAGCACTTCCTTTTTTCACCTTGGCCAACAAGCCAATACTCCGAGCAGAATAAAATCTCGTTTTCCCAAAGATATTTTCAGACCCCCCCTGATTCAAATCTCCCCACATGTCCTCTCATAATATTTTATTTAACACCCCCTCCAAACCTTAACTATAACAAACTCGAACTATCTTTCTTTCTCACCTCACCATAAAACATAAAATTTATGTCTTTCTTTGTGGTTTAACACCTCAATAAGACAATCAACTTAGGAAGTTTTCCAAGAATTATGTATGTGTATTCACAACTCTGTAGGACCATCTGGTCGAGCAGACAGAAATAAATAAAAAAAAAAGTTTTATCGTTAAAAATGGCTGTGACCGTCTCCCACTGGACGGCACGTCGACATGCGAGGATTTTTCTCAACCAGCTACCTCTCACCAGCGTGTCACGAACCCAGCAGGGTGTTAAGCTCCCGATTGGTCATCAGACAAGTGTGGTAGTGTATCGCATGTGAGAGTGTGTGTAAGGGGTGAGGGATAAGACAAAGAAGAGAAAGAAAGAACGCGCACGAGACAGTTTGTTAGGGTACTGCTACGATATTCGCCTAGTGAGATCGGGGAAACCACGGAAGATTACCGATCAAAGTACCCGGCTGATAGAATTCTCTTTTATACTGTAACCGATAAAAAGTTCGGTAGATTATTATAGGATTCGTGGCTCTGCTGAAGATTTCGAAAAAACAACAACATAAAGACGTCACCACAGAACAAGATATAATTGGACTATTGTCTCAAACCAAAAAGTACAGAATGACAATGCTACTGACATTCAAATAACACAAAAAACAAACAGAAAACGTTGAACAATAATCTAGAAAAAACAAAAACAAAAGGAGAATCATTCCCTGTCCATTATATGAATCCTTTAAATACACAACCACAAACAATTATCTACTAAGTAAGAAATGTGCAGTAGGCAATTTGTGCAAGTCGCTTCTGGATGTTGCTGGGATTTCAGCTGCCTTTCCCCGAGGGGATTCTTCCACTGGCGTTGCTTATTAAGTTGGTGTTCCTGCCGGGGTTGGTGCCTCCACTCCCCCGTACAGAGACCGGGATTGGGATGCGGGGTGGGGATGATGAAGGGAGGGTTTGTTATCTTGTTGGGAGGTTTTGGTTGTTGGGATAGAGGTGGGGATGGGGATAGGGAAATGATAAGGATAGGGAGAATATATATTTTTTATTTTTTTCTATTTTTTAATAGTTTATTTTTATTATTGTTTATTATTATTATTATTATTATTATTATTATTATTATTATTATTATTATTATTATTATTATATTTTTATGCAAGGGCTGGCCATTCATCAAATACATCTTTTAATTCAATAGACGACATTTAATCTAAAAAAAATCACGACACTTTGCACTTCAGATTTTTTTAAATCAGTTTTTCTTTTGACAAGAATTAGCCATGAATATATATTAAATGCACAAGTTGGCCCACGTTGTGATTCTTTCACCTTGCCTTGCTTTCACTCTCTGTTGCTTTGCACACCAACAACTCAAATTTGTAATGCTAACCTGAGATCAGTGCGCACATATATTTGTTACAAGTATTATTTATTTTTTGTTTCTGGCGATCTACATGCCGCGGGAAATAGAAAAACATCTAACTTGTTAACGACGCTAAAACTAGGCCAAATCTATTGATCACAATACTTCATTCAATGAACTGTGAAACAATGTTTTAGCTCGTTAACGTGAAGGCAAATACACAAATATTCTTAAATCATTTAGAAAGTCTAATTCTTGAAACAAATTGAAGACGAATACGAATTTATAATTTACCTTCAGCTGGAAAAATAAGCCAATTTCAACATGCAAGATTTTCAGCATTTATAAACTCATTATCATAAAAGTGTGTACATGTAGGAGTCCTTAATAGACATTAGTACGCTCGGGGCCTGGAACACCGAACTTTCATGACCTCGTCGCGTGCCCCCGATCCCCAACGAGCGCCTTGCTCGTCTCAATACGGCGAATGCGAGGCTTCATGCGTAGTGGCAGTTCGTGGTGACAAAACAAAATAAAAGAATGAATGCCTTATTTTACGTGGCGAGACTCAGGCCATGAGGCCTGCTCTTCCGTCTAACCATGCTAATTTCGTTACGCTCCTTTCACCTACTTGGGGAGAAAGAAGGTATTACTTGGCCGACAAAACAGGCAATTTGAATTTAGCCCCAAGGCTTCATTTAGGCTTGAGGATCTTTTACATGCAGTAAATCTACTAACACGGGACAGCCGGCTTTACTTCCCCACCGAAGGAAGGCGTACGAAGGATTTTTTCGCCCTTAAAAATCCACGGCTTGGATCGGACTTAAACCGCGAACTTGGGTAGCCCGATACGCTAACCGTTACACCATCGCCGCCGCCGAAAACAAACAAGGTGGAGTAAGTACAGACCGAATACCGACTTCAGTTCGTGGACAATGACCTCCGCCAACGGCGAAGCTGGCAGCGGTCACGGGCGGCGACTTATACCTCGGCGCAGCACAATCTCTCCGTAACGACGCCAAATTCTAACGTCGCAAGACAATGGCCGTCACACCTCCAGGTACCGGCACTACCACACCGCCTTCCCAAAAAGCTCACTGTCTCCGCCTCCGCTCACTGTTCCACAACATCTCTCTCCGGCGTTCCACAAACTTCTCTCTTGACCGCTCGCCTCCCTGCCCCATCTGCGCGCGACACCGTACCCACAGGCAGGGGCGACACAGTCGTCTGTCTCTTGATAGGCCGGAAGTTGTCGTTATTTGAATTTTGACGCGCGACGCCATATACAATCGTATTTTCACCGCTCTGACGGTGAATCTGTGTACTACTCATTTTCATAGTTTGCGCTATCTCAGCTGGTTGATTTTGGTTGAATTTCTGTCCCTAAGTACGTAGGCCGTGTGGCCTATACGTGCTTATTGAGGGATCGTCAACGGTCTCTAGCCACCAGTTAAAGTTACTTTTGAATTTAGAAAAGAAATCTAGTGATTCACAGCTCAATCGCATTGTCTGAAGCGTGTGTTAATTACAAAAATTCAAAAGAAAATTAACCATTAAAACGCGGTGATTTGGGTTTACAAGAAATGTAAAAAAGAGAGTTTCATTTTTCGTATCTTACATTTTTATGCATATTATTTGTTTATTAATGCTACTGTTGTATTATTTTTTTAAATTACGTCTGTAGAATAAATAATGTATAGTTAAAATATATTGGGAACCAGCTCTCGCCAAATGCACGTGGAAGTATTTAACCATTAGTGAGTCAATATGCAAAGAGCATTTTCTGCAACAGCATGTAATTGGGAACAATAATGCTACTGAAAACTTGGGATAATAATTGATCATTTGTGGATATAGAAACTATGGTATGCTGCAGGAAATGTGCCCAATACATTTGCTGACAGTATTCGTGATAAGTGTTTGCCTTGAAAGGGCATTCAAATAATTTAGTTGAAAATTGTGAAACTTCTTTTTTATGTTTATGTTAATTTTCAGATCCTTTGTTTGAGCCCATCGAGATGTCACCAACGTCAATGACTGTAACTGGTACGATTTTTTAAAAATAGAATTCATCTCTCTAGAGTGTAGCACAGTTTAACTCTTTTTTTTATTTTTTAAATTTGTAATTCATCTGTCCCTCTTGGAAATAGAGCTTCAAACAGGGCAGATTTTTTCAAGATTGCAAATGAGCATACAATTTTGTTTTTGCGATATTAATTTTGATTGCACAACAGTAGATAGTTGAAAGAGATTCTGACCAGCATTTAAAAAAAATTTCAGATCCTTGTGCACAGGCAGCAGTTCATACTGAAAATGGTGAGTTTATTGGATGTGTATGAATGGCAAATAGAAGTATGCTACTGAAACCATAGTGTATTGGTAATAATTTATTATTGATTGTTACAGGTTTTTCTGCCTTTCAGAATGCTGGTACATCAAGTGTGGCAGAGCATTTGCTAGCCTTTTTCATGTCCATATTTTATTATTAGGGATATTTACCAGATTGGTATTGCAGGCAGACTGACATGACAAAAATGTGAAAGATTATTGTTGAAATTCTGAATTTTTGCAGTTAAAAAGGCTTGGAAATTATTCATAAGAGTGAAAATAATGTTGATCTGTAATTTTTAATTTTAAACGTATACTTCAATAATATTAGATAACATGAAGAGATAATTTTGTTTTCAAAATTATTTTCTTTGAGGAGTCCGAGCTTAGAGAGAAAATTTTAAAGAATTATTGTTATGTGCAGTGAATGATATTCTTAATTCTCTACAAAGTTTTTGTAGACACCTCTTCTGATCTGACAGTTCGTAATAGAATAAGTAATGGAGCATTAACATCAGTGTGTACTCTGTCACTGTGTGTACTCATTTTACATTGAACATAAGATCCTGCAGATTTCTGGTTACCTGTACTAAGTAGTGGGGGTACAAAAATGAGCTAAACCACAAAAAATGTAATAGAATGTCCAAAAAGGTATCAATAAATAGATTACAACCAAAGAAACATTACTTGGAACTCTGATGGGGAATTGTATAACTATAGTTTTCCAAGTCATAATTTTGGTTATGTTCTCATAAGTGTTAAATTGTAAATACACCCTTATTTTCAACATCTGTATGTCATAAACACCTGAGCTCTAGTTTTAAATGCAGTATTCTTTTATATTGAACTTTTTTTTAGCAAAGCTGGACAATGGAAAATTACACTCATTCGCTAAGAAATGTGACATTACAATACATCTCGATAAAATTGAAATTGGAATAAGGATAGATTGATAACCCTTGTAAGGAAAAGTAGATAGCAAAAATAGAATGTTTGTTATTTTTATTATATCTAAAGCTACTAGTAAATGCAGGTAATTTTACGGTTTGGACAACATGCTAAAAGTTCAAGTTTTAGCACTTGTGCTAAAAAGGGCACAATACTCAAATGTTCAGATAAAACTGTTAAAGCAAGAAACAAACAATGCTGTCATCTGAACTAATCAGCTACTACTGACCTTATTGTAACTTAGTGCATAATTAGGTGATTTGTATTTTTGAATTAAAATGAAAGGCAGTAATACTGTGTCAAGGCACGTGGTGAAAGTAATTTTATTTTGCCCGTAGGATTGGGGCACTTGATCTATCGGCATCATCTTTCCTCCTCGCAAAATAAAATGGTACTTTTACTAATTGTATCGTAACCATTTGTTTAACCTGAGCAAACGTGCGGTAATGATTTCATTTGTTTCTTTTATATACTGTTCATATATAGTGGTCATTCCGTAGTTTTCACATTAATTTGGCATGTCTCTAAGCAAGTAGAGTTGCATTTGGACTGGTGTTCTGTGTTTGTTGTCTTTTGTATTACAAAATTGTTATGCCATTGAAATTTTAAAATTGTGTAATGTCAATATGCTCAATAAATACTAGACTTTACTGCTATAATTGAATTTTTCTTCCATGAAATCCTTACAATTATTTGTTATTTTTTAGTAAGTTAAGGTTGAAAATATGGGGAGTGAAATTTTAAAATTCCCGCGTACCGATTTGTTTCAAATTTTCCATCTACTTCTACGGTACTGGCTGTTCACTTGCCTACTAGAAATCAATACGATTGCATATGGCCTGCACCGGAAGTTAGGCCAATAAGGCTCCTCTGTTTAACATTGAGTGCCGTCTCTGAGATATACTCTTTGGGGCGACACATCCCACCTGCACCTGATAAGGAGACGCGCCAGCGGCGGCGCTTGGTAAACGAACGAGGCGCATTGTTCGGTTACAATACAGCGGCTCAAGTCGACCCAACTGTCTAGCTGGCGTCGAAAATCCTGCCGCTGCTGAGATTCGTATCCCATTACCACGTAGTCAGAGTCACTGCAGTGACATCAGTTGATGCCCTGAGCCGCCTTTGTGGGTGATACACGATCTGTTAGGGGATTATGAATATATAATATGAGATAAAGGAAGATATAATATAAGAAATAAGATTTACACTAGTGAGCACCCGTCAAAATTTGACGGGGAGATCTGAGATAAATGTAAAATACTGTGCCCAGACTAATGTTCACAATATGTTGCATTGTTTGAATCTTTAGGGTATAACGAAGATATTCTGTGTTGTGGAGTTCACAAAATTTAGAACACGTATGGCCCATGACCAGGTGACAATGCAATATGACTCATATATTGCAATCATACACCAAATGACACAAAAGAAAGAGCACTATTATACAGACGGATATTATTTCTAAAGTTTTTTGATGTGTCATCATCTTCTATAAACAAATTTGATTACTTCTGGCACATTGCTCGAAGGTAAACTTATTTTCCCATTTAAGCAACACAGAGTAAACTCGTTTGCAGAATTTCTCTCGCATGGGAAGTACAAAGCAGAACAAAACTGACATTTCATAGACAACGACCCAACAGAAAACGAAATGACCTCACTATCACGACACCTACGCTGGTTTTCTCTTTCCCTGCGTCCAGTTAATGTACGTTTGCGTCTTTTGGGGCGCGTGGGTAACGATTCGTAATTCGACATAAGCTGTGAACAACTTGTGAACAACCTGTGAACACTGAAACAAAAGCTTGACGAATTGTAAACAAATCTCAATAATCAAAACAAAACATCAAGCAGCGCCACCATGAAGCAACGTGGATTTGCATCTATCGTTTCATTCAATCGATTTTGAAACAGCCACCCTTTGGAAGAAAACAATTGACTATTGATAAGCGTACTATTAAAGAATGATTTAATTAATTAATTTACACCGTAAATGTTGGTGAATCAACACAAACAATATCTGATAACACATCTAGGGATCACATCCTTTCATTTAAAGGAAAAAATACTACAATCGGTACAGTAGAAGCTCTAAACGAAGCCATGGTAGAATACCTTATTTTTTTAAATATATAGATGATTTGTTAAATAGGTGATTATAAAGATACAATATGACTTACGATTGAGCAATTGTGAGGTGACAGCGATAAGAAGGAGACACTTGAGATAGCTGTCGAGCACCTGCCTTGTTCTCCAGAAACTCCACATGGATCGACCAGGATTTCACATGTGAAAGGAAGGCGAGCAGTCTGACACAACGGGTAGTCCCGGAGCCGTCGTAGAGTGGGAAATTGGTGGAATTGGGGAGTTAGGAGCGGTGACTGAAGGAACAAGCAGAAGGATGTGGGGTCTCAGAGGGCATGGACTGTGTGCAAAGATTGATTATGATTCCGGGCGCGTCAACTAATAAGGTAATTGGTACCGTAAGTGTAGTGCATGCTTTTTCATCAGGAGGTAGCGGTGATCATACCTTGCTGGATGGCGAGATCGGGCGCCGATCTACCGTCGACAAACGGGCTTTTCCCCAACCAGGAATCTCCCAACAGTGGAGCGCCGCCCCAGTCGGAACAAACTCTTAGCCCCCGACAGCGTGTGTGGTAATGTAGTGCATGTTAGTGTAAGCGTGTGTGTAAGGGGTGATGATAGGACAAGGAAGAGGAAGGAAAGATCGCGCGCGGTCCGTGGCCCGTATGTTAGGGTACTGCTCCGGCATTTGCCTGGTGTTGATCAGAGAAATCACGGAAAACTACCGATCAGAGCAGACGGACGCTAGAATTCTCCTCCAAACAGCATCTGAATTCAGCCTAGGTGACAAGCTCGTGTCGAAAATGTTGCCTCCTTCGGGACTCGAACGTAGGACCTCCCGGTCAGAGCCACTGCAGTGTCATCAGTACACTGCGCCACCTCTCCCGGTACAGGGGAGAGAGAGCGAGCGCGAGACATGTAGGCAGCGGCGAAGGGGCGAGGAAGGGGGCACGGGCGGTGGCAAAGGTAGTGGCGGCGAGGGCAAGTGATAGAGCCGGTTGTCGTGAGGGCGAGAGCGAGGAAAGAGAGAAAGAGGGGACGGGGTAGACGGATGAGGAGAGGAAGAGTGAAGAAGAGGGCGAAAAGAGAAGGATTTCAGAAAGGATGAAGGTGATTGCATGACCGGCAAGGAGTAAGATTGGTTAATTGATATTTCCGGGTGCATCAACTGCTATGGACATTAGTCCCGTGGGAATAGTTAATGTTTTATCTCGGGAAGTGGCGGGGTTACCTCCCCGCTTACTGGTGAAATCCGGCACAACCTACACGTCAGCTTGCACGGGATTTCTCTCTCCAGGTATTTCCCCCTGAGGAACACCGCTCCACTCATGACATGCTCTAAGTTCCCGATGGTCACCCACATGTGTAGTAGTGTAGTGTCTGGAAATGGAGTTTATGTATGTGTGTGTAAGGGGAGGTGAGTCAAAGGCGAGGACGGAAAGATCGTGCGTGGCCCGTGGCTTTTTTTCACAGGACACTGCTCCACATTCGCCTCGAAAGATCGACGGGTCGGCGAACCCTACCCCCTTCGAACCCTTCCCCCGCCGAACCCTCCTCCTTCCACGGCGTGCGTCGGTGCGTCGGCGGCGGCGTGGGAAGGGCCCTGCCGCTCATCGGAAGCGCGCGGCTGTGGAGGCGTGGGAAGAAGCCCTAATGGAGCACAGAGAAGCGGAATGCGGCAGGAAGATGTCGGACGAGGGCACGAAAGGGTTTTTGAGGGCGTCGAGGGCGATGACACCCGGAAGGAAGCTAAAAGGAAAGCGGCTGACACCTGATGGGGGGAGGGTGGCGGCTTGGAGCCAGCAAGAAGGAAAGAGAACACGACTTGACGACGGGGGAGCTCAATGAAAAGAACCTGACGGGACATTTCGTCTCACTGTGTTACGTGCGCTGTATACGAGATGCCGTTCCCTCTTAAGGGTGCGTGAAAGGAACTTCTTGTGAGCATTTATTTTATTTATTTATTTATTTATTTATTTATTTATTTATTTATTTATTTATTTATTTATTTATTTATTTATTTATTTATTTATTTATTTATTTATTTATTTATTTATTTATTTATTTATTTATTTATTTATTTATTTATTTATTTATTTATTTATTTATTTATTTATTTATTATTTATTTATTTATTTATTTATTTATTTATTTATTTATTTATTTATTTATTTATTTATTTATTTATTTAATTATAGTTTATGTGCATTTTATTTTCTGTGATCCCTACACTAAGTCATATACTACTTAAATTTTGAAAAAAAAAACCCTTCCATGTAATAAAATTTATTTTCAAGGATAAATAAGCAATAAATTTTGGCTCTTATCCATGTTGTCCTTCGGAATAATACTTCCTGCCGCGACAACATGGAAACGATAATTTGAATAATTGGATTTCCCACTGAATTCTAGAAGACGTGCACAGAAAATGAAGTTAAATTTATGTCCAGAAGCAAAACAAGGGGCCATCTCAGCATTTGCTCAATGGATCAGGGAAACTGGACGAGAAACCTGATCGAGATGGGGGTCATTGACCCGGAGGCTGTAGTACAATAGTTGTTACAGGTTGTTTATACGCATTTATACAGTCCAAATGGTAAATAATGCATTATGTATCATTGTTAAAATTAATGTTACTTTTCTTGTGATGCTCAGTATAGTCTCTAATTGTATAGAAACAGTTATGCAGTAGAAACGATTTCACTTGAGATTTAAACTTTTCTATTGAATTTAATCGTTTAATGTCATCTGGCAAAGTGTTGTAAAATAATGTACATGTATTGTATGTGAATTTTTTGTAATGAGCTGTTGATACTGTCACCTGATGAATATGATTTCTACGTCGAGTGTTATAGTGATAGACATCGGCATTTTCTGAAAATATATTCCCGCCCTTAAGCAAGTCATTTTTGACAAAAACCACTGATTCGTAAATAAACAGACACGGTAATGGTAAAATTCTTAGATTAATGAAGAGAGGCTTACATGAATCACGTGGGTGGGATTTGGTTATTATTCGTACAATTCGTTTTTGTAATCTAAAAGTCTGGGGGCTATAAGATGTATTTCCCCAGAATATTATTCCATATCTCAAGTGGGAATGAACAATCGCGAAATATACACAACGAGCAGTATGAAGGCTGACTGAATTTGCAAGAATTCTGAACGCGTAGCATAATGAACTTAATTTTGTGTTCAATTCATTTAAATGGACGTTCCATTTAAGGTTTGACTGAATTGTGAGACCTAAACATTTTGTTGCCTTAACATCAGTCAATGGTCAGCATTCTTACTGCGTCAACGAGAACAAACATATTTTTTAATACCACGACTGGGACAATGATACATTAGGAAGTACGAAAATAGTGGCATACGTTTCAAGATATGAGTGGCTTATATGCCAGCACAGCCGTTGATTGCACAGGCACACACACACACACACACACACACACACACACACACACACACACACACACACACACACACACACACATACACATACACATACACATACATACACATACATACACATACATACATACACACACACACACACAAAAGTTGTCAGGCCCAAAGACTTGACACATGTTTACCTATGTATTTGGATGCGCTGAATCCAAATCTGAAGGTAGAATAGCACCATCACCAATCAGTTCTTTTTTAAATCGCGAAAAACCGTGTAATTGTGATTTCTAAATTTCACGGTGTTTTTTGCCATTAAAAAAGATCTGGACAATGGGATACGCCATTCTGGCTTCAGTTTCGGATCCAGCGCGTCGACACACATAGAGAAGCATGTGTCAAGTCTTTGGGTCTGACTACAAAGAAAACAAAGCGAGCTTGAGATTATTTCATTTTCTTAGAAAATCTAGAGATAATTTTGAACCTAATTAGTAATCTCTCTTTAAAATCCAAAGTTGTAGGTGGAGATTTCAATATTGATTTTCTGAGCGAATCCCACGAAAAAGAGCAGTTTCTCAATTTAATTCACTCTTTTAATTTAGATATTACCGAGAACGTTCCTACATGGAATACATTTAAATCACAAAAAGCATTAGATCAAATTATAATCAACAAAACCACAACTAGATACGAAATAATAACGAATAATCTAGGATACACTGACCACGAGACACATATTCTTACAATTACTAATAACATGAAAACTGACACAATATATAATTCAGGCAAGTGCAGAGTATTCACAAAAGTTAACATAAAATTATTTGCGGACTACTTGCTGAAGGAATCATGGGACGCAGTTTATATCACTGATGACACAAATGAAAAATATAATTTATTTTTCTCAAAGCTTTTATTTTACTTTAACGAATGTTTTCCTCTTAAAAAGATAAAATTAAACATTTCACGAAAAAGTAATACTTGGATCACACAAAGAATTAGAACATCATGTAAAATCAAACGTACGCTTTACTTTGTTAGTACTACGGATCACCGTACAGACATATCACCCGGTTTTTATGCCTACTTCCCAGAATACAAAAGAATTTTAAGGAGAGTCATAGTTCAGGCGAAAATAATGAAAAGTGATCAGGATATTTTGAACGCTAGTAACAAAACTAAAGCAATGTGGAATATTGTAAAAAATACTACATCATCTCGATACCTTGAAGAGGATGTTGTCTAAAGGATAATGAAAGGGAAGCAAGTAATCCAGAAAACGTTGCAAACCTCTTCAAGCAACACTTTTCTAGAATTGCCGCTGATCTCAAGAAGGGACTAAAACCACAAAATACAACATCATACGCTTCCCCAAAAATTTCCGACACGTTGTTTATTTCCGAAACTTCTTTCAACGAAATCCTCAGAATAGTCAGTAAACTAAAAAATAAATATTCATCTGGTTTAGATGAATTTCCGGATTGTTTATTAAACACTTGTGCACCTGCCTTTATACACCCATTAACTCACATTTTCAATGCTTCTTTATACACAGGAATATTTCCAGATATTTTCAGAACAGCAAAAATTAAGCCACTATTTAAGAAAGAGAACAAAAATGAAATTCAAAATAATCGGCCAATTTCTTTCCTGTCAGTTTTCTCAAAAATATTAGAGAGGCTTTTCTACACTCGAATGGAAACTTTTCTCAGGGAAAACGAAGTGATTTCAGAAGCACAAGGTATTAGAAAATTAAAATCTACGGAAACTGTAATTTTTTCTTTTCTTAAAGATGTTGCTTCATCATTGTACCAAAATGAAGCACTCATTGGAATATTTTTAGATCTTTCGAAAGCTTTTGACGTTATTGACCATAATACCTTGCTCTCAAAATTTTCTTCATATGGAATTCGTGGTATTGCCCTAGATTGGAGTACCTCGTACCTTAAACATCAAACTCAAAGAGTAGAAATACCGTACTGGCAGGAAAGGACTTTATTTATTTATCTTTCCAATTCTTTGAAAATTGAGCACGGGTACCGCAAGGTTCGATCCTAGGTCCAATCCTCTTTCTGTTATACATGAACAATATGCCCTCATCTATTAAAAATGGAAGAATAGTTCTGTTTGCCGATGACACGGAATTTTTTTTTTTTAAAAAGAAGCAATAAATAGTAGAATTTCAGAGGTTTCAAATTGGTTTCGTAATACCAAAATAATAGTTAACAGACGATAAACGGTTTCAATGCATTTTTGAATTTCAAATCGGCAATCGCCATTGAAAATGAACAATATGGAATTAACTGATAAAATAACAAAATTTCTAGATCTCTCAATTCAGTCAAACCTCAAATAGAATATCCATATATCAGAATTAAACACTAAATTAAGTTTATTAAGTTACGCATTTATAGTGGTTTCAAATTCTGTCAGCCTTCATGCAGCTCTTTGTGTGTATTTTGCAAATGTACATTCCTGCCTGAGATATGGCATAATAGTCTGAGGAAGTTCATCCATATTTTTACGCAATACTGATATTTATAATTACAACACACGTTATAAAATCACGTTCATCCAGTATGAGTATCAACAGCTCATTACAAGAAAGCCACATACAATAAATACACGTACGTTACTTTACAACGCATTGGCAGATGAAATTAAACAATTAAAGTCGGTACACACATTTAAGTTAAAAGTAAAATCGTTTCTGCTGCATAACTGTTTCTGTACATACTAATCATCAAAAAAAATTATTCTAACAAAACAATGATAAATAATGAATTATTTTACATTTGTATTGTAATAGCCGCCGGTGTGCGGGATTGCATGTTCAATAAAATGCGGGGTTGCATATCCAATAAAAACATAAACAAGTTTCACAATACATTTAATTAAAACATAAGGTGATGATGAAGAGAATGCGGATTAATGATTTTTTACAGAGATAGTAAATAATTGTGAGGTGTTTTTACGGCTTCCTATCTTAATTAAAATTACCACAAACAGAAGAAAAGGAAAAAAAAAAAACAAGTAGTTAGCCACTGCAATAACATGCCGTCTTTGGTGGCATCGACACTCTTAGCCTCCTTTGCTATAGTGTATTGTCACCTCGGGCCTGAATTACAAACGGATCGCATGCCGCCGGTTCTCTGCGGAGGGGTTGTAAATTTACGCCCGCTCCGTCGCAGCAGCCGGGTGCCGGTGGAGACAAAGGCGGCGGCCGGGGGCGGTGGTCAGGGGGGGGGGACGGTGGCCGGCGGGGGAAAGGGGTCTCTCGCAATGCCAGGTCGATCCGCTCCGAAGGCCCCGCCAGTAGCCAAATATTTCGATTAATTAAAATCAATCGCGGGTGGGGTTTTCATGTCCGTTCTCGGAGGGTGTGACGTTACACTATTGTATATTTCTTTAAAAAGACATAATATGACTGAAACAAGTAATGTACTTCAGCTTCCGGGTCAATGACCTCCATATCGATCAGATTTTTGTCCAGTTTCCCTGATTCATTGAGCAAATGCTGAGATGGCCCCTTGTTTTGCTTCTGGACGTAAATGTAGCTTCACTATGCGCGGTTTTTTTTGAGCTCACCTTTTGCTTGTAGTGGTAGGAGTAGTGTTGAGGGTGAGTTACTATATTGTTAGCAATCTAGAAATATCAAATCTGCAGTTCGTTTATCGTTGCAAATAGTTTTTCAATAACTCGGGAACGAAAATGTCTAGTTTTTCAAATTTTGATTATCTCAGGTTTTTCTAAATTTTATTATTGTCATTATTATTATTATTATTATTATTATTATTTATTGTTGTTGTTTTAACTTTCAACTATTTATCGCTAAAATGTTGGGATGGGATTCTGGTACTCAAGAAAACGTGCGAAAATATTCTTCATCCCCACACGTCATATACAGTTTTCACTTTTTTTGACCAAATAATTCAAATCAAATCAAATTAGTACCTAGTCTCAACTGGATGGACCCAAAAACTGTATGTAGGAAAAATAAGGAAATGCAAGCCTCTCTTCACTGCACTTGGAATACTACCCTTGCCTTGCACATTTATTTACAATCCAGTAGTTTTTGTGAATAAGTTACTTAAGAATGGCAACACATGTTCATGCCATATAATTTTATAATCATATTGTATGTTGTAGAAATTATATTTGCCAGGTGTGAGTAGCCAAATATTTCTCTACAAGAAATTGGTATATTATACATGTGAGTTACTTTACAGCTCAATACCAAATGACATTAAACATTTAAAATAGGTAAACACGTTTAAATTCTAAGTTCCAAGCATTTTCATTTTCTTTAATAAATGTTTTGTGAACATCCGGTTGTATTTCCTTAATGAGGATCATAACAGTTACATTCATCAATAGAGTTATCTCTCTCATCATTGTATACTTTCTGCTCTCCATGCAGTTTTCAACGTCCTCTAATCAGAAGGTCGTGAATGCTCGTAACGAAATTATTCGCGACGCTTCCAATGAAGGTGAGATGTGCAATAACCTCCGATGACGATTTTTGCAACGAGGCTCGTTTGATGAAATACATGGTTGATTGGTTGGTTGTTAGTGATTTCGGGCGCGTCAACAGCTTAGGTTATTAGTCCCGTAAGTGTAGTGCATGTTTTTTTCCTCGGGAGATGACGGTGATCTTCCCCCGCTGGATGGAGAGATCGGGCGCCGACCTACCGTCGGCTAGTGGGGTTTCCCCCTAACCAGGGCTCTCCCACCAACGGGGAACCGCCCCAGCCGGGACAAACTCTAAGCTCCCGACCGATCTCCCGGAATATATGATAGTGTAGTGCATGTTAGTTTAAGTGTGGGTGTGTGTGTGCGTGTGTAAGGGGAGAGGATAGGACAAGGAAGAGGAAGGACAGATCGCGCGCGGTCCGTGGCCCGTTTGTTAGGGTACTGCTCCGGCATTCGCCTGGTGTTGATCGGAGAAACTACCACGGAAAACTACCGATCAGTACAGAATTCTCCTCCAGACAGCGACTGAATTCGACCTAGCTGAAAAGCTAATGTCGAAAATCCTGCCGCCGTCGACTCGAACCTAGGACCTCCCGGTCAGGGGCGCTGCAGTGACATCAGTTGATGCACTGAGCTCCCGCTCCCGGTTTGATGAAATAGACTACACCCTATATTATGAATGCAATGGTTATACTCTACTAATAAATAATATATTGTTGCACATCAAATATGAAAATTACAAATTCAAAATGAAAATACGAATACTCTGGCAATACCAACATAAAGATAATTTGTAAATCTGCGAACTCATTGTGACCCCTAGCTCAATGGTCTACGTGTAAACTACACAAAATTCCTCATTCGTCTTCATCAATGGCATCTCGATAACGTCTCGTAAACAAACATATCAATCGTTGTCATTTCTCCCGTGTTTAGTTGATAACATATCTTCCTGTGCGCAAATTAGAAAGATTTCAAAATTATGCCCAGAGAACTAGATAAGCTGTTTACTGGAAAGTGTAATTTTTATAATGAAACAAATAATTTAAGACGCTACTCTTCAGTGATTTTTTTGTCAACACATTCTTCCTCTCTCTGAGTCCTAGGCTTCAGTTGAAACAAACGGTTCCATTTAGCACGTGAAGTACCAGAGTCACATGAATTATTTTCATAATTCAAAATAAATTGGAATTAACAAAGTTAAAAAAAGTAGGTAAGTAAAGTTTAAAATGCCTGGAAGCTTTTGCCTTACGATGCGTTTTACTGGTGATTTTAAAACAATAAAGCTGCTTCCGCAATTTATGCTTAGACGCATTCGCTATTTACATCGTACGCGTTCGTCATTCGCGAAATGTAATCTCCTCCAAACAAGCCAGGCTTGGGGGAGGACTTAGAGAAAATGGAGAGAGAAAACGTGCAAAACGATGTGAATTAGGAGGCGTGCAGAGACGCAGTCACTCACACAGGATTATTCCGTAAGCTTACGACACAAGTTTCTAGCAGATAGAAAATGAAGCTTCTTGCCACTGAAACTAGTGGAATACTGAATTATCTCTGGTGTAAAAATGACAAAGATCTTTAAATATTTAAGGCTATTAAAATTTGCATTATCATGGCAGATCTTTTTTATTTTTTCGCACTCTGCTTTGTAGTATAGATAAAGTTATTTAACAACAAGAAAGGCGATTTTTTTTACAAAAAACTGTTTTCTGGGTCCGCATATCAAAAAAGGGTATAATTTATGCTCATGTATGCCATACATTAATTCTACTGATAGTTTGTGAAGTTAGAAGCCATGTTTTGTGAGATCTGTATACTGAAAAATTGATTTACAGTAAAATGTCGCTCTCCCCGTTCGTCTGTGCTCACAAAGTGTGTGTCATCAGAAAGTGAATTCAGGTTGTGAAAGAAGGAACCCTGAATTAAGATTTTTGTGGGGTCTTTAGTGAATATTTCATGGGATAAGTATATTTGTTTTTCCAAATAAGAAAGTCAATTGTTTGAGAATCTTCAGCAGATCTGTTTCACAAAGGATTGCCTCGTCAGTAAAAAGGCTAAGTAACACATCTTGACTGCATTGAAAAATTAGATTTCTGACGGTTGGTAGCGGGCTACCTTGCAGCCGTGCAGACTCTGTGAAGGGTCTTTTGGCGCGGACCCTTGCTTGACATTTTATTACGTCCGAATTACGACAGAAAACGATCTTCTTTTTGCCTAGACGAGGTAACACCGACAACATCTTCAATACTCAATAATTCTTACGCTGAGGTTAACTCTAGGTTCTTAAATAATTTTCTTTCAGAATTTTCCCTTGTGGCAAGGGAGGAAAGGCGGCAGGAGTCTTGTCTGCCCAAATCATCGTCTGTTTCTCTTCCACAAACAAGCTATTTTGCAGTCTCAACACCCCCAAAATTAAAATATCGGTTTTAAACTCAAAGGGCCGCAGCATCAGTCAGATCGACAGGGGAATGTAATGGATTGGAGAAAATACGCTGAACAGTTTAGCTCCTAGCGTTGTTCACAGACGGACAGATGCTTTGCTGTCAATCGATTTTTCAGTATCAGGGATCCACAAAACAAGAATTGTAGCTGCATCACGTATTGGAGGATATTTTTCTAAATTTATCAAATGAATTTATCTGCTTTTTCATTACCAGACCCTGGCAGTAAGTTTTTTTTGCCGAAAATTCGCCGTTTTTCCCGCAGCATTAAATAACTTTCTCTGTACTGTGTAAGCGGTAGCGAGAAAGGAAAAATAGTAATACGTGTACTTTTTTACCCTTTGTACTGCAAGATCCCCTGTTTTGGGTTTACAGGAGGTTAGGACTCCTGTCTCTAGCCTTTTGGCATTCTTTTCCTTACTTTCATTCCTTACATTCATAAAAGACATGATTTCAGGAAGTGGGAGAAGTTGAAGTGGCACGTGCCATGATTTATGTGCGTATTTTCCTCAATATTTACTGTTAATAAAGCCATTAAATATTGGTACTCATTCTGAATGGAGGTTCAGAGAACCTCAGAATCACCCTGAACAGAACATATCCGGGTAAAAAAACCCACCTTTGATGGAGTTTGAACTCGTGTACCTCTGGTTAGCAAACTTATGTCCTATCCACTATGGCCATGACCAACGTAAGTTTATCATAATAATAAAAATCATTGCACAATATTGTTTTTGAACTGAAAATAAAATAAAATATTTAATTAATATCACAATTTTAGTAGTGATGCCTATGCTTGTCTTCTCTACCTTTTCAATAATAAAAGACATTTAACTTTTACTCTCATTCCAGAATTAAACTTTTGGCTCTCACTTCAGAACGTATATTTTCTTTCTGGTTGTGGATTTTAGTTCTTCTCAAGTCGACGGTCTCCATGACATCAAAACATTGATTTCATTCCTGTGATTTTATTCCAGTAGAACATGTTTGTACATATTATCCTAACATCAGGTGTGGATGAAATAAAACACCCAATTTTGACTCAATACACGTAAATACTCAATACACGATAAATCTTGTCCCTACTTATAGTAAATTCCTTCCCGTAACACATCGTGAAGTCAGAATCCATGTTCTGGGAAACCTTCATACCGAAAAATTGATTGATGGCACTGAATCGACGGACGCCTATCTGAAAGCTACGGTTGAAACTGAACTCACACTCACTCTCTCACGAACATGAGAAAGTAACTACTAGATAGGTGTAGAGTTGTGTTTCAAGTGCATAGCATCTCGTTTATAGATGAAATCGCACCCGTCATAACAGATGATATATTACATGAAGCTATTGGATCTAGTCCTACTGCTTTGACTATCGAAACGAAAAAAGGAAATTTATGGTTTCAGAATAATAATTACAAAAGCAACAAACAAACTTAACAGAAGCAAACATGGAGCCTACAGTATGTTTTACTTATGTAGGGGTGTAAATTTTGATTGATTCATGGGATGACAAGGGAAAAAATAATGCAGAACAGGGGTTGATTTTGGTTTCTTAAAGATGCTGCAATAAGACAAGCTGATCAGAAGTACGCCTTTGAAAAAACATCTTATCCCCTTGGTGATAACTTCAAGGAATCCAAAAATTGTCTTCCGCCTGTTTTACTCATTTTAATGAAAAATCAAAAAGGCAATTACCAATGAAAAAAAAAGATGGAAATGTGTCTAATTGTCTCCGCTGTAATACTACGGCGTTTCAACCCAAAGTATATTGAATAGTCTCGGTCTGGGGCCTTATAGTAAATGCGATGATTCTGTCTGATTCTAAAATTTGCGCGAGGGAAGGACTAACTTTTGTTGGTGAATGTGGCTCTCATCTTACATAGCAGCGATCAGGGCGAGGGGGGTTGAAGATCTTGAGCTGCATCAGAGCTTATTTCCCAGTCTTGTTTATGAAGGCTCGTGGTTCATTCTAAAGCGGGAAGTGTGTACGGCACATTCTACCTAAAGTGACACTCATTGAAATAGAGCCGGGAGGAATGTATTACGATATTTCGGGAAATGAGACCTTCATATCGAAATACAATCCAGAAAATAATTACGGAGAAAAGGCGAGAGGGTGCATTACGGGACAAAACTCCTTCGACACAAAATCTTGACCGAGGAGAAATTGCATAACATTTAAATATAGTTTCACTATCTATCTCAATTTTTTATCACGTCTTTCTCAAGAGGTGGTTATTTCGAAAGAGTTTGCGAGTACCAATTTTAAAGATGAAGATGCATAAAGTAACTTAATGCACTACTTTCTGTTAATTTGCCAGCAATGTTGTACTTTATAAGTTTTTGAAATGTGGGCTTGACCCTCTTATAATTTTTTCAGATGATGTGTGGGCGTATAAACGGTAAAAAGTAGGTAAAGCAGGAGAGTGAAACCCCATATTGTTCATCACGTTCGGTACACGAAGTCAAATATTGCTAGAAGTATAATTACGGTTACATTTTTCGCGGACTGAATACATTAAAACCGTTAAGCAGCTTACGTTTCCCTATGAGCTGTGATTTTTGCACACAGAATTATTACACGTGGTTTATGGCATCCGTACTCTCCTGATCTGTCGCCGCGTTATTTCTTTCGGGGGGGGGGGGGAGGCATTCCTAAAACGACCACGTGTAAGCGACAAATCTAGAAGAAGAAGGCTCAGTACTCAGGAACAAATCACTGCAATACTAAAAGGCCGTTTCCCCAGTGATCAGAAATTTGCATTTCAGTCACTGAAAAGCTTTCTACTATAATGTAAATACAATTTATAATTTTCTATACGATCTCGTTCTTGCACTGTTAAATCATTGTACTAATCGCGGCGTCTCAATTTCCATGCAAATCCATGAAACCTTGCTGGTTAGCAAAATCCATGCACCATCGGGTTGTTTGTAAAATAGTTGCAGGGTATTTTTATATCTGTAGCTGCTTCACGGGCTAACTACAAAAAATAGAAATGTATACATTTTATAGAGCAGTGACATTTATATCTTAAATTACATGGTTCGCGGTGTATTACCTGAAAAATATGTAATTTTTCTAGTCATATTTTCTAAAATAATATTGAAGGCACGAAAATATAAAGTTCTTTTCTTTAGCATGGTTAATGTTCTCTATGTTTATGTACGGAAATATTTTTGCTAGGGATGTTGGTTTTTGAGTTATTTAAAACAACAAAACAAAATTCTTTCTTCCAGATTTTTGTTCGAGTTTATGACGAATTAACTTCCTATTCATCCGGTATTTTGATTGTACCTTCCCTAGACATCACTAAACACGTGTAAAATGTAACCAAAAATATCGAATATAATTCGAAGTAAAGAACTACAATCTGAAGTTGCATGTATTGAACTTGCCTAGACTCCCCGCATATCAATGCTATTCCATAATCTCATATGAGTGGTAGTTTTCTAGCACGCATAAATGGAGGAACCATGAGATAAATATTTGTAAGTGTAAATGAGGTAACGTACTATATTGACAACCTAAGATTGGTCGACATAGGATATAGACAGCCGGGTTTTTAATGGCGCCTATGATTACATTCAAAAACGGTTTTGGTAAGTTTAATTTAATAAAGTAAAAATAGGTAAGACGGGTGGTTTCGCAACCTGTTATATAAATATTGAGTATTTCACATATTTGTTATGCGTGAAACATTAAAAGTTTAGATCAAAATGTCATTGATATGTTATCCAGTGCATTGCTCTCAATTGGTGCAAAAATTCAAAGAAAAAGTAGGAGTTGTTTTTCAGAAAAAAAATGTTTTTTGATAAAACACAATTCCTTTGAAATAAATAAGACGTGAAATAAAACTAAACCGTTGCTGTGAAACCTGTAATTATAATATTTTCACACATTTTCTGTGAAGTTATATAATTTTGAGAAAATTTTACAGAACTGAGAACGATATTGATTTTAAATCTAAAGTACAATACAATAAAGTCATTGATCCCTATGTTGCACAAGGCTTCCCACTTAAATAGTGGGGGGACTAAAAATTGTAACTGCTTTCGGGTGAGTTAATCCTGGAGAGCTTAAGTAACGCTTTATTTTTTTTTCAATTCGTTGTTACGGAAATAAATGGTGTGAAATGTAATTGAAATATGTATATTCAACGTTGCAAAGTACATTGTCACAGTCACAGTTAACGTAAAAATATCAGTTTTAGTTACAGTATAACTTTTATCAAATTATTATGATACATAACCGCAAAACGTTCACCAAGAACGCGGTCAGAAACGTTCACAAAGAGGTCTTGAGCCAGGGGCTTTGAGCAGGTAAGTACCAGCATGTATGTATTCATTCTGGACCGATTTTCTCGCTCCCTTTTCATTTTTTCAGAGATTTAGCGAACACGCTAATGTGCAAAGTAGCTTCTGCGGGACGGGCTCTGTGGAATCCACAGTAGCGGCTCTTTGGATTCACGCGTTCGTTAAAAACTATGAAAATCATTCATCAAATGGAAGCGCGTAAATCAGGCTGTGTGTTAGGTATGAATGTTTTAAGTTCTGTTTGTGGCGTGGGTCATTTCAGATTCATAGAATATTACATCAGTACATTTGTCCTTTCATAATCCCCTGGATTCCCCTCAGCATGGCGGAAATAATTCCACCATGGGAGTCAGTAGCTGCTAGTTTGTCTTGGAGACGCCGCGTCCTAGGCACGTTTCTTCCGCCGTTTTGTGACCTTCCACAACTTGAAGGTCACGGAACGGCGGCCGAAATGTTGACATCTGTGCCAAGGACGCGGCGTCTCCCGGACAGACAAGCAGCTAAATCCCTTGTCTTGATCGATGTGTGTGTAAGAAGAACGCAGTTTGTGTTCATGTTTGTGGTATTGGGTCCCTATTCCCAGATCAACAGTACAAGCATGAAGATGGAGCCATGGGCTAGCTATGACATGTACGGATGTAATTAATCAAGATCGAAATGGGAACACCTGGGCGTCATGTTCAGGGAGAGACCGTGTGCTTTTCGTTGAACAGTGGTAGGGGTCTCCAGAATAGCGGTTTTGAATGCGGGCAGCTCTAGAAAATCCCTGAAAGGGGTTAGCTAGGAAGAGAGTGGAGCAAAAATTTCTTGAAAGCAAGAGGAATTCACTAGATTGATAAATGTGATATTGGTTCCTGATTGTTATGTAACCGTACGCAAACATGTTCAGCAGAGATACTATATGAAATCTCCTCTGCGAAAAAACGTGACCTGCCAAACGTCTGTGCATGAGGGGGAAATGTAACATGTGAAATTTCCTTGTATGAAATTCCCCACTGTATGTTCATTGGCCAAAAGTAATCATTTTGGACCCCTCTACACAGGGGCGGATCCAGCCGAAAATTTTTGAGAGGGGAGGCATCATAGATATTTTGTTAAATAAACATGCTATTATATTGTATATTTTGTAGTGTATATATGATAATATACATTAAAAAAATAATTACATAGTTCTAACATAAATATTTAAATAAATTGTGGCAAATAAAAAAGGTAACAAACGTTTTTCTCTAGGTCTTTGAGGGAGGAGGCGCCCCTGAATCCGCCATTGCCTCTACATACCCAAAAAGGTTTGTAACATTTATTTTGGATCATCCTGTATCCATAATTTCTGACCAGCCGTCTTAATAGCGATCCCTCACAGAAAATCGCTGTCGTCTTCACACCAAAAGATCTGCGAGCCTTCTCAAGTATCTTCGCCGTCAGCTAAAAGGCTTGGCATAAATGGAAACAAAGCACGTACTTTGTCACACTTGAAACTAGAAACCCCCGGTGCCACAACGGGAGGCAAGAGTGTGAGATAATGGGTCGAGGCTGCTCAGATTTCCTAGAACGTTGGTGTAATGGAGGATGTAAAAGCGCTGTGAAGAATTTAAGATTACTACAGTGTCGGTGTTGCTGGGCTCAGCGCGTTCTGGGAAGGAAGGAGACAAAGACCTGGGGCTGTTTGATTCTTAAATTTTACATTCTTGGCGGTAGGGGTCCCGCTACTGCTGTATGCTTGTCCCATCTGGATAAATTCCGCAAAAACCAATCTAAAGAAATTACAAATCATTCAGAACCAATTTCTCAGAACCATCACCAATGCACCGTGCTTTGTCACGAATCATCAGCTTCACAAAGAACTCAACTTAGAACTCATTGAACATCACATCACATACTTAGCCACCAACTTTTATTATTATTTACCTCAAATCTCTTCCCTTGCAACCTTTAGACTCGCTAAAAACCCGAACCATATCAGAATGAAAAACAGATACCCCTACAATATATTCCTCAAAACCTTCTCCGAATTTGAACCAGAATAGAGGACCCAATAGGGCATCTTCAACCTTATGTTAGATTTAAGTCTTAGAAATAAGTTTTAAATATAAGTTAGTAAGTAAGTCTATCAAACATATGTAAAGTTTATACTACAACTGACCTATGTACATCCATCAAAATCAATAAATAAAAAAAAATATCGGTAGGGAATATGATCTTAGCTGCTAAAATTGCACGACACTGTCAAGGATATATCACTTTTCTATTGGCGCATTTTTCTGTTGTTTTATGTTTCGGAGCAATTTGAAGCTACGATTCTTAATTTATAAGCGGTGGAGATTACGTAATAATGAGAAAGAAGATTGCTGTCAGACACTTCTTACTGGTTGGTTGATTGGTTTGTTTAGTGATTCCGGGCGCGTCAAAAGGATACGTCAACCGTCCCGTAAGTGCAGTGCATGTTTTTTCCTCGGAAGATGGCGATGATCTTACCCCGCTGGATGAAGATATCCGGCGTCGACCTACTGTCGGCGATTTAATCAATTCGACCTTTTGTTGTTACTGTGACCTATAACTGATATGGGATAATGACTTTTGGATAGCTACAAGATGGTCAACAGATGAAAATTATTATGTATTGCGTCCGTGAGTAATCATAATAAAAATATGTCAAAATATTAAAAGTAATTTACATTTCTCTGCGAGTATTTCTTAATGTTGGAAAAGAAACCGTAAAAATATGAAATTTACAGAAAGGAGCAGAAAACAGAGACAGGACTGAAATATTCTGCTTCCTCAAAATATACGAGCATGTTGCATTTGAGAAGTTGGGAAAAGCGACTTTTAGTGTCCGACAGGAAATAAGTATCGACACTCGCCATACAAGTGGCGTCTTCATCATTATTCTCATATCCCAGGACATGAAAACAAAGAAACATGTCAAATAGGGATGGCTAGCAATGCAAAATAACGTGAAGGTAAATTGTAGTCGGTTGGAGTAGATACCAATCGTTGGAATTTCTTTAGAAAAAATAAATATCCGGAGATTTTATTATACCTTTTTCTCATCCCATCGTATAACTATCCTTCGGTTTTGTAAGAAAAGCAATTTTACGTACCCTTCCTAAAGTCTTTTTCAATTTTCATTCACAATCTACCAAAACATTTTATTTCTTCATATGCATGTCAATTTTTTCTACTGATTGTAACAGGACAAAGTGTAAAAATTTTACAATCTGATTTATCCTATTCCAAAGACTTCAAATGAGCTTCCTGGTCGTTTAATTTCATTTAATCCCGCCATAATCAACGTTTGAATCAACGTTTGAAACTATCGCACCGTCCGATAGACTTCACCTTCTTTACCGAGACAAGTTTGAGCAAGTCGGGGTCCCGACAAAGGAAGTTGTGGCAGCGAATTTCTTAGTGATGGGCCATCGAGCGATCAAATGAGCGTTCAGTCTCTCTCAAATCTCGCCGGTAATAATTCGTCAGTGTAAGTGATTCAAAAAGGGAAACCGGACACGAATGGCGAGCTGGCAATACAAAGTTTAAAGAGTGCGTTTGCGTTGGGATTCTCTTTCTCATGAACAGGTTAGAAAAGCTAGTAGGACAACATCAGCTATTCTGAAAAATTCAATCAATTTGTAATTAATTTACTGTCTGATACTGAGCTTCGTGCCTGAGCGTAAGGCCAAATGTGATCGCAGGAACAGGCCCGTCTTATTGAATTCAGAGAAGACCGAAAAAACATATGATAACACGATCCGATTGCTAATATTTTGAACAGACAGACAATAGCGCTCTTATGATGGAAATTTGTGTCAGTAAAACTGCTTGCAGCAAGGGTTTTGGGAATGAGAATAACGGGTCGATTCTTTCTCGAGCGTGTTCTCAATACAAGATTTTTTTTGTGTACCGTGGTTTCGTGTACGACAAAAAATAACATCCATTTGACCGCCGTTTTAACTACACCTCCCTTCGTTTCTTTCAGTTATTCCGACTATTGGGCGGGGGGGGGGGGGGGGAAGGTCTGTCTGCGTTTTAATGAAATTTACAGGGACTTCTTACTACGAGTTCCCACAGCGGCAGCTCCGTCCAATCCTTGCTTAATCCGAACCTACCAGAAAAGTGACTTTATGCATGTGTAAAAAGCAACACGTGCAATACACATCTAAGCCATAGCATCATAGAAAGCAAACACCCCTCATAGTTTTCTCTTAGAGCATTGGAAACGAATATGAGGTGTGTGGATTACCAAGTTAAATATTTTAGAAAGCAATTTTTTTAAGATTATTGAGAATATGGTGTCAAAGATTAATAGTTATTCTTTTAAATCTCATTAATGTTTGAGAAAGATGTTACATCGACTCAATTTCTCTAAGAAGAACATTTGAATGTGTAATTTTCTCAATATTGAAAATAAAATATTTTGTGAGATTAACTCCCGAAGGATCAATGTTGTCCCTTATCCATTCAAAATACTTTTTCTCTCTTCAATTTACAATGAGAAACTAAGTGCAAAATTGATTCCTGAAAAGTGCCGTAAACTCTCTTTAAAAAAAGAAAAAGCAATCTGTATGTAATGTATCAGTTAAATATGTTTTCTCCCGTATTATTTGATTCAGTGTTGTTGGCTGGAACAGTTTGATATCAGATGGCATAACATTTTTTAAGGAAAAATATAAACGGCAAAAATGATTTTGTGATAATTAATTCGCTTTAAAAAATGTGGTACTGTTCTCGTTTTATTTAGCTGGGATGGCAACACCTTCTTGATGAACGTGCCATACGGCCATGATAAGAGGAAAGGAAAACTATAAACGGCAAAAAATTCTTTTTTGCTAATTGAAAGGCTCAGTAGAACAAGGAACTATCCCACATTGACATAGTTCTGAGACAATGAGGGTTTTACCTCAACTTCCCTCGTATCATTCGGTACGCTTTTAAACTTTTAAACACAAATACTTTCATACAAGTTCATACTGGATTAAAATAACATAACAGTAAACAACATTACAGTAAAAGAATAAAATTTGAAATTTTGTATAATGTTAATAATTCAATTTCACAGACGATGTGGGATAGCCCCTTGTTCTACTGAACGATTCAATTAATTCGCTTTAAAAATGTGATACTAGTCTCATTTGATACTGCTGTTGTGGCAACATCACCTCGATGAACCTGCCACACGACCGGAATAAGGGAAAAGGAAAATATATAGACGGAAAAAATGTTTTTGTGCTAATAAATTCGCTTTAAAACATGTGGTTGTAGTTTCATTTAATTCTCTATGGAAGCAACACCAGCTTGATAAATATGCCACACGGCGGGATGAGAGGAAAGAAAAAATATTAATTCTAAAAAATGTTTTTATGCTAATTAATTCGGTTGCGTTCCAGTAATTTAATAAGTTATGATGCAACAATTAGTTTGTGAAACGTTGTATTTGAAATGCAAAACAAATTATTTTTATCAAATATAATTTACTGATTATTAAAAATATTTAACTGATTGTCTTAAAATTTAAGATACTAAAAATCAACAGAATGTAGTAACAGACAACATATTAGTAAACAATATAGCTATTAACGCTTCAAAGAACAACGCTTTAAACAACGTGCTTGTAGTTTTATTTGATTCTGCTCTGGTGGCAACACCAGCTTGATGAACCTGCCACACGGCAGGATAAGAGGAAAGGAAAACTATATACGGCAAAAAAAATATTTTTTTTTGCCAATTGAAGGGCACAGTAGTACAAGGTGAAAGGAGGACAAGGTGAAAGTAGTACAAGGAGAAAGGAGGAAGACAAGAGGAAAGGAAAAAGATAAATAGTAAGAAATGACTTTATGCTAATTAATTCGCCTTAAAGAATGTGGCTGTAGTTTCATTTGATTCCGCTACGGTGGCAACACCAGCTTGATGAACCTGCCACGCGGGGCGCTCCGCTCGCGCCTGCCAAGAGCCGCTATTTTCCCGAAACGAGGCGCGGCGCGGCGCTTCGCGGCGTCCTCTTCATAAGCCCAAGTGCTCTATTAATTTCGCCGGCGGGAGGTGCGCTTAGTAGCCGTTGCCTTCGGCGCAGATTAAAGGGAAGGGCGTCGACGGCGTCGTTTGTGCGACCGCTACATCCCAAGGACGAGCAAGGAACTTTTTAAGTGTGTTTCTTTTACACAGGGTCAAAGGGATGGCAAATAAAACGTGGTTGTTGCGAGTCTTTAGTATTTTGTAGGAAACGGTTTAACTTAAGATTAACTTTAACAGAAGAAGTTTTAAATCTAGCGTGCACTAGATCGTAACGGCACGGTTGGGATTTTTTGAAAGTTGATTTAAAGTAGCTGTCTACCCGAAAAAGAAATCAGGAATTGTGTGTCTCTTTTTTCACTCTTGTTCATTTGATTTCTTTATGATTTTAGAGATCAAATAATTTAAAACATCTCCATGTATTTATAAATAATTGGCCAATATGCAGGTTTTTACTTCAGGCATCATAACTCTACAACAGATTGATGAATATTAATAACTCTTGTTTTAAATTAATTACAATTGCATATTCTAGTGAATGAACTAGAATGGTAGAGATACTGTGGAAACTAAAGAGTCTGGATTTAATTATTTTAGAAAAAAGTATTTTTTTTATAAATTTATTCTGGACATTTCAGTTCATATAACTCAACCTTTTAGTGACACATTAATTATTCTAATTTATTCAAATCATGGGATACATGTTGCAAAAATAATTATATTACTATCTTTTATAGTTTATGATTTATAATGTTCAACACGCATGAATGTGCTAAAAATTCCCAATTCTGAAAAATGCACCTCACGAAGAATGTTCCTTATCGATGACTCATCGGCTACTCATTACTTCATTCATTCATTCATTGATCGATCGATGTTTCCGACCACATCAACTACACTTGGGTTTTCTTAATACCCTCAGCTGACACGTTCAGATAACCCACTATACTATCGTCATCAGTCCCGTTAGTGTAGTGATTTTTATACCCGGTTGTGTGGGGAATTTCTCTCTCCAGATATCTCTTCCAGTAGGGTACCGCCCGAACAGGGTCGAGTTCGAAACTCCCAACTGATATCCCGCCATACAAGATAATGCACTGCACGTGCGTGTGTGTGAATATAAAATGTGAGAAGACAGCAAGACAGAGGAAGGAAAGATCGAGCGAAGTCCGTGACCCTTTTGTTACGGTACTACTCCAACATTCGCCTGGTTTAGATTGTAGAGTGCACGGAAAACTACCGATCAGAACAGATTTCGCTGAAATTCTCCTCCAGACAGCGGCTTAATTCGATACAGCTATATACCTAGTGTCGAAAATACGCCCCCGTTCGGATTAGAACCATAGAATCTTCCGTTCAGAGTCGCTGAAGAAACAGAGACAGTTGTCTCTGAAGTAACTCAGTCGGTTTGGTTATTTGAGACTCCGCTAATAAATTAGCTTGCGCTTCTATATCGCACAATGGGATCATCTACAAGTTACAGTACTGAATTTCATTCGCTTTGCAAATGCGATTATATTCACATTTTTTATGCAAAATTACATTTATGGGTAGGCTGACGCATCGCTACGCATCAAATCTAAGTCGAGGCTCGGGTCCTTGGCCTTTGCCATAAACATAAAACATTCTTGAGTCTAAGAATTGCATGCATCTCATCTCAAAACTCCGTAGAATAATAAACTACATATATCTTTTATTAGTTTCTGAAAAGCACACAATATATCACTACAAATCCAATTACAGCCGTCTTATCGTTTTGTCACATTTGACTAAATAAACCGTCGTTTAAATTGATTGATTATTGATTCCGGGAGCGTCAACTTCTAAGGTTAATAGTCCCGTAAGTGTAGTGCATGCTTCTACTCGCGAGGTTGCGGTGATCGTCCCTTCGCAGGATGGCGAGACCCGGCGCCGGCCTACCGTCGGGTAGCGGGGTTTTCCTCAACCAAGTATTTACCACTAGCGGGGCATCGTCCCAACCCGAACAAGCTATAAGCTCCCGACCGGTCTCCCGGCATTCGTGATGGTGTAGTGCAACTAAGTGTAAACGTGTGTAAGTAAGGGGTAGGATAGGACAAGGAATGGGAAGGAAAGATCGTGCGCTGTCCGTGGCCTGTTTGGCAAAGTACTGCTCCGACATTCGCCTTGTATTCATCAGAGAAACCACGGAAAACTACCGGTCAGAGTAGCTGGCCGCTAGACAGCGACAGAACTCGATTTCTCCACGAGCTCTCCTCTCGACAGCGACAGAACTCGACCTAGCTATCTGAGTATTGTTGAAAATCCTGCCACCGTCGGGACTCGATTCTAGGACATGCCGGTCATAGGCACTACAGTGATATGAGCTAATGCTCTGAGCCACCTCTCTGGGTTCGTCGTTTAAAATTTTGCAATAAACAACACAGGCACATTCGACAATACTCCAGATCATTGAAAATTACCCCTCAAAACCTAACATTCTCTCGACCACTCTATCATGGGTTACCGGTTGATTAGCTTGGGAACTGTTTGTTTCAACAAATTCCT
The DNA here is from genome assembly GCA_011170035.1 of Teleogryllus occipitalis. NCBI lineage: Eukaryota > Metazoa > Arthropoda > Insecta > Orthoptera > Gryllidae > Teleogryllus > Teleogryllus occipitalis. Next base: position 50,226 of record BLKR01000537.1, on the reverse strand, counting down.
TAAGTTGTAGGCTTAACGTATTTTATACCTCATATTTGTATACCAGCATCTCGTCAGTTAAACACTCGAATTAAAGAAGTTTTATGCCATACGTAGTTTTCTATTCTTGTTCCACATCGGTTTTGTAACTGTACTGCAAGGTTGCGAGGCTGTGCTTCGTGCGGAGCCGTTTCCCTCCTTATCTCACCTCGAGTAGAACTTGTAGCAAGAAGTACCATCTTTCTGATAAACTTCGCGGGAGAGATCTGCGCTCACGATTGACGTCACAGAGGGAAATAGATACGCTGAATGCCGTCTCAAGAACACTTCCTAGCTTTTCGACGGGGCAACCTCGTAATACAAAAAATGCATTCATATTTCGTGTAAAAAAAAGAACGCAACAAAACCATTGTAACAAATTGGTTACGATGCCAAAACAAATTTCTGGGTGATTACAATCTCTACCTCTCCCTATATTTTCTGAACAGAAGAAGTATGCGCAGATGACTCTACTGCACATGAGATTTGTTGTTCTTCTTGACTGCGTTAGCGTAATAATTAAATATCATTTGCATTAACTGACCGATTGAATTGATTAATCTAGATCGAATACATTTGCTAGTTTCTTTCGGCTTGCCAAGATATTTAATTCACTATCATACAACAGAAGTAACACAGTCTTACTTGTAGGGAAGGTTATTGCATGCGAACCCCGACAGCAGGACGAATCCTTCCTCCTGTGCACCATGTTGGTCAGTGCTGCTTCACGTATTTCGGCTCGTTGCTGCTTTCTACGATGCAGATGAGCACTCCAAAGTTGCTCGAGCTGCTGTATTGTAGAAAATGTTGTTGGGTTTCAGATAATTCTGAATAATGAGAAGCTAGTTTTCCATCTGCCGCGCTGAATGTTAGGAAATTTCGTGTGAAATTGCGATGTATCAAAATCAGAAGAGATTTTCATATTAAAAAAATGAAAACAAAGCCGGAAAGAAGAAAACGTTACATTATAATCTTCATATTACACACCCTTCAGATGGGTACGTAATTTGTCACATATCTCAACCATGTTTCGAAAAACTTTATATCATTAAAATATTTCATATATGGCAATACGTATTAATAATTACCTGAATAGAACCATGAAACGAGACGTTATATTATATCACTCGTGGATAGTCTATGAAATATGGCGACGGAAACTCTTTTTTCGTTTTGTTCTTAATTCACCTCTGTTATTCTTATTACACCTCGGAGTTTTTTGTTTTGTTTTTCTCCCTTTCAAAAATTCAAAATTTAAGTAGTATATGACTTAGTGTAGGGATCACAGAATTTTAAAAATGTGCACACAATTCACTTTTCCCCATAGCACGTCATACGCAGTTTTTAACTGTTTTTTTTTGACGTAAAATAAATAAATAAATATTACACCTCTGTACTCCCTGGCAGTTTCCATCGAACAAGGCTTGAACGTCATCGTGTCTACATTCCTGCAAAGAAAACCGAGAATGCGTGCTTCGGCCCTTTGCTATTTATGTAATCTCTCTAATTTTTTATCGTGCAGTAACTCCTTGGACTTCGAAAGGCGGGCAGTTTAAACTAAGTGGGGCGCTTTTCCATTGAATACGCAGCACTCTCGCAACTCACAAAAACGAATAATTCAAAATAAGCGTGAGAAATAATACCATACATGACAGAGCGTGTACACAAATGTTACGAGATGGATATAAACGGTGGCGATTCAATCAGTTCAGTAATATAGGAATATTTGAAACTTCAATAATTCAAATTCTTAAATATATTGATATTTTATCCATTATTTTCAAACTCTTTATGCACTTGTGTGTCTAGTGACGATTTACTTCGGTTAATATTGAAATAAACAGAATATATTGATGATTTATTTCAACGTAATCCGTTGCGAATTTGTATAAATGGGCGCCAGGAAAAGATTACGCCAATACTATTATACACGTCAACCTTCAACTCTAATTATAATAAATTAGTTTCCGGCTACCTGGGTCGATGGGTTTCATAGAAATAATCACTATTGTGTGCTAATAAATGATTATCCGATCTGCCATCGATACAGAGTGGTCGAGGAACCTGAAAAGCAAATATATTTCTATCTTGCTACTTCGTTACTAGAATTGGCTCAATGAGAATCATGTATTCATTTCACAAAACATGGAAATTTATTAAACAATTTTGGTATTTTATAATTTTACCCAATATGAAAAAAAATCTTGGTCATGACCGGTTCCAACCGTATAATGTCGTATTCGTCTTCGCGCGCTTTTGGACCATCTCCATTCTTCTCCGACGTCGCCGTCCTCAGGTCCAGATACCATCTTCTCTCTTCTCTTCTCGGAAGCACACTTCAATCACCGTTCATTAGATCAATAAACTATCTGCTGCTAGCATTCCAGTCCAATTACTGATAACTTCGCCTAAGCCCTCAATGTCCTTCTAACTCGTTCACTTGAAATATTTTAAGTTTTACTGTCACACTTAGTATTCAAATTCGATGTCCTCTCAATATCTTTTCCCTAGTAGATGCTTACAAGTTCCCAAAAAACTCCTAACATTAATTGGAGCACGATCCGTTCAAGACCACGGCATCAGTTAGAATGAATGCCTATCGTATTCTTTCAGCCCTGCAAAGCTCGGTCTATTTTTTCGATTGTTTATTTGCAGATAACACTTTATGTACTTTCGTACCTAGCCAATCCCTAAATTTCTTGCAAAACGAACTAGCCGTCTTCACGACTGTCACTGCTTTTTCGGCCAATCCCTGAATTCTATACAAAATGAACTAGCCGTATCCGCGATTGTCACTGCATGAAGATGTTGATCTTGACGACGGCTCGCTTACCGTTGCTATGCTAGCATATTCACATATTTTTATCCCCTATAATTTACGTAGTTTATAATAAATATTGTACCATATTCAGTCACATATTGGCATGTCACAATATCCTTTTTTCCCGCGATTTTGTCAGTGAAGCATTTATATTTATTTTTGTTATTGTTCATTGTTTCCTGAATTAAGGACTAAAAATGATTTTGGAAGAACTGTTAGCCAACTGAGGCTTTGCGTAGCGGAGCCGAGGTTGGTAAATTACCGACACCAAAAAATATTTTTTACGACCCAAAGTCTCATAATTTAGAAAAACGCCCAAAGAATAAACTGCTCCCCATAGAACATCACACATATTTTGTAACTGTTCGTCTCGTTAAATAAATAAATAAAATTAATAAATGGGCCTTCAAAATACTTTTTCGCCGTTGGTCGCAAAAACTGAACTTTGCAGCCGATAATTGATCCGAAAATTACAGTTTAGAGGTAAGTGTACGAAAATAGATATTTATGTCACGAGTCCTCTAAACGAGTCTTTAAGGACGCAGCCGGAAGGTTAACTGCGAGGCGGAGCGATAGCGAAGCCGAGTAGTTAACCTTCCGGCTAAGTCTTTAAAGGCTAATAGAGGACGAGTTACATACAATGATTTTTGTTATTTTTTGTTATTTTAGTTTATCGCTTATTAAAAATAAACTTTTATCACTTTTGCGAGATCAGAATTGTCATTACTCTTGATTTTCTGTAGCAAGGGTTGGTGGTACTGGATGCTTTGTTTGTGATCAGACAGTTGAATGTTTTTTCTACTAATGCAAGCAGATTTGGAAAAATGTCTGGGAAGTGTTCATAGCAACGGCTGCTATGGACGCGCTCTTAAGGCAGTATTTAGATGGTTTGTTGCTAAGGGGCTAAGTGCGTGTTTACTAACGTAAATATAAAAAAAATATTTCTGTATCTTTGCTGCCTTTAGGAATTCTCCCGACGACGTTCAAAACAGAGACATCGGGGTCGCCTTGCGAGTTGAACCACAATGATTTTAATAACTTAGCGAATGTTTTCTGTGGAGTGTATTTTACAATACTTGCGCTATCAAACATGATGCGCGTATGCCCCTTTTAAAAATCGGAGGTGTTATAATGTTCCTGATGAATAACGCTGTTAAGAATAACCTGCCGTTGATTTCCTGTTACTTGGATTCATTCGTTTGTACGAAATGTGACCTCAGCATCTTCAGTGACTGTAACATACGCTTTTCCACTCCCATTGCATAATCCTGTCACACGGCCGGGGATCCCGCACTCCGTTGCCCTCGCAGCGCAGGCAGCTGGAACTCGCAGCCCCGGCAGGACAATGGAGGCCGTCAAGTCGTGCGACTCTCAGAATGTGCAGTGAATAAGTAGTACTTTCACTACAGCTCTTGTATTTTTGTGATCGCAAGGGTTCATATTATTATTATTATTATTATTATTATTATTATTATTATTATTATTATTATTACCACCATTATTTGTTTTCTTTTCACAACAAAAAGTGTCGGAGGACAATCTCAAGACACAATTTGTCTTTACGAAGTCATGGAGCTTCGGTGAAGAAATACTTATACTTATGGTCATGTGTTAGTACAGTTCTCAAAACGTGTAGTCTTTTACATTTTGATGGATTTAAGTGATGTCTTCATATTCTAAGTTTTTTACGCTTTCTTCCCTAATCAAGACTCAAAAATTTCCTGACTATATTTGCTGTGCCCAGTAAAGCGGCTTTTTGCGTTGTTCTGAGGTGTTTTTCTTTTAATCGCAGCCTTTGTCCAGTTTTCAACCAATCCTTGGTTACCACGCCATTTGCTGACACTATCACAGGCACTATGTCCACGCTCCGTAACCTGCACATGTCCCTCAACTCCACAGCGAGAGGTTGGTATTTTTGTTTCTTTTCAGCAATAGTTGACACCAGTTTGTCGTCTGTGGGAACTGCAACATCGATTATCATTGAACTTCTTGTTGTTTTATCAAATAAGACAATATCTGGTCTGTTAGCTTCAACCGCCCTGTCTGTTATAATCGTGCTGTCCCATAATATTCGTGCCAAAATTGTGATTATTATTATTATTATTATTATTATTATTATTATTATTATTATTATTATTATTATTATTATTATTATTGTATTTTTTCTCGCGAATCGGCCGTCTTGGACCACGCATACATGCACTTGCATGGGCTCAGTATCATTTATCACATTGCAAGTCTTGCATGAAATCAACATTACGCTGAATCCGATTTTTTTTATACCCTAGGGTTGTTAGTCCAGGGGGGATGGAAGATGGAATGATGATGATAATGAAGGATGAATGGACGGCACACACCAACAGACATACACAAACTCATCCATGCCCGAGGCGGGACTCGAACCCGCGATCCTCACGGCACTACTGCCTTAGCGATCTAGGCTATTCGGATTTTCGTATTATTATATTTACATTATTTTAGCTTTTCTAATGTCCTACCAGCGAATTGTACTCAATTACAGTTATCTCTTATCTTATTGCAAGAATATTACCTCACATCTTATTATAAAAACTTTGCAATATCATATTTTATGGAATTTGTATGCCAATAAACTTAGAGTTACGTGTCATCTGATTGATTATAAGTGCTTTACCTGTTCCACAAAAAAAACTTGCTAATACTCGTTGAACTTTGCCTTTCCTCAACAAAGCCCTTTTTTCCACAGCAACGAGCACATCGTTTAGAGATTTAAAGCCGTCGAGCCGTCGAGCCGTCAAGCGGATTGTAAGAGCTTACTTTAAACGCTGAACTGTAAGGTGCGGATCCCGACGCTATTAATGTAGCTGTCGTTCTGGTAAAAGTTCGGGAATTCCCGTCGAATCCCATGTGAAATTTGTTCCAACAAAACGAGTTTGGCTGCTTCACAAGGGCTAGTCCAACCCCTGGGAAGTGTCTTAAACCCTACCCCTATTCATTCCCAATTTTGACCGCTGTGTAGTGACGTAGGAGCGCGTAGCAGGAGGCGCGTACGCGCAGATGCTACCTGGCGGTCCTCTTGACAACTGACTGCGACGTGACGTGACTTAAAAGATAATGGAAGATTATTCCCTCGCATGTTAATGGAAGATTTCTCCTCAGTGTAAAATCGCTCAACGCCCCTTAAGGGACTTGGAGACGCGTTGCGTCAATATGTAGACGCAAAAAAAAGTTTGATTGCTCTCAAATATTAGTTCCAATGGAAGTATCTTTATTTCTGTTTGCCTATGAATGTTTTTAGATCCAATTAATACAGACATTAGGGGAAAATTATTGTTCATGTAATAAGTATTTTGTCATTACATTTGTTATACGAATAATGCATTTTCCTGGTGTCTATTATTTGTCATTAAACCTTTCATAATTAATGTGTTCTAAAACGTTCATGGCCCTTCAAACAATCATTATTTCCCTTCTGTTTTATAGAGTAATTAAATATATTACCATTAACATTGTTAATAGTCGGATTGGAAGTAAAAAAATAATGTTCAAAATATATCAAAGAAATTAAAAAAAATATTATTTTTAGTTTTATTTCCAATTCACTTTCGGTTACAACATAATTACAATCTTATATCAGAATCATTTAGAATAGTCACAAAATTCTATATAAATCACCCTGTGACTGTATTTTCACACACTTCAAATTTTGTGTTGTATCGTCATTTTATATTTTAAAATGGCTTCCTCAAATATTTTACTAGAAACTGTAATGAGTCGTAATTGTGTGTTATTTGTATTTTGTCCCTGATTGTCTAAAAAAAGAAACACATGTACAGATACAGACTACTGGAGTAGGAAGTGACACGTTGGCAATGTTTGATGCCATAGAGACTGCCGACCAGTGAAAAAAAAAGTGCCAAAAACACCAAAAAAAGTGCAAAAATCAACAACCAAAAGGGAATTGAACGGTCTTGAGCGAGGACGTAAAGTTGGGTCAAGGGTTTTCGGAACAGAGACGAAACATTGCGCTTTATACAGACTTGTATAACTGAGTGGAGCATTTTAAGTAAAAGACGTAATGTCGTATTGGCGGAGTATTAATTGATGGTTGTATTGTGAGAAATTTAACTTAAATATTTGGGTGAATCCAGAGTTACTGCTTTTATTATATTTGAAAACAGTGAATCGTCTGTAAGAAATTCGACTTCAATGAAGGACGTAGATTGATTTTAAACATGGAGACAACATTCAAATAGTGCTTTTGACTCCTAGCATCTAATACTGCAACTCTGCAATTTGTTTTCGTGGCATAAAAAACTTTTCTTTTATTATCTTTGATCACAGCATTTCAATCTGACGCTTCTGCAGTGCTCGTTTCTCGATTGTCAAACATCTTAATGATTTTTTAGAATTAAATTATTCTTCCTACAGAACTTAATTTAATAACTGTTCCTAATAATCATATTAAAAAATTAGAAACATTTTAGTTTCTCTTCGGTTGAATGTTACTATTCGACTTTCATTTCTATTCACAAGACTGTCACACACAATTTTCTTTCGAATAGTTCATTAAATTTTAATTCCCACTGCTTGTGACTTCCGACATTTCAACCTCATTTAACGTCCGAATGTTAGCATTCAGAAGTTAGCATTAAGAGATATACAGGAATATAGTAACACTGTTCTTGCATCAATTTAACATTTAATTAAGTTATTATCTAATCAATCACAGCAGTGGTTATACGTAAACCCAATTACTAGTGATCTCGGTCACCGGATCGGATCTTTTATGTACTTTGTTTATTCAGCAATTTCTGTCAATCAACATATTACTTTAAATAAATGTACGTTAAATAAATTCATTTGTATTATGATGTTCATTTAGGGTAAACATTTTAATGCATAGCCACTGCCCGTCACATTGCTGGCATCTGTATCATCGGCTGTTAAGCAGTCTCCACATTTCTCCCGTTCCGTGTCTCTTTAAGAACTGCACGTTCACGGAGATCAATTTTTGACAAGCACTCAAGATGAATTCACTAATTTTTAGTCTATATGTATATATATATATATATATATATATATATATATATATATATATATATATATGTGACATACCGATATGTCACATGAAAATAAACTAACATTTATTTGTAGACTATATGGTGGAATATGCATTAGGAAATATCACGAGAGCATGGGCTTAGCAACGACCGTGAATAAACAATGTAGTTTTTGTTTTTTGTAAATGCATTAAGAGGTGGCTAGATGCCAAAAGTAGAAAATTTGGTTGATTGATTGATTTTTTCGTGTTTCCGGGCGCGTCAACTACTTTGGTCATTAGTCCCGTTAGTGTAGTGCATATTTTTCTCGGGAGATGGCGGTGATCTACCCCCGCTGGATGGCGAGATCCGGCGCCGACCTACCGTCGGCTAGTGGGGCTTCCCCCTAACCAGGACTCTCCCACCAGCGGGGCGCCGCCCCAGTCGGGACAAGCTCTAACTTCCCGACCGGTCACCCGGAATATGTGGTAGTGTAGTGCATGTTAGTGTAAGTGTGTGTGTAAGGGGAGAGGATAGGACAAGGAAGAGGAAGGACAGATCGCGCGCGGTCCGTGGCCCGTTTGGTAGGGTACTGCTCCGGCATTCGCCTGGTGTTGATCGGAGAAACCACGGAAAACTACCGATCAGAGCAGCCGGCTGCTAGAATTCTCCTCCAAACAGCAACTGAATTCGACCTAGCTGAACAGCTAGTGTCGAAAATCCTGCCGCCGTCAGGACTCGAACCTAGGACCTCCCGGTTAGAGGCGCTGCAGAGACATCAGTTGATGCACTGAGCTACCGCTACCGGTAGAAAATTTGGGATTGGGCGAAGAAGTTTAGACGATCGAAAGGTCAGCTACACCAAAATATAACGAACGAATGGATTGGCTGGGTGAGAGAAGGACGGTCAAATGTTATGAAAAAAGAGAAGGTAGTAATACGAAGTCTTCGAGGAGTGAATCATGCAGGAAGATTTCATTCTGACCGGCAACGCGTGTCTGAACTGATCGTAGGTTCGTGAGAGGGAGCGAGTGTAGTGCAGATAGTCAGAATCGGGTTATCAGATCGTGAAATTTTAAGAACAGTAAATGATATTGCAAATATTGCATGTGGAAGTAATATTGATGCATAAATTAGGACGTAATCGGGACTGATAATTTTGATAGTTTGAGACCAGCTTGGATAGGGGCAGAAGAGGATTTCTTGGGACTTTGGACTACGGCAAGCTCGCAAGATATTTCGACTGAGAAGTCTACGAGGGACATCAACGAAGAATAGATAAGTTAACCGCGGTATAAAACTGTAAATTCAAAGATATCTTGATGAAAGGCCTAACATCAAATCATTTATTAAATTCACTAAATTGTTTGCTAAAAAGGTAACAATAAACTTTGTGAAATTTTGTTCTTTAGAAAAGAAAGTGATCTTTCATTTAGTCAATCCAAACAGAAATGAACTAGAAATATAGAATCATTCTATTTCAGATTCCCAGCTGCGCTGTATAGTCAGCGGATCCTATAATCCATTATAAAGGTAATAAGGATTATAATATATCGTGACCCATTGACCCAGCAAGCCGGACGCTAAGATCTTTGCAAGATATTAATGTAGAGAAATTGTGTATCTCTCTCTCTCTCTCTCTCTCTCTCTCTCTCTCTCTCTCTCTCTCTCTCTATATATATATATATATATATATATATATATATATATATATATATATATATATAATTACTGCAGTGTTAAAAAGAGAGAAAACTAAATATTATATGTGACTGTATTTAAGGAATTTCTGTAAAATTAGCTGCCATATTTTATTTCATATCATTTTTACCTCAGAGTAATATTATTTACTCTACAAAACACTCCTGGGTAACAATTCGTTTAATTTTCTTCCACGCATTTTCTTTTTGATCGCGTTTACGAATAATAGTGCTGTCGATGTGGAGTCAAAAGGGGGTCTACATTGCAAAAGGTGAGGCAGATTTTATTTTTTATTTTGTTTATGTTGTTATTAGTAATAAAATCATAAGTTTTCCACCCCGACATACTCCGGGAAAAGTTTTCGTAGCCAAAAAATGGAAATTTTTGGTTTTGCGTAATTTTTTTATTGGTAGCGCAAACATAGTTATGTACAATTTTAAAGATCATAAAATTCTCTACAAATTTGTTTTATAAGTTATTTTTCTCGAGTGAATATTAACGAGATTTTAAACTTTCATCAAATTTTCCTTTTCATTCTGAAGTTGTTCAAAATTACTAGATATATAGTCTCCCTAATGTGGTATTTTTGAATTCCAAAGGTCATTATAAATAAAAAGCAATTAAAAAATAATGTTTTTAATACTTACTGAGGTTACACTCGCGTTCGAAAGTTCTGGTAAAAGTGACAGCAGGCCTATATGTTCTGCCAACTTGCACGATTTACTTATATCAAAAGCATTTCAATAGAATAGAATGATGTTTGTTATTTACTTCTTCTGATTATTATTATTATTTTAATATAATATTATTAATAATATGAATGCTGCTTCCAGAAGGAAAATTGTATTTAGTGGTAAATAAACTACTAGAACACGTTTCGTAATTATCGAAATATATTATTTTTAATGAAAGTATATGATGGAGATTATTACATACAATAGATTTTGAATTACCTTAAATCTCGGCCACGCCATATCCCCTGTATCGCTTCTAACAGCGCTTCTGCATCACTACCACATCGCTCGTTTTCCTCTCACCCTTTTTAGAATGGGAGGTTTGCAATAAAAAACGTCATCAATATATAACATTTAGATTTGTACGGAGTGTGTTTTGAATGTGAGGGGAATTTGGACGAAGGTGAAGTGGTTGAGGTGAAGAAGAAAGGAGTCGTGTCAATTCAAAAACTGTTCTTGTGAGAGGATGTGACTGTAACTAAAACTTGTCATGCGAAGTATATTAATCCAAAATTGATTTCTGCATCAACTTGAAAGGAAAGTGAGCAGTCTGAGACAGGTATATAAACATATCTCATTTCAAATATCACATAATTTCAAAATCTATTGTTTCCTATGTGTAAAAGAGAATGCGACTGAATTTATGGAATCACAGAAAGGACTGTCCTATAAACACAGAAATTGTATACACACAATTATGCAGTTTCCTTGATTTCATTAATAACCAATGCAGCTGAAAATCGTCAATATGAACGTGATCAGCAAATTACACGCATTGACGAAGATTTGGTCGTAGAAGCTTGATTGTAGATTGGGGAATTATTGTCATTATTCCTCCCATGACATGGAAAGTATTAGACCATCCAATACGTTCACATTATGATCTGCGTTGTCAAACAACTGACAGAATGCTTCACTATTTAGTTTTGAGTATTTAACAGAATGTAAGACGTTTCAAGCAATGAAGTTTCAAAGTACAATGAAGCGAATTCCATGGACAATAACATATCAATAAGGAGCTTTGATCCAAACTTCTTGTATACATGTGCCGCTAACCCTGTCAAATGGGAAGAGGAAAAATACTTGTCCTTATGCCGATGCGACAGCATGTCCCAACGATATACATTGCTTTTTTCCGTGAGTCAAGTGCACCGTTCTTGAGTTTTAAAATCCACGACTCAAACAATAAAGACAACGTCTCTAGTACCACCGATTCAACATTATGTAACAAATTGTTTGCTGATGGGAATTCGTTTACTTGATGCACCTATGAATGGGTCAGCTGACTTTTCAAAGACTCTGAGATGAGCATCTGCGAAATAACATTTCTTGTTTGGATACTGTAACAATATAAGATCCCCACGAACAAATTAGATGCAAAGAACAAACATAACAAGGAATGGCATGAGTAGGAGATGGAAAAACAGAAGAAAGCGGTGTCGCGCACTAATACTTTTTTATAAATTAAAGAAGACGCGACAAAATCCCGATTTGGACAGTACGAATCAATAGCATTCATTTAGAGGAACATTTCAAAAGTTATCCGAAGCAAATCGCATCAGGGGTTTAAAAGATATGAGTGATTTTGAAAGTACACTTTTGACGATATATCTAGAAATTACAGCCATTGTTATCATAAGAAAGGTAATGTAAAGAAGCGGCTTTTCCTAAAAATTAAGAGAACGCGTAAAGCGATTGAAATGAAACTTTCGGGATTAACAAAGGAAATCACGCGGAAAATTATGACATTACTCGCAACTCTGAAAAATATCGAGGAGCTGCAGTAGAGATGAAAATTGAAATTGTATATTTGGAATTTTTACGAGAGAACAATGATGCGTCGCGCTGACGTCACAACTACGTCAAGACGCCGAGTGACGGAAATTAAGCAATTTTGGCGTTAATAAACATTAGGAAATCGTAAAAGAAATAGTAATAAGATGTAAATTGATAATTAAAAGTAGTAATAAAGAGAAATAGCCTGGAAAGGACAGAATTAAGTAAAATGGTATGATATTTTTGGTAAAGACACGTAAGCGATCGGTAAATGTTCCAGAAAAAAAAAAGTTGAAGACACAACGCAACAATGATGAGAGGATGATGCGTAGCGAGCTCGAAGTCAGACGTGGGGTTCAACACTCCGAAAAAAGATAAAATTTTAGTATGCAATTGTGCGAGAAACACGGTGAACATGAATGGATATAGTGAGTTTAGTCAATGATGTTCGTAATAACAATGCGTAACGCGGAAATATTTTATGTGTCGCAGTATATTCAATAATAAGACATTTTGGAGGAAATATAGCACGCGATAGACAGATAATCGCGTCACTAGTCGCGTAATGGAAATAGGATGATAGGGGAATGAAAGGACATGCTAAGAAGATATTAGCGAGTTCAAGAAATTTTTGGTAATGTGTGGGGATGGAGAAATGCTGCGGGAGGATGGATTTGGAGGATGCTGCGTAATATACAGCGAGGACGGCGCGCAACAATGGTTTGCTGCGGATTACAGCGTTTTCGGCAAAAGGGAAGTTATGAAACTTTGTTTTTTTTGTTATGAAATTCACATTTTGAAGGAGAAGAAAGATTAAAATTAGCTTCTGTACAAGATCAAGTTCTGTCTTAACGTAAAATAGATTCAATAGATATACAGGCAGAATACGCATCCGGGTGTGAATGAGTTTATTTATAATTGTCAGTGAATGGAAATATTTTGGATTTTGTGTCATTTAATTTAAGTGTATTATATCGTTGATGTGTTTATGTGTTTATTTTGTTTTGTCGTTAAGTGTTTTATGTGAGTCATGGGAGAGCAACGACCCCAGTTGAAATATATATTTCAACTGAAATAACGAACTAGCACAGGAATTAAAGAAAACAAATAACGGCGAACATCACTTGGTTCGACATTAAATTAAACGAACGTAGTTTAATTGTTGCATGTAGCTAGTTAATGACCTACGCCCACGTGCCCGAATAGTTGTTAGATCCTGTACAGGTCAGCCACAACCTCACATCCAGATTTTATGTGTAAGTAAGAAAATATCGGAGGTTCTGGTGGAGCAGCTAGTCGACGGGCAACCTTGGAGGTGGAAGATGAGTATAACCAGGGCAATTGATAAGAGCGGGTTTTGGTTATTATTTTGGCGTTGTAACGCCGGGCGATTATAAAGATTATAGTTGATCTAGAGCAGGTAGTGGTTCATTACATATTTTGGTGCGCCCAACGAGGGGCGATTATAGTTGTTTTATAAGAGGAGGACGGTTCATTACAATACCAGCAGTCACTTAATATTTTGTACTCAATATTTTGAAAATATACAACAGATGTACTGTTTGCTGACTGTTATCAATGTCTTCTCCGTACTTTTGGAGGAGGCACAATTTTACTGTTCAGTTATCGGGTCGGTAATCTACCTGTATTCGCGCATCAAATCATCAATAAGAAAGTGATACTCATCAGAATTGCTTTCAAAGTAAGAATACACGAACTGCATGGTCTTATTAATATTAGTGGCTAGACGAAATCCCGTTGTTTTCTTTTTCTTCTTGTTGGCCTGGGCAATTTCTTTTGTCAGGAAAGGTGGTACCGTGCTTCTTCGGTGACCAAATCCTTGTTATCAAAGTGTGTTATTTTTCGACCCCATTCATATTGACGGTTTTCATTCGCTTTACTGATGGTTCCAAGGAAAATTTCATAAATAAAAATAAAATTAAAAACTAATAATAATTATTACTATTTGGTTTATATTATTATTATTGTTATAAAAATAAGAAACGAATATCATTTTATTCTATTGGAAAGCTTTCGATTTAAGTAAAAATCGTATTAGTGGGCAGAAAAAAAATATTCCAATTTTGTGTGTGTTTTGGTAACCAAAACTATTCCCGGAGTATTTCGAGGTGGAAAACTTAGTTTTTTTACTAATAACAATACAAACAAAATAAAAAATAAAATCTTCTACCTCACCTTTTGCAACGTAAAATGGCTTATTGGCTGCACTGTAAGAGAATTTTACCGATTAGGCGTCGGAACTTATGAGTAAAGTTACGAGGGAATTTACTGTAATATTGAATCGTGAGTGTCGTCAGTGTAATAGAAAAAAATATTTTTAATATGTTTCACGTACTTTTGGGGCCATTCTCCCGGAAAAGTAGTATTTTATTGTTTCAGAATTCGTAACTCCTTCCCAATTAAATGCAACTTTTATTCGGGAAAAGCAAAAGAATAAAACGAACCATCTCATCTCTGCAACTTCTGCTAATATTGCGATCATTGAAACTCGTGTGACATCCTCTGGCATCTGTCGCAGTAGTAAACAAAGCATCTCGTCCTTGCGCGCGCAGAAACGTAATATCTCTGCTGTTGAGCTCGCTTGCCGCCACTACACGTCAAAGACTGCGCTGTCATACAGAGCACGCCGGCAACCTCTACTCTAGGCCCGGCGGGTGGCACGGATGGCGGGCAGGATCCAACAGAGGGACCACTTCCATAAAGTGCTACACTTCGCGGCTACATGAACATATTTCCCATCCTCTGAAAGGGTAGTGGTAGTTTTCAAGGCAGTGTGGCAGTGTCTGTATTTACATGTGCTTGGCTTGGTTAGAGAGATAGCTAGTGTGAGCGACTGTAGAGTTCATACTTTTCACGAAAAAATCTCCAAGGGAAATTGGAAGAGAGAAAATTGTCGAAAGCTTTTCAAGCCCAATAGATTTTAGTTGGTTGATTGGTTAGTGATTACGAGCGCGTCAACAGCTTTGGCAATTAGTCCCGTAAGTGTAATGCATGTTTTCTCGGGAGATAGCGGTGATCTTCCCCCCACTGGATGGCGAAATCCGGCGCCGACCTACCGTCGGCTAGCGGGGTTTCCCCCTAACCAGAACTCTTTCACCGGCGGGGCACCGCTCCAGCCGGGACAAGCTCTAAGCTCCCGACCGGTCTCCCGGAATGTGTGGTAGTGTAGTGCATGTTAGTGTAAGTGTGTGTGAGTAAGGTGAGAGGATAGAACAAGGAAGATGAAGAAAAGACCGTGCGCGGTCCGTGGCCCGTTTGTTAGGGTACTGCTCCGGTATTGGCCTGGTATTGATCGGAAAAAACACGAAAAACCACCGATCAGAGCAGCCGGTCTCTAGAATTTTTCTTCAGACAACGACTGAATTCGACCTAGCTGAAAAGTTAGTGTCAAACCTAGCCCCCGCACAGAAGCTGTCGGGGCATTTGCAGCAATGATCAATGTTTCACTACTTATTATATACAAACTAATGCTGCTACAGCATATACTTTGGCACATTAGCACCGGTAACATAATATTATAATACTGCAATTTCTGTTCATAATAACACATCTCAGCCATTACTTGTAAAATGTATTACCAATCATAGCGCGTAAGGAAACTAAATATTTAAAAGCTAATGAATCAACAGAAATTCAACAACCCAAAACAGCGAGACAAAGTCGAATGCTTTTCAAGTCCAAAACAAATTCGTCTGCAAAAAATTTCAGTTCTGAAAGAATGTTGTTCACAAGAAAATTGTTCAAAACTAGTTATTTGCGAGGTAGAACTAGTTTCAATTGTAGTAATGCATGTGCATTTATTAAAAGCATTATAAAAATTGCAGGTAAACTTACAATTAGCTTCCGAAATGTTTTCGCATAAAAAATAATTGTGATGCTTCAACAGCACATAAATTTCTGGAACATTTTTAACTATTACGTAGTATTAAATTATTGGCAATTGTATCCTACTAATCCTTCATCTATCTAATGAAATTGAGATATCATGCAGCATTACAAGACTCTCTCTATACCGCGACTAGTATTCAAGAAAGTAAAAAGAGAGTAAAATGCACACTAAAGAGGTACTCGTATTGTATGATGATAAACGTAAACCAGACAAATAAAAATTAACGAGTAGATATTACACAGACTTTCAGTAAGAAAACTCAAAATTCTTTTCATGAAAATTCACCTTCGTTTTCCTATAAGAGTAAAAATAACAGAGGACCAAATAATAAACCAAATTCTTTTTGTAAAATGATTTATGTAAAATTCACGCATCTGAATGAATTTCATAACTTAATTTTCGTAATCGTATAAAAATAAATCTTTTATGCAATTTACGCATTGTATACATTCTCCTCTGTGTAACAGTAAGAGAAATTTCTTGTGATCCTACATCTGAACGAAATCAACAAAGGACCAGAAAAAGAGAGTTAAAGCAATCCTTTGAGAGGTGTAAAGCTCATTTTTAGCAGTTGTCGGTGCTTTATAATAAGATGCAACTGGATTCTCACACGGGAAACTTCGAGTACAAAGAGAACTTGTTACTCTGAGACTACATCGAGAACAAAGTGTCCCACACCCTTCTGGGCAGTGAAGAGAAAGTCTGAAACGTGGATGTGGGTGGGACTGCAAGGGTAGTTGTTTATCCAGGAGACGAAGGGAGTTACGGAGATACGAATGCAATAGCAAGCCGAGATAATATGAATTTAACGTGAATAAAAAAGTAGAGGTGGATTAATACACTGTGTTTCTCTATGTTTGAATAATGAGCTTTTTACATGGAATGCAATTTTCTTCCGTGTCTCCAATTTCTAAAGAACGCGATAAGAGGGATCTCTTGTGTCAGGAACAAATAGAACTGTCCTGCACCGGACTCCGATAAAAAATGTACTGGATTGTCTCGTCTCTCGGACGCTGGGCCACGGAGGGTGTGGCTGCTGGATGGACGCGGAAGGGAGCGAAACGGAAGAAAAGGATGCGGGGCGAGAGGTGGGGGAGGGCGAATAAAATTGTGGGAGAGAGCGAGGCGGAGGCGAAGGCGACGGCACAGGTGGAAAAGAGGGTGGTTGCAAGGGTGGTACAATGATAAGTGAAGGAGTGAGGGCGCAGGGAAGGGTGGAGTGGGAGAGAGTAAGACGGAGGGGAGAGAGGCTTACAAATGCAATGGAACAGATGGGAAAGAAGGTGGTTGCAAGGATGGGGCCTAAAAAGGAAGACGAAGGCGATAGCAAAGGTGGGAACGAGAGCGGTTGCACGGGTGGGGAAAGGTTGAAGACAGGGATGAGGTAGACATTGGGAGTGGAGATAGGTGAGGAGTGGGTGTGGGGTCGAGAGAGAGGGTGAGGGTGGTGGTGGGAATGAGAGGGATGATGGATCTTTACCTCACGAAGGGTTGGAACTGGACACGCCGCAATGGCGGGATTAGAGGGGGTGATAGAAGCAAGGAAGAGGGCGAGAACGGAGGAAAGTTGGGTGAGGTCTTACTGGAATAATAGAGGCCAATTTTAATCACTCCTCCTTGTTGATCTCCACGAAGTACTCGTGGAGTTGTGTTTTCATATACTAACCACAAAATATTTTCCACCCGTTTTGATTTCTGTTAATATACACAATTTAATCGCTAGTCGTCAAAAAGATATAAGGACCTTGATCACATAATTTCGCACAAAACGACAAAGAGAGAACTTGAGTTATCTTTAAAGAATACTGACGCAAGCGACAAAAATCCAGGCACATTTAAAAATACTAGTAGTGCTAATAAATGGCACAGACTTTTTCGTAGTAAAATTGTCTAATTTTGTTGGTGTGGGCTAGCTTTATATTCTTGCCCCTATCTTCTTGGCGGCTGCCCTCTATCGTCGCCCTAAGTACCATTTTTAAAAACAATTGCTCAATTTTCCGGTTTCCTAATAGTAGATTTGAAATATTAAAAAAAGAGTAAAACCTCATCCTATATGAAAATTTTCGTTGAAAAATTTGAAGCTTTTTTTAAGAAATAATCGTTTACGCTCTAGTGTAAATGCGAAATTTGAAGCTCTTTTTCATAGGAATATTTTTTTTTTCAAAAAACTTCATTTGAAGAACTTTCACTCACAAATGCAATAATGTATACAAATCGCTGGAAATGTCCATATAAACGGCATGAGAGATATTTGCGTAGTTTTTAAAAAACAAAGGAATACATCAAAAGTAATTCCAAGTCATCTTAAACAGTGCAATGAGCGCTATCCATACGAAAAGTTTGAAGAAAAACTTTGGAGCCGTTTTGGAGAAAATTTTGTTTCTGTTATTTTTTAATATTGCACATATTGCACGCAATATAAGTACTAAAAGTTTCAAAAACTATCATAATTTTCAAGAAAATGCACACGATTGTAAATAACTAATTATGGCCAACAAATTTATTTGAGGGAAAAATTTGTATCTTTAATTTTGTAGTTGTAGGAAGACGCCGAAAAATATTCAAACTTTTCAAATTTTCGAAAATTCAGAGTTAAACCTCAAAATCGGAAAATGCCACCATTATAAGTATTTTACTCTATTCTTACAAGGAATTAAAAAAATTGTAGCCTGTTTTGAGAAAATATTGAAATTGTCCCAGGGTTTCATGTAAAGAATCCCCAATATTAAAGAATGTTTTTCAAAATCTCAATAATTCGACCCGAGCCAGATGGATAGAGGTTTCTTCAATTTCGAAAAAATCCCACGAATGGTTTTGGCGCTAGTGGTATTCACAGTCGGACGAACAGACTGACGAACTGACAGACGGACAGACGTTTTGAAAAAATACTCTTTTGTAAAATGGGATCCCAACACGTGTATTTCCGTTGAAATCTCGAAATCGATTTTCCGCAGCATTACATAAGTTTCTCTATACTGTGAATGTTACTCCGTATATACGTACGTATACGAGAAAGTTACAAGCAGTAGTATCGATGATATCAACAACAGAAGTGATATGAAAGAAAAGTCGCATTGTGAAAAGGTGAGATGTAGCAACGTTTAAAGCGAAAGC
This sequence comes from Teleogryllus occipitalis, assembly GCA_011170035.1. Lineage (NCBI taxonomy): Eukaryota > Metazoa > Arthropoda > Insecta > Orthoptera > Gryllidae > Teleogryllus > Teleogryllus occipitalis. Next base: position 31,131 of record BLKR01000537.1, on the reverse strand, counting down.
CAATGGAAAATCGGTGGCGCGATGGTGGAGCGCTGAAGTGTGAAGCAGTGGAAGGGGTGATGGCAACCGAAGATGAAAGCAAACACTTCGATCGAGAGCCTGGTGAATGTTTTGCCACTTTATTAACACTCCCTCAGAGACTACATGTCCTGTTATCACGTGATACAAGAGAAGGATGTGTGAAGAGAATACAATCCACACAAGAGTTTGGAATGTTGGACGTGGCATTCCAATGCTGTCAGAAGGGTGTGCATCTGTTCTATGTTTAACAGGAACGAGATATTTGTATTCTACAGAAAATTCACGCAGGTCCTTATAATGAATCATTGAGAATCAGATTTTTTCAGTATCAGATGAACAGTATGGGTGGGCAATCGAGGAATAAAACCGTTTCTAGAGGTTTATTTACAATATTAAAACAATGATTTAAAGCTATAAATGGTGGAATATTAAGTCCGATTCAGAAAAACAACTGGAGAAGCTGCTAAACACATATACGCGTGCCTCCTTTCGTGTCCTCGACAATAATAAAGATTATTATTATTATTATTATTATTATTATTATTATTATTATTATTATTATTATTATTATTATTATTATTATTATACACAATTAAGTTGATTCTGTCGCTCTCTCCTACGAGAGAACCACTGAACCAAATTCGGCGATTTTAGTACTAGTTGAAACCTCTTTCTGAGTTATTTAAGCTTCGAAACTCCCAATTCACCTTTACTTGTAAACCACTTCGTCGCAAAATACATAATTATTGAGGTATGTTGCAGATTATTATGTTGTACTACCTTATGCTTCTTTCTAATCAACGCCATCAGGATGCGTTGCTTTTACTATTTGGTCAACTGGCGACAATGAAGATATTGAAACTGCATGAAATGTCTTTTTTGCATTATTGCAAAGATAAGTCAACATTGTTTCCATTCCATTTCTTCATAAATATTTGGCAGCCCAATATAAAACTTATTAGTTTAACTTAAGTTTGTGTATTTGAAGGAATGAGGATTTTGTGATAAAGTTATGAAGTTAAGTAAGTACTCTGTATTTTTCATCAGTGTTCCCAACTTGCTATTTCCAAAGTGATGAAGTTTCCATCTTGTTTCAAAATATAATAATATTGGTCTATGTACAAGAATCGTTAAAAAATGAAGGATATGGGATAAAGTGGATTTTATGAACTTGCATTCCTTTGTGATGAAATGAATTCTGTGCTTTTATGTCTTGCTTTTCAGTTAATTCGAATGTAATTAAACAATTAGTTACAATTATAGTTGAGAAGAGAAGATTTTTTAAACATCCACATACACTTTTGGAACACAATTATTTAGAACATATGGTCATTAAACAATTCGGTAGTCAGAAAATATTTCATGTTACATTTAACAATATTCGGTTGTAATTTTGCTAAACTGATTATATATTTTGTACTTAAACGTACTACGTGGTCAGCGGCTAATGAAATAAAACATATCTTCCGTAATATTAATTTTCACCTATGTTACTTTGAAACATTCAATTTAAATACCTCATCATTGACAATACTGATAGAAATAAATGGTATTTAGAGAGATTGCAGAAAAGTCAGGGCAATGTCTGTGATCTTTGTTTCTACTGAAAAAGTGCAAATAAAATTATTAAACACCGTACTGTCAAATGAAAATTCAGATTACTCGGATATTGAAGCTAGTAAGAACATGATTGCCGGCGAGGATAGCGGAGGTCGCTAAGGCTAAACGGCCGTAGCTGCCTCGGCATCAATGGTCGCGGATTCGAATCCCACCTCGGCTACGGTTGTTTGTATGTGTGTTCATGTTGTCCATACGGGATCTTCCTAAAGTTAAAACAATCACAACGGTCGCAATATTGTGACCGTCCGTTTTCTTAGACTTCGAAAACGTGTCACATGCGACCTAAGAGAGCGAGGGAAAGGAGTATTTTGAACGCGCGCCAACGCGGAGGAATATTAGGAATGCTAACTGGAAATTAGATCAAGAGAGACCGCCACAATAGACCGAGGGCGAGACCGGTAGTCAGATGAAAGAAAAAGTTCTTTCTGAGGTTAGCAGCTGAACTGGGCAGACGTATTGAAAACGGCACGCCAGGAATTGATATTGCAGCGGACTTCAGATTTGCAACTTTTAGAAAAACTCTTCAGGAAGATAAGAAGAGGTAAATATTCTATTGTAAATTGATTTAAACGTAATCTTAGAAGAAAGATAATAAGAGACGTTATGAATTTATAATAGGAGAATTAGGGAGAGGAGTTTTGAATAGATGGCAGTAATTAATAGTTGCATTCATTTCTCTTTCCAGTTTTTTTACTTCTTTTATATATATACATATATATATACATATATATATACATATATATACATATATATACATATATATACATATATATACATATATATACATATATATACATATATATACATATATATACATATATATACATATATATACATATATATACATATATATATATACATATATATTTCTTTTTTGTGATGAACCCGACCTGCCGCATACGGCAAGTTTGGGTCCGGCCGACCAGCAATGGCCTCATTGCAATATATATATATATATATATATATATATATATATATATATATATATATATATATATATATATATATATATATATATGCATGCTCTCTTAAAGTTTGTGCTCGTATAAAAGAGGGCGATCTCTGGATCCATTTCAATTCTGAATATCCAGTTGGTCATTAATCATAATCGGAAATTAAGTAAAATTCATATGAGAGTACGCAAGAATATAAACCTTGAACGAGACGAAGAACGCGTTTCTGGTGGGCAACTGCGTTCTCAACCCGAGGCTCCGACGCTTCAAGGCCGAAAACAGCTCCGAGGGAAGGTGTAGAAGAAAGCACAGCTGACTTCCCGACGCGGCCGAGAAGACAATAAAGTAAGGTCGTACTAAATGAACTGTTTTTGTAGGGATAGGAGTAATTCATTTTAATCAGAAAGCTTATTCTGTATCCGTCACGTAGAAAGAAAGGGAGGGTAACTTATTTGCCATGCTTAAAAGATAAAGAAGTAAAAATACAGTTGTTTCCGACTTCTAATACGTGAGAACAGAATCAATCTTTTCTTTTAAAAGGATTCGGAGATCTGATATTGTAATTTAGTGATTAAGAGTCTGTGTAAGAGACGAATTATAATAGTAATCATTCTCTGGATTTCAGAGAGAGAGAGAGAGAGAGTTTCATTTTTGTGAAAGCAATGTTAAGTCAGAAGTACTAGTTTTGATTTTCAATGTGTTTTTTCTTTCATTTTTGTATAAAGTAATATTTTAACGATTCTCAGAACTTCTGAAAGTGTGTGTGTGTTAAAAAATTGGGTTGTAAAGAAGAGTAAGGAATTGTGTATCGAGTTATTAGTGTGTGTGTGGGTTTTTCTTACAGACAGTCAAGAGTATTCTGTATTTGATTTTTCTGTGTGCCATTTTATGTATCAGTCACAGCAGCAAATATTTCTAGAATATACTGAATAAAGTGAAAAGTGATTCTAACTCGAGTTGTGTGTAATTTTGCATCCAATCCAAAATGATCTTTACGACCCGCCCCCCCTTTTCTTTTTTTATTTATTGTGTCCACACTGGGACGTCTTACTGAGCTAGCTGACCATCTGGCGAATTGTGTTCGCCACCCCCCAAGACGTCTCAGGTCGGGTGCTGACCTTACGGCTTGTAACCGGACGTGTGGCTCGCAATATGACCAAATTGTTGAAAAGTGACCTTAAAAAAGATTAGTTTTGTAAAAGCTTATGAGGTTTTTGTCTGCTATTTGTATTGATTTTAACGGTGTTATAGAAAATAACCCAGCATATTTAAGTACAAGTATGTTCCTTTGTGTTTGTTTTATTTCTGTGAATTTGCAAAGGGCAGGCAAAAGATTGCTGACGTTGGGCCAAGAGAGACTGAAGAGAAAGAGAAAAATGAATAAGAGCCTAAAAACACAAAAGGAAATGATAACATTTATTTACAGGAGAGCCAGATTACATTCATTACAATACTCAGAACAGAAGCAAACAGTGTGGAAGTTCTTTTAGGTAAACAATGCATTATAAATTAATACTCGAATGAAAATCGTTTTCCTAGTAGTGGTTTTAGAAGTGGTTATAGAAATTTGAGCAAAAAAATTCCTGTAATAGTTGAGAGTTGTGTGCGAATAAATTGTGTTGATTTCTAACACTTTTTTGCAGTTCTGAAATCTGTACTTGCAACCACTTTATGTGCTATTGCTTCCATAAAAATATATGAAGCCCATCAAATCAGTTACTTCATTAGCAATATTAGCAAATATTATGCCAAGAGAAGTTTGAATGATTCTTTATTTGAAGTTGTCAGTTTTGGTATTCAAGAACTTACACCATATTCTACCCTGCGCTCAGCCTGTGTTCCGCCTTGCAAATGTCGAAGTCAATGTGCTTTTAATGAAGGAGTCAGATATGCAATTATTTTGTTTTTAAGTTTAAGTATTTTTTATTTCATAATGGTTATTCTCACGATTCTTCAGACCCAGATAAATGAGGTGCAGTAGGTAATGCATATAAATGTAAGTATTTTGTAATTTAAATGATATGAAACAAATCAGCAACAGATGGAATGAAGAAACTAATTTTTGCTACATGGCAAGGTACGCTAAAAGATAGAAGAACCACAAACACATGAACTTGACGAGTTTCAAACAAACGTATTGTACTTGGTATTGTCCTATGATTAACAATATTAAAACGTTTTTCGTTGCATTCTTTTTTTAAAGGAGTTTGTTGATACGATCGAGCAGTTACGTTATACCTTAGGTCAGTATTAGCGAATGCAGCCTACCGCATTTTCCTCAAATTTTATTTTCAGAATACATAATTTGCGCTACGAACAATTAAAATAAAATACTTTGAGATTGGGGTCTCAGTTTACTAATTTGTACTCGCTAATATTACGTAACAGCAAATGTAAAATTCTAAATATTTTCAGAAAATATTACGTAATTGCTATAAATTCTAAGAAATGAACAGGAAGATTAATTAAAACAATTATTGAGAAATACGCACGAGAATAACATTAATAATAAAGAGTGGAATAAACGTTAAAGCCTTGCATAACATTCGATATATATTTATATGAAATTATAAAATATAATTTACTGGTGGTATTATAGTGGTTCATCAATCTGACCAAATTAATACAACCTGACTAGGTAAGTAACATATCTAAGGGCATAATCAAGCTATAAATGTATTACTGATTTTCATAAACATTTGAAGAAGGTAATGAAGGGTCAGGTAAGAAAGATGATAACACTCGCAATATTAAAATAAAGTTTGGTTCCTACGGACTGATATCCAGTCGCTCTCAAGTAATTCAATATTCAAACAAATAGGTGATTCACGGCTGTTTTAATTTTTATGGAATACTTTGGAGTCCTTGAACCAAATAGCTCTCCCAAATCGAAAGCATTTCGTTGCGTGTGAACATGTTTTCAACTCAAAGTATTTACAAAATATCAACATTTCCTAATTACAATGTATCTCTAATTGGACTCTCAACAATTTCACTAGGGACTGATTGAAACTATTCATAAATTTAAATAGGTTTCCAACAGAACCATCACCACAACGCATGCTGTATGACAAGACCACCCCCTCCACTTGTGCCATCTTCAGTTCGCATGCAAAACTTGGTCACCTGTGGCACGGTGTTCTGGCCGTATCTCCGTGTCGCCATCTGGACGCGTCACCCGTGCCTAACATGTCACGCGTCGCTAGTTGTGTACACGATATCAGCCTACGAACCTCCACGCACTGCGTGTCCTCGAGCGACGGCGATAATCGATTGACCGTCACCTGGTGATCCGGTCTCAAAGCACGCTGCTCGACGCTTGGTCCATGCAGCTTTAAAAGCTATGCAACGAGATATTCTTTTCTTTCTAGGGCTTTTATTTGGACGACAGCTAGTTATCCTTTACGTCCGGATGGGACGCGTATCTGACCATCGACCCTACACTAGACACCAACACACTTAGCGGGCTCTTCTGATCTAGGATCAGCAGAACGCGAGGCACTCCGTGACAACACATACATGAGAGACCAGATGATCGTTAATTGTTAATGATTCCGGGAGCATCAACGGTTAAGGTCCCGTAAGTGTAGTGTATGTTTTCCTAAGGAGATGGCGGTTATCTTCCCCCCCTGGATAGTGAGGTACAGCGCCGACCTACCGTCAGATAGCGGGGTTTTTACCAATTACGTATCTCCGATCAGTGGGGCACCGCTCCAGCCCGGACAAGTTCTAAGCTCCCGACCGGTCTCCCGGCAAGTGTGGTAGTGTAGGGTACGATAGTGTAAGTGTATGTGAGTAAGGGAGAGGATAGGACGAGGAAGAGGAAGGAAAGATCGCGCGCGGTCCTTGGCCCGTTTGTTAGGGTACTGCTCCAGAATTCTGCTGTCGATCGGAGAAACCACGGAAAGCTACCAAATAGAGGAGCCGGCAGCTAGAATTCTCCTCCAGACATCGTGAGAAACGGACAAACAACCATGCCCAAGGCAGGACTCGAACCCGCGATCCTTCTAACTGAAGCAATGAGTCGGTACTCTGTCTTAGCCACCTCGGCCATCCAGGTTAGCGCGGCGCAACGAGATTTCCCAGGTAAAAATTAGATTCTTAGTATTATATTTCTGTTTATTTTAGTGTCCTTTCTTTTTCCCTTTATCTTTCTTACATCCTTTTACCTTTACGTGGATTCAGCTACGAGTAAGCAATACGTCTTAATGCCATCATCAAACATTTTAATACTCGAATCAATACAAATACATACATCACTTCGTAGTTTCAAAATACTGTTACGAAAAGAAATGTAAATATCTATTACACGAACAAGAACATTTTAGTCCAATGTACACATACAAATATATACATACATACTATTGTAATGTAACCCATGAGGGGGATCCCCCCAAGAGGGGGATTTCCTCATGTTCTTATAGAATATTTTATTTTACGTGTGGCCAGGAGAAGGCCCAGGAATTCCCCTTTTTGCGTGATAGGGTGGTTTTATAACTCATAACTAGAGAACGGATTTTTATGTAATTACATATTTTTCGTCTTTGTACTTACTGTTTTCTGAACTGCAATTTTGGTGAATCGTCGCTGTCCTAACACAATATCAAATTTTTTCGTTATATATTTTTACATATTTAGCACTATATTACATATTTTATATATTTTGATATTTCCATAAAATATTTTTTTATTCTATTAATTTTCTTCAATTTTATTACACATGTTTAAATTAAGAATTTTAAAGAAGTATTTAAAAAAATATTTTTCCCCTACGTCATTACTCAGTGGCTGTCGATTCGAGGTGCATTACGTGAAGTCGCGGTCCGATATTCTCAGTCAGGGGCGCTCTGTTTCAGCTAACCCACTGACGGGAAGTGCGTTACAGCTACTGACATTATTTTCCCCTTTAGTTGCGAAAAGTATCACTGACGCCGCGTTCCCTGACCTTTAACACTAATTTCGAACAAACATTGGCGATCGCCGACGTGTCACACTTCGATGAGAATGCTGAATGCTGCAGTTTGCTGGTCGTAGATATCGCCAGTTTATGAGGTGGCTTTTTTGCGTCTAGTCTGGATGGTGATCTACGGTCCTAGATAGCAATAGACGAAGCTTACTACTGACGCGAAAGTTGTATGGTGCAAAGTGTGAATAAACGTGGACTAGCCAAATAATTTTTAAAAGTATTGAAATTTTTTGAAAATTTGTTTAGGAAATATTTGATAAATATAATTTCGAATTATGTAAATGTGTTTTACAATTAGTGTATTTTAATACTACATATTTTATCCAATTTTACATATTCTTACTGTGTTCGTTAAATATTTATGTACATATTTTGACGTTTCGTAGTATATATTTTTCCGGTCTCTACTCATAACTATGCAAGGATTGCTGTCGCACCCGTTTTAATTGTCAAGGTGCTAAGGCTGCACGCGAGATGTGGCAGCACAGTGATGCAACCAGTGACGAACTCCGACCACACAGTAAGGAAATATCTTCATTAACGGACACCAGTCGCTAACTCCGACATGTAGAATGGAACCAGGATCTCACATCCCTTGGTCTCAGTATTAGAGAGCACTTTCAGCCGCGAGAAAATACTTCTAAATCTAGCGACCAGACCGAGGCGACGTGTTCGCGCTTTGCTGCGCAGCCAGCGACTTGAGATATGTTTCTCAATGTATGTTGATGCGGTGGATTCGAAAATGACGTCAGAATTGCGCTACTTGCTCCAGATTTTTAATCGCAAAAAACTAACCTCAAATTTATAATCAACAATTTCCTATATATATATATATATATATATATATATATATATATATATATATATATATATAGTAGGTGTAGTAATGATGATGAGCATGCGAATGAATGATTTTACAAGAATTATTACAAATTTTGACAGTTATTACAGATTTCTATCCTAATTGAAGTTATCACAAGAAAAAAAAAGACTATTAATTTGTCGCTGCAATAACGTGCCGTATTGGTCGTATCTACGCTCTTAGCTTTCTTCGTTATAATCTTTCCGCACCTCGTCGAGGAAAAGGAGCTGACGGGGACCCGAATACAGGTCATTCACAACGGACTTACCATAGATTAAAGAGGTATAATCCTTTACTCTATGGTCTTCCTGTTGTTGACATGATGACTTCGTTCCTGGCAGGTGAGCACCGGCGCAGCCTGCAGCGCAGCGGGCGGCGGTGGGAGGCTGACGTACCTCTGACGTCGCTCCCTCCTGCCGAACGACAGCGCGTGACCGTAGGACCCACTGTGACGTCGCCGATGTCATGCTAACGTGACGATGAGCTGTATTCGCTCCCCGAATCAAAGTGAGCGGTCACATGTTACAGTGAACTCAAGGGATGGATTTCTACGCACAAGTTTAATGCCCAAATTAAACAACGTAAATGCGTCTTTGAGACATTACTGGTTCCACGTGTGGATTCGAGAAGCTAGTCACTACGAGTGCTTCTTCAAAACCCAAACTCTATTGTAGAAGTTCATCTACCGAACACAAAGTCGTAAGTGAGAATTTTTGAAGTCACGTTTGAGATACAAGTTAGAAGTATGAACTCAGTAACAGCTCGAATAGAAAATCAATATTTCTTCTTGATTGTCAATATATGTTTACAAATAAAAGTATCCAAAGTTTTTATGACTTCAACACTACATTCAAACTTTGAATGGAGTGTCTGTTCGTAACGGTTAGTGATGTGGTATCAACTGAGTGAGACTGAGGTATTTCATAATGTTTCCTGGAATGTTCTGCTGCAGAGATAATTCAATGGGATAGTATTCCCTCACTAAGTTTCTGTGCCCCATTAGTTCAGCACCTGATGATGTAACAATACGAGTTACGAAACGTTGTGCAATTGCTGAAATAAATAAATGATTGTTATAAAAACTTTGGATACTTTTATTTGTAAGCTTGAAAAGAAATTAATTGAGAAGTGCCAAGTTGGTAGTTCGAGCTGGGAGTGTTTTGGAGCCTCACACGCGACAAAACGAAGACTCTGGTCCTAGTGCTTCACCCTGATTGCTTAAAATTATCTATCGGGAACGGTGGCGAATCGAACGGTAGCACTTGAAACAATGGTGCGCTGGCTCATGTGACACACAAAAAATTACCTTTGCATTTTTGGTGCGAAAGTTACTGCACGGCCCCATGCGGGGGGAGGGGGTGTACGTCATGCTCGCGGTCGGTGGAATGCACTGCAGCTGCGTCCTCAATCTTCGAAATTATTTTTTGACCGAAAAACCGCTTGGACGAGGCGATGTGTGCGTTGAGAATTGCTGACCCCTGCAATTTTATGAGGGGGTCGAATGGTCGCTCTTTCGCACGGGTGTCCATGACAAATCGCGGTGCCATACGAAGCCCCGCGCAAATGTAAAGAGTACAGCTCCCTGTTCCATCAAACCAGAATTACAAATAAATACCCCTACCATTCATTTCTCATCAAATTCGCCGAATTGGAACCTGATTAGAGGACCCACTATGGATTCCTCTCCCATTGTAATAGTCATAAGTTAATTGTAAGTTAATTATAAGTTAATTTTAAGTTAGTTAATAAGAAATCAATACATATGTTAAGTTGTTAACAACTAATCTATGTACCTGCCATCAAAACCAATAAATTGAAAAAACAAAACAAAAAACAGCTCCCTGTTAACTGCCTCTGTTAACCCCATTCGCGAGAGCCAGCGGCGCGAGCTTTAGTGGGGACGTTTTTTTACCGCTGGCGCTGTGCAGGGTGGGTCCATCTAAAAAACAAAAACAAAATAAAACAAGGCGGCTGTATTTTGAAACTATTTCGCGGCAACCCGATGCGGCGTGGGCACATGGCAGTCCTTGAAGGAGGGTCATAAACTATACGCCCGCGCAGTCGAGGCGGCTGGGTGGCGGTCGGAGGGAAGATGTCTTTAGCAACATTCGGTCGGTGGAGTTCGCAAACCCTCCACTTTCTTTACTTTTACTACAAGGACGAATTTATTTAATTGACTGGGAGTTTTGTTTTTAATTTATTATTATCCTTGTTCGATTACAGACAGAATCTTTCAAGATATTGAATACATATATATATATAACTATTTCAAGTAATAAACAATCTATATACAAATTAACTAGATGCAACGATTTAACTATGTTCATAAATACTGAGAGATACCCTTACAGGGACCTCTAACATCTTGTTTTAATTAGTTAAATACATTTTTTTTATTTTTGAGAAACAAAACAATGATATAGTATATTGGCAGTAGTATAATATTCTTTATATATAGTAGTCAAATTATGGAGGTTGTAGTAAATCTTTTGAAAATTTAAATTTAATTCTTGAATATGTTGAAGATGTTTTTCCTAGTTTAAATCGTTCATAGGCTGGACTAGAGTGTAAGGATGAGTAGAAATTTTTTGAGATTTTTAGTATCCATATTTTTATGTTTTCAATTGCGAGTTCTTTGTATAACTGTTCATTTCTTATAAACCATGGTGCATTAACTGACCATCAATTGATTGACTGGGAGTGACACCAAATTTTAGGAAGTAAACCACCATCAAACTGGCAAGTACTACCCGTGCTATTTTATAATTTTTCGTGGGGTAAAACTGCCTCTGAGTGAAAGTGAAAATTTAGTAGTAAGAGAATGTCTCATTTTTGGGAGAAGGCCAGGATTCCTACAAGAGCAACTCCTCATTGTTTAGGAAAAAGGATAAAGATGTACTCTTTTCGACGCAATCTTAAAAAAAATCCAATCATTCGTCCGACACGCAGAAGAACATGAACGTAAGTTTATTTCAGACTTAAATAATTTATTTGATATTGCTCACGCGAATGCTTTAGAAATTATAAAAATTAAACAAGATAAAACGTTCTTACAGACACTAAGAGAGCCGGGGCGAAGGGGATGTCTTGGGGGGTGTCGATATGAAGCTAGCAAAGTGTGAAGAAAGGAAGAATGGATCAAATATTCCTTTAGAATCGTTTGCTGTTGATTTTGAAATAAAAATAAGAAATAACGAAAACATGTTTGAAAATGTAGACAAACATGGCCCCTTCGGTGGCTTTCTGAACTTTGTTGTGCCGATGGCTGCGCTACCTACGCCGACCGAGATCCGTCATTTCCATTTAGATCGGGGACCTCCGGGTTAAGCTGCGGCTTAAAAGCGACGGGGCTGGCGGAGATTGCGGCAGGCTGCAAAACGCGGCTGGGACTCAGGGCGTCCGGAGGAGCTGAAGCAGAAAAAGGGCGAGGATAAGTAGGAGAGGAGGGGAAGTGAGGAGAGGAGGGGAAGTGGAGCGAGAGGGGGAGTGAAGAGAGGTGGAGAAGTGAGGCGAGAGGGAAAGTGAAGAGAGGAGGGGAAGTGAGGAGAGGAGGGAATGTGTAGGGAGGAGATGAAATGAGGAGAGGAGGGGAAGTGTAGAGAGGAGATGAAGTGAGGAGAGGAGATGAAGTGAGGTGAAGAGGGGAAGTGGAGCGAGAGGGGGAGTGAAGAAAGGAGGGGAAGTGAGGAGAGGAGGGGAAGTGAGGAGAGGAGGGGAAGTGAGGAGAGGAGGGGAAGTGAGGAGAGGAGGGGAAGTGGAGCGAGAGGGGGAGTGAAGAGAGGAGGGGAAGTGAGGCGAGAGGGATAGTGAAGAGAGGTGGGGAAGTGAGGAGAGGAGGGGAAGTGTAGAGAGGAGAGGAAGTGAGAAGAGGAGGAGAAGTGAGGCGAAGAGAAGAGGGTAGGTGAGGCGAGCAGAGGAGGTGATATGATGCGAGGAGAAGAGGGGGAGTGAGGCGAAGCTTGGTGACCTTGACTGAGGAACGGACTCACGGAACCGTCGCGGGGAAGCGAGGTGGAGAGGGTGAGCGAGGTACACGTGGCACGGGGAGTAGGCACAGCGGTGATGTGTGATGAGTAGGGGAGGCACCTTAGAGAGGCGGGCGGGGAGGGGAGGTACGCCGGGCGTGGCGGGAACGCATGGCGGAGAAGTGTGGTGGGCGGAGAAATCGTGCCGTGCTGAGGTGAGGAAGTCATGGACGTGAGGCGGGGTGGATCAAATGAGGCTGGGAAGAGTATGCTGACGGCACGATAGGGGTTGGAGGGATTGTATGGTGGGGCTTGGCAGGGACATGATATGAGGCAAGAGTATCGTGGTAAGGCTGGAAGTTCTGCCATGAAGAGAGGGTGGGGTGAGCGGGTCGTGGAGGGGAGGCGTGGAGAGGAGGGGAAGACACGACGGAGGTGAACTGGAGGCGAGGTAAATCGAGTAGGGTGCTGGATCGGGGAAGTCGTAGAGGGGAGTCTTGGCAGGAAGGAAATGGCATGGAGAGGAAGCATGTTGGGCTGATGATGAAGATTAATTGTTGGTGATTACGAGCGCATCAACTGCTAAGGTCATCAATTCCGTAGGTGTAGTCCATAGTTTTCCTCGGGAGTTGGAGGTGATCTTCCCCCACTGTATGGTGAGATCCGACGCCGACCTACCATCGACTAACAGGGTTTCCCGCTACCAGGTACCTCCAACCAGCAGGGTAACGTCCCATTCGGGACAAGGTTTAAGCACCGGACCGATCTCCCGGCATGTGTAGTAGTGTAGTGCTCTGAACCACCTCTCCCGGTGAAAGCGTGGTGGGGCAAGAAAGGTGTGGTGGCGAAGATAGTAGAAGCGGGGAAGGCGCGAGGGAGAATTGGAGAAGGTGCGGGGCATGCGAGCAGAGGGGATGGGGAGGGATGAGTCGGGGACGCTTGGCGAAAGAACAGGCAAAGCCGAGCGGAGAGGCACGGCGTGGGAGGAACAGGGGGCCGGCGAGGCATAGAGGTGGGCAGCTGCTGGAATGAACCCGTCGCTGGCAGCCCGGAAGGCACGGAGGCAAAGAGGGGGGTCGTCCATTACAGCATGCAAATTTTGCCTCGACACCGGTAGTTCTGATACTAGTTTGACTAGTCTGCACACAGCCAACGTCAGGGTCTCATTGTTGCGAACCAGAAAGCCATCACCGATGATCGTTTGTTACAAAGCTTGTTAGTGAGAGCACGAAATTCATTTATTGGTTATCATTAGCTAGACACGCAGAGGGTTCTACAGTCTTGTTTTCTTTACTATTTTCCATTTTCGTGTTTTGAAAGCAAATCATTCAAAGGATTAAGTGGGTGGTGCGCTTTTATATTCCTCAGCTTGCACTGTATTGCTTATTATCTAGCCGTGCGTGTTTGTATTTCGGAGTCTATTCGAAAGCCGAATGTGATCGATTCTGCGAAAAGCATTTTACAACGAATCTTAACCTCAGTTTGCTGTATTGAATTTAATAACTCTATCATGTTAATTTCACATTGGTCGTCTCATTATCTAAATGCAACGCTGCAATTTCAGGAAGACGAGTTAAACATAGCAATTATGGAAGTAACCTATTTGTATGATAGAGTACACAGAAAACTACATTAAACGTATTTATACGAATCAATTGCAATACAAATATTGCACATTTTCACATTTGCCTACATTTTTACTCTAGACAACAATTATCATATCGTATATTCTTAACAACATATCGTATGGCAATGATTTTGTTTCTCTAGATCATGCAATACGGAAGTAATAAGTAGTAAGTAATAATAATAAGTAATAATTAGTACGTAAGGAGGGGTCGACTCGTATAGATGAGGTCTTTAAGTATCATTAAGGCGGAAAACGTCTTAACTCCCTTGGCTCGTACAACAAAGGGTTCGATTCCCACCTCGGGTATCTTCTCTTGTGGCATTTTGTGAGTAAGGTCGAGTTCAGTGGTTTTTCATGGTTTCTTTCATCAATACTAAGCGAATTATTGAGCAGTGCGGTAACAAACGGGTCGCAGACCGCGCGCGATCTTTTGCTCTTCTTCCTTGTCCTATTCTCACCCATTACTTCTTACACTCACTGGCAGTTCACTACCAAAAATGGTGGAAGCGCAGAGTTTGTTCCGACTGGGGGGGGGGCGGCCCCCCCTGCGGAGAAACCTTTATGGGGAAACCCGAAGATATGTCAGCGCCGGATATCACCATCCAGCGGAGGGAGTCCACCACCACCTCCTTCCGTTATAAAAATATGCACTATACTTATGAGACTAATCGCAAATAAGCAAACTGCACATGTATTTGGCACCGGGCTTCCGTGATTGGCTAGCGGGATCGAAGCGCGAAATATGTTTGTATTCTTTTACTACGGAAGGGTTGTAAAGTTCGTTTTAAGCGCTGTTTTGTCACTTTGTAAACTGCACGTACAGTTTATTACTATTTATGCAAATGTTTTATTCCATTTTTCTATTATTGGTATTTTGTTATTCAGTTTTATTTCATTTTATTCCTAGTTACACATATATATAAATGTTCATTGTCACATAGATGAATCAAGGATTTTATTCTGTTCACGTCTCAATATTTGGTATGGGCCATTAAAAAAATGGGAGGGAAAATGTGGCAAAAACAAAGGAGGCTGAAGGGGTTGATGGAAACAAAGTTTTTTCAGTATTATTTCCAATTTTCAGCACAATTAAATTAAAAGTAACTTAGATTGCAAATTGAAAATTATATTGAAATATTTATTGAACTTCACATTTTGTAAATTTATTATTAATTTAAATTTTAATTTTAATATTATTATAGTATATTATAATCTTATTGAAGGTAATTTGATTCATTTCAGGAAGATAAGTAGGTTGTAATATCAGAGTATTAGGTTTTGGTATCCGTGTAGCCCGAAATCCATATCTGGCTACACGGAACTCTAACTTGGAACTCTGACTTCTCGTAAATATTGTAATATATGCTGTGAACGTATTTTGTACTTCGAATAAAATTCTTGTGTGGTGAAATCTAATGTAGAATTACTTCTGTGTAGGTTGAAGCTACTTTCAGTCACTCCGAATGCTTGTTAAGAACTGATTGACGACGTTCTATGCTCAGAGAATGCTTGTAGAGAAGATTTTTAAACACAATAATGAATTTTTAGTTTACATATATTCCATTTTTTCTTACATGTTTTGAAACAAATAAGTACATATGTATGTACATATTATATATTTTTTATTACAATAAATTCCGTTCCCTACTCATCATGCAAGTATTTAGGCATTCATCTTGATAGTGAATTAGGGTGGAAGAAGCATATAAATCAGGTAGTAAGAAAAACGTGGAAGTTCTTGCATTTTGTAATGCGAATTCTAAACAAAAAAGTTCTACAAACGCCAAAGAATTAGCATATCTTTAGCCGGTTCACCCTTCATGGAATACGGAGTGGCATGTTGGGATCCGTACAGAAAGTTGCACTGGAAAATCTAGATAGAATACAGAGGAAAGCGAAGAAGTTTACCTATAGAACTAACGCAATAAAAAATCATGGGAACCTCTAGAAACGAGAAGAAGGGCGAGGCTTTGTGCTCTTTATAAATCGTACGTAGCTTGGAAGGAAATTCAGGTTAGACTAGAAAAACCAAATTATTTCGGCCGAAGCGATCACACCCATAAAATTCGAACAAGTAAACAAAATGCAGGTCTTGGGAAATTTTCCTTTTGCAACAGAGTGATTAGAGATTGGAACAGTTTACCTGCAGCAACTTTCAAAGTTTCTCCTCTACGTCTCCGAATGTTTAGAAATAATTTAGAATAATCTGAGAGTAATAGATGTTAAATGAGTAACTAAGTGCAGTGAAGTGCTACAATTCAAAGTGTAATTCAAAGCAAAACAGTGTAGTGCAGTGCACTGCAGTGCAGTGCTGTGCAGTGATCGCGATCAATGCCATTTTTCAATCCAATCGTCCTTACCAATCAATGCCCGAAATGAAATCAATGCCAGCTGACGTGCCCGAAAACACGAAATAACCAATCACAAACTCTATTCCGGAGAGTGTTGCCTCGCTGCGTGCCACAGTAGTTTCCTTCGGTGATAAAGAGGTCCCTATTTCAGAAAACAATGGTATGACGTCGTGGGAATACACCGTAATCACAGACACGAACTTGAAAGATAAATATGTACAGGTTTATTCACAATATGTACAGTAATAATTTAATTTACTCTTAGCTCTGGTAGACGTTTACTTCCCTGATCGCAGGAGCGATCCTTAAAAATGAAATGTCTGACTCGTGGCCCGCGCCACTCCTCAGCGAGCCTTATGCACACAGCAGCCAGCTCCGGCAACCTCGGTCACCCGTGGAAATAGTGTCCACAACGGCGTCCCAACACATGGGTTGCCGTACGAGCCTAGCTCGGCTCCGCACCGCCCTGGGCGCAAGTTTTGTGCGTTCGCACGAGGGTTCCGCTCAGCTCGACAAACCCCGCCCCCGCGCTCTTCGTTCGCTCTTATATAGCTTCCACCCACGTGACCTGAAACGTCACTGGGTTTTGCACACGGCCCGCGTTAGTCGCGTTGCCAGGCATTTTTGGACATCCATTTCCATGGAATCCAAGAATTTTTCACGCGGCACGCGGCAAAAATGCGCTGTCCCGCATTTTGGGCATCCCTTTCCCTAGCTCTTAGGATTTCTCAGAATACCTCGGCGTGTCACATCCTGCCTGGCCCCTGGCGTCTAATCCCTTGCCCCAGCGCCTTTGTGGCGCCCCGACGGTCGCTAGCTGTAGCCCTATAATACGTTGCAATGGATAAATCGATAAATAAATGATGTACAGGATAGAAGTTGGTGAAGCCATTGTCAAAAATAATAATAAAATTAAATATTATAGAGAGTCTTGAAATAAATTTGAATAAAACATTATTTGGGCGCAGGATGAAAAGTCACGAGACATAACTTACGGACCAGAAGTGAAATCCTGTCAGAATCAATAAACATCTAAATACGCAAATTATAGCAAATGCGATAGTATTCACGATATTCTGAGTAGAATATCGTAGGGGAAAGTAGCTAAAAGGCAATTGTATCCCTTAATATGGAACCAAACTCCGAGGAAGGGTGTTTAGAGAAGTTTGTATGAGAGTATTGCAGAGACTATTGCCACATATGGGTCTGAAGTTTGGAAAATATTCAAAGATAACGTGAGTAAACTTACAGCAATGGAAGTGGACTACGGGCGATGAAATCTGAGGATTGACATTAATGAACAAAGTAAATAAAATATGAAATTAGAAGAAAAGCATAAGTGATTCACAACATTATTGAAACCATTGAAATTAAAAGGTTCCAAAGACTTCATCACACAGAATGGGTAACGAACGATGTCCACTAAAGCTCTGGAATTGGCAATCAGCTTCAATCACAATACGAGGATGACCTGGAAGTACGTGGAAGGAAGGAATGGAAAAGGCAATGGACAGAAAATTAACTGCAAACGGTTGCAGTGACAGACATAAATGATAACTGGGATATAAGAGTTGCCGAATGGCGGATAACGCTCGCAGTACTATTACTAATACTAAAGAGAGTTCGTGTGTATTATCTCACGGTGCTGCATAAATTAATTGGACAGAAGTCAAAAAGTTGTGTGTTATTCTGTAGAAAAAATAAAGAATTTAAAAAATTTAAATTAATGCTGGAATTGCATTTGAAACCATATAACACGTTACATGCTCACTGTAAATAGTTTGTGCTGTTTTCAGCCTTTATGAAAATAAGTAATAAAAAACTTAGAATATGCATAAAGATATATAGAAGGAAATAAAATGATTTATGCTAGATGTAGTGTAATTACATTCATCGTGGAAAAGTGCACTGTTTCTTTGTTGTTTACGGGTACTCAGAACTCTTACTACTGAAATTGTTGAGGCATTTGATTTTCCAACCTGTAAAACGGATTAAAGTATACAATTTGTGGGATATCCCTGACATTGTAAACAATGTGTGGGACAAAGTCAGTAAGCAGACACTTCACAAGTACACTGTTTTCTTTACCTTGCATCGAACTAATGCCTCATTTCACATCTTCGCATCCTAATAGCCTTCATTTTCAAACATTCGTCTACTGTTTACCAATCTCTTTTTGCTCAGTTTTACAGATAAACTGGTAATGAAGGATGCATTAAACGTTAAAAATAAACGACTATTAGTTTCCACAGAAAGTAAAGTCAAAACAGATCACAATTGATATTTTATGTTTGGATGTAAAAAGTATCATAATAAAAAAACATAATAATTTTAAAAAGATAATTTTCCATACATTGAACATTATATACAGACTGAGCATACCAGATTGACTAAGGATGAAAAATATCTAGTTTCTTGTGATGAACGTAGTCTTTTATTTTTGTATTATCCAATCAGAATTAAACTATTAATTATTCACCTCATTTTGTAACTGAGTTTTGTTCGTTAAATCTCAATAATACAAGGGATGGGGCGTACGTCATGACAACTATAGAATACGAGCTCGGGTGGAAAATGTGAAATAAAACATGAATGTACAAGGTATGAACTAAGTGCATGGACATTTAACGACACACCAAAATTGTGTTTCTCATATTTATGACGGTGTTTGAAATGTCAGTACTGGTTTCATGTTTCAAAGTATTGCAGCTTATACGAGCTCACAACATTCCAAAAGCATTACAAACCCGTTCTAAAGGCCCGATTAGGGAGATGCTCGATTACCACACGTGCGTCAGTCCGTACATTCACAGGTCGTCACGTGCGTTGATGATGTCTGGTTGTTACGCGTCCTCGTTTAAACTCTCTTGTCCATCTCGCGACTGTCCGGGATGGTAGGACATTGTTCCCAAGAGCTCACACCAATTCCCCGTGACATTCTCGGGCATTTATCATGGAGAACGGCTATCTTTGTGTTTAAGCGCTGCTCTAAACGGGATACACGACAGCAGTGAGAAAACTCATTTTACATTGCTTTTTTTGCTAATAGAGACACTCACAGAGTCTACTGTTGTTGGGAACACACATTAGTAGAGAATTTCATTCACGTGTCAGATAAAATTGTCTGATACGATAACATTTCTTTTTTTAAAAAATGGTGCCATGACTTCTACCCCAACCCTCGTATATTACTAAGTAAGACTACCGCCAAACCCCTCTTCCTCCCTTACGACCTCTACCCCACCTCCACCCAAATACTGGGAGCGATGTTTCAGTGCATCAATTGATGTCACTGCAGTGCCTTGAATCGGGAGGTCCTAGGTTCGAGTCCCGACGGTGGCAGGATTTTCGACACTAGCTTTTCAGCTAGGTCGAATTTAGTCGCTGTCTGGAGGAGAATTCTAGCGGCCGGCTGCGCTGGTCGGAAGTTACCGTGGTTTCTCCGATCAACACCAGGCGAATACCGGAGCAGTACCCTAACAAACGGGCCACGGACCGCGCGCAATCTTTCCTTCCTCTTCCTTGTCCTATCCTGACCCCTTACACACACACATATGCACTACACTATCACGCATGCCAAGAGACCGGTCAGGAGCTTAGAACGTGTCCCGGCTGGGGCGATGCCCCGCTGGTGGCAGATACCTGGTTGGGGAAACCCCGCTAGTCGACGGTAGGTCGTCGCCGGATCTCGCCATCCAATGGCGGAAGATTACCGCCACCTCCCGATGGCAAAATATACACTACACTTACGAGGCTAATGACCTCGTTAGTTGGCGTGCCCGGAATCTGAATCAATCAATCCACCCAAATAATAATGTAGAGGTTTTAAAATCATCGATAGTTTTCAACGATGTATTATTAATATCGATGTTTTCATTTCTAACATCCATTATTTAAAACACCCCTGCTTCGTTGGCGTTGTCACATTCCTAATAGCTTCATGGACGGTGCAGGTCGACCGTGGTAGGGGCCGTTGCCCTGAGGTTTGCAAACTCGGGGACGGCGGCTGATAAAGAGAAAGTGGCGACTAGTTCCAATCATTCCCCAGGAGCACGTTTGCTGGCAGAATACTCTTCTTTATGTAGGGGCGAGGATTTAGTTTAACTGTTCATAATTTACCGAATAGCCGTCGAATAATTTTAACCCAGTCACTGAATGCAGCACGCTATACTTCCAGTCTCTGCAGCACTCTGATCACACTGACCATCGTGGCGTTCAGCGGCTCACGGAAGCTTATAGTTTTCCTTTTTCGCTAAAGAATTAGAGAGAAAGTTATGTAATGCTGCATGAAAAAATGGAGACTTTTTGGCTGTTACACTTATTACAGGGCCCTGGTAACGAAAAAGCGGAGAAATCGAGTTTATATATTTAGGAAAAAAATTTCTAACACCTGGTGCAGCCGGTATCCGTATTTTGTTGGTCATTGATAGCCGCAAAACGTCTGTCTGCCAACAACGCTAGCGGCTCAACCTTTCAGCCGATTTCTCCAAAATTTATGTTCCTCAATCGATCTGGTTGATGTCACGGCCCCTTGAATTTGAAATCGATGTTTATAGAACCCCGCACAAATTTTATGGAAATGAGATTTCGGTCAAATTGTCTGAAAATTTAATATGTTTTTCCTTAGATCATACCGATCATAATTCGTTACGGCTGTTAAGCTAAACAAGTTGTTCTTTTTTTATCTAATGTACATTTTAAAACGGAGATCATATCGATTTGCCGAATGGCACATATGTGCTCTCAAAGCATATTCAAATAAAATACCTCGCTTGCTTAGACTTGTGAATTGTGTTATTTCATTGTCTGTGTGGCACTGTGCTTCATTTCCGTTGGCCCCTTTGCCTTCCACGTTGATGTACTTGATCACTGAAGGTTTCCTTGCCTTACACGGTTGGGTGAATCATTACCGTTAAGTTCCCTTGCCTCTCGCTATCAGAAGTTCCCTTGCCTCTCGCTATCAGAAGTTCCCTTGCCTCTCACTATCAGAAGTTCCCTTGCCTCTCGCTATCAGAAGTTCCCTTGCCTCTCGCTATCAGAAGTTCCCTTGCCTCTCGCTATCAGAAGTTCCCTTGCCTCTCGCTATCGGGGTGCTTGATTATTGCCTCTCGCGTTCATCGAAATCGTTCATAGTTTATCGTTTCTCGGAAAATGAAATGTCATAATTCACAAGTCTAAATCAGTGAGGTTGTTTCATTTTAATATACGCTTTGAGTGCACATATGGGCATTTCTATTATCCGACAAATCGACATGATCTCCGTTTTAAAATGTACCTTAGATAAAAAACAATAACTTGTTTCTCTTTACGGACCTAACGACTTTCGATAAGTATGATCTAAGAAACAAGAAACTACATTTTCAGAACATTTGACTGAAACCTCATTTCCATAAGACTTGTGCGAGATTCTTTTGGGGAATACTTTGCATAAAGCCCCTGACACATTTTCAAAATTTAAAAAAAAACGGCGCCGTCGATTTTGATTAAATTTTGCTGATGTGTAATCTGAAGGACGTTTAAGAGAATGGCGCAGGTCTCATGTTGGTTAAAAACCCTGATTTTTCGAAAATTGCAAAAGTTCAAAATGTTTTCAGCGACAACCTACAACTACAATTATGAAGATAGAGATGTGTCACTTAAAGAAATCTGTTCTTTAAAGGTAGATTTTGAAATAAGGTCATGTACATTTTTTCGAACAATTGAATACTTTTCGCGTAATTTTGCGTGGAAATACTGGCGAGAAAGTACGTGCTGTTTTAGCACCACTAGTTTAAAACTGTAGCCGGAAAGTTTATGCAAAGTTCACAAATTGAACCAAAATAAGTTTCGACAGGTTTGAATCTATATAAGTTTATGAACCGAAATAATGCTTTGAGTGATGCAGCGACACAGACATTCACACACACACTCACATACACACACACAGATACACACATAGAGAAGACTAGGTGTTGCGTGTTCAACACCTAACAACCCATGCTGCTCGTTCGAAATCCATTTTGCGCTCGAGTTCACCCCTTACTTTCTCCCCCCCCTATTGTATTGATGTAAATTGGCGCTCTCATATGCTAGTTTATCTTTTCGTGCTGCTATTTTATTACAAGCGACTTTCAATTAGTAAACACCCGCCAGACTTCTAGAATGTTCGTTAACATGTTCAGTAGTTTTATTATTGCATTTTCCTCGGTGTGTGTTAAACTTGCCCTCTCGTTCTGTAGAGGTGGAATTTTCTAGTTTTTGCGAAGTACTGAAAGGGTGGTCGGCTTTTGAAACCCTCCATTCCCCCAAGGGAATGGTGCACATGGGCGTGTCTAATTCTCTCTAAACAGCATTCTCCCTTTGTGCCGGGCACACGCAAGCATACATCCGACTCATCGCATTACAAAAGATGAGGGAACTACAAGGAGTGTAAAAAGTATTCGAACACCTAAGAATTTCTACAAAAAATGTTTTAATTAGCTTACATGTAACGAAAAGTATAAAATCATCTGTCTTCCATCTAAAGAAAATATGTTGTATTTGCTTTCGTCGGTAAAAAATAACATTGTTCCAAAACTCACTCGTTTTATTTGCATTTTTTTTGCAAACTCCAACCTTTTCCTTCTGTTGACTTCATTCACATAATATTTTCTTTTAGCTATTGTTTTATGACGGCCACTTTACCTCAAAACATTTGGCACAGTACTCTCGCATACATTTATCAGCAATTCATTTTCAAGTTCACTCGGTATTTTTAGTGAACTTAATCGCGAATTTTTCTTCACTTTCCGTAGAATTGAACGCCAACTTGCTCTACTAAGTGTTTTTGGACGTGCAAATTTGTTTTCCAGTGTTTTCTTTCTACTAAACCTATCAATGACTCCCAGCATAGTGTTCATTGCTCTGTTTAAAAACTGAAAAATATCCCACAACAATTTCCATAGATTATGCAATCAGATGATAATTTTTCTCTTTTCCAAAGACGTTTCCTTACCTTTGAGACCTTTTCATAAAGAACACGGACGCCTGTCGAGTATCTATCACAAGGCCACTGCTGTCTATCCCTCCTAGCGTCACAAATTGCCCACGGGTCAGACGTAAGGGAGCTACAACCGTTACAGTTGTTCTTGTGCGAATACTTTTTGCGTCTCGAGATTTCACATTTCAGGAAGTTTCAACAGTTCTATCTGCTTTGTACATTTGATTTTTGCTGTTATTGTAATTAACTTTTCCGTACACTTAGGTTAATACTATGAACAAAATATGAATTGATTATAAGTTAGTTATTGCACAATAGTTACAATAATTACTAAAATTCACTGGTGTTCGAATACTTTTTACACTCGCTGTATATTTGTTGGTGGAAGATTCAATAGATTTGCTTTGGAAAACCAAAACCTTTCACAATGCTATTGAAGGAAAGGCCGAGTGAGAAAATAACTTTTAGAAAAGTAAACTTTACTTCAATAGGAGCATGTTAACCACCCAAAATGTAAATCTTGAAAGACTGTATCAAGAGGAAGTAAAAATAATAACAGTAACATATAAATATGAGCAGCAGATGAAAAAGTTTATTCCTAGTGCCCACCTCATTTTTCAGAAAAAAATCTCACGGGTAGTGTATGAATGCCCGAAACAAAGCATCTGAGTTAAACCTGACCCACGAAGAAACTATTAATAGAGATAGAATAACTATACAAAATCACAGAATTAACTATCAACATTCTTTCAAGAGATTACGATGAGTGATGCGCTTGAAATTTATTAACTTATTTATTTTTATTGTAGATGGATGGATAGAAATAACCCTACACAATAAAATTGATATTTTATTCTGCATTCTGATATCACGTACATGACACATGATTCGAAAAATTGTTACCTCACCATCAGTGCTCACTATCAGATGTATAAAGGAAAGCGAGGCATATACAGAAGAATAATGAACAACATTCATTAGGAAGAAATGAATTAATATAGTCAAATAAAATCCAATACTTAAACAAGTAACGCGGTACAAAACATGGCAGTTAAACATGATGTTACTTCAAAACAAGGTATTACGTCAAGCACAGTTTCCCAAAAATTCCTCTTCAAACAGAACTTCAGTACTGCCGCATAAGGGTATTACGGTCGTCACTGGGAAGCTGATTGCGCGGCAGCCTTGTGCTTTCGGCGGCGTCCCCCCCGTTCGAGCCATATTACACGAAGATTTGCTGCTGGTGCGGGGAGGGAAGGGCGGGCGTAGCGGTTTGATCAAGTGGCGGGGTTCTCGACTGCGCCACGCGCAGATCAAACCCGCTTCCAGAGAGGGGATTGCCAGAAATCCACCAAGCCCCGGCGCCGCTCTGCTCTCCTCCCCGCCCCGCCCACACGCTTAACCACCGCGACATCGGCGCCACCCCGGCTGTTCCCCACTCCTACCCTGCCTCGCCCCAGATCGGATCCCTCCACCCTCCCATCCCCATACGGTATTTCGTCGCAATCGCTCCCTGGTTCCCCAGGTTTCCTCCAATTCCTTTCCTTCCCTTTCTTCTGACCTCGCCCATGGATGCACCCCATCACCTTCCCACTTCTCGTGGGATTTAGGCTCAATCGCTCCCCACTGAAGCTTCGTGCACTCCCTGATTTCTCCCGATTCCGTCCCTACCTGTCCTACACACCCTTTTATCTCTTAGTGATGTTTCGACGCGATGTCTTTCGCTTAGCCTCCTGCAACCACTACTCGCAGGTTTCTTCCTATTCTTCCTCTTCCCTTTTCTCGCGCTCCGCCCGCCCCGCCCACCCACCCGCTTAACCACTGCGACATCGGCGCCACCGCAGCCGTTCCCCTCTCCTCAGTCTCGCCCCAGAGCGGATCTCAACGACCTCCCATCCCCCTATGATATTTTGGCGCAAACACACCCTGTTGAAGCTCCGTGCACCCCCTAATTTCTCTCGATTCCGACTCTTTCTGTCCTACACACCCTTTCATCCCTTAGCGACAATTCGTCGCGATGTCGTTTGCTCCAGCCTCCTGCAACCACTTCTCTCAGATTTCTCCCGATTCTTCCCATTACTTTCCTACTCCACACCTATCATCTCACGTTGTGATGTTTCGACGCCATTGTCTCCCTCTCTCACATTCTGCAACTTCTTCAGGTTTCTCCCGAAATCCTTTTCCTTTTTTTCCCTTTCTTCCTGGTCTCGCCCACGAGTGAATCCTCGCAAATTCCATTCAATCTAGGGTTTCAGTGTCATTTCTTTTAGTTCCAATTCCATCGCCCCTAGGTTTCTCCCAAGCCCTTCCTTCACCTTCCCGACCTCCCCCACCTGGCCCACAAGCGGATCCCCTTTACCTTTCTAGCATTCCATTGCGATAACTTCCTTCTGAAACTCCATGTAACACCTCCCAACATTCTTCCAATTCCTTCTCTTTCTGCCGACTCAGCCCTCGCGGTTCAGTATCCTCTCATTACACTGTGAATTGTCTCGACACTTTCTGGCACCCCTGCTCCACTGCAGTCATTTTGGAATTCCTTCTCACCCCATCCTTTCCTGCTCCAGACACTATCACGTCTCTCATATCATTGTTGTCTGCACGCCCCGCCTCACGACTTTCATTGTTGACTCCAATCCCAGCATGTTTCTCCCAGCTCCACTCATGCTGCTTCTATAGACCGTGCTACTATTTTCACGTTACTCAGCTCTTCCCCTCACGAACACACAGCTCCCTACTCGCTATTCTTTTCCCTCCCTACTGTGATCCACCCAATCGTCTCCATCCCTCTTCACATCGCCCCGCTCAACCTCTGTTGTTTCTCATTTTACACTATTCTACATCGCCACTCGATACTATTCCCCCTCCCTATCTGCCCGCCTCCCGCTGAGCACTGTTCGGTTTCGGTGTGTTCTCACCTTACCGCTGTACCCAGTTTTATTTCTCGTCCGCAATCCCTACCTCTCGCCCACATTACACCAGTTTTTACCTCCAATTTGAATCGGAAGAAATTTGCGGTTCGTCATTGGCCCGACCTCCACCCTATCATTTCTTCCGCCACGATCGCAGATGCTTGGTACTGTGATGTAAAATGGTGGTTCAAGTAGTACCAGAGCAGTCTGCTATTTACAAGTCAACGGCTTCAATGTCTCAGATATTGTTTGCATATTTTTGGTATAAATATGCGTTGGGAATTGTACCTGACTCAAGACTGTTTTTCGTAAGTTGCGAAGATTGAAAACCAGTCAACTATTAAATGCGAGGTTGATAGCAAGATGTGGCAAAAAATAATGTTAGTAAACAAAATCTATTTTAGGTCTTTGCATACGAATGGATATATGATGGAGATGACAAAAACTAGCACCAAAACTTGGAGATTTGACTCGTTAATTAGTCGGAGGTTGAACTCAGGTAACATTACTCGGAGACTGAACTTTTGTATTTTAATTATAGCTGCCATTCCCGGCTAATTTTCAATAACTGGTTGCATTCAGACAACAGGCTCCAATGAAATTGTTAATGCGCCACCCACTCAGCCCAGCACCTCTTACTCCTCCAAACTACGCTCTCGTACCCTCACAGCATCCCAATTCACAATTCCAATCCCTGCCCTCCTTTCACCATTATGCTCATGGTGGAAATACATGAGTGTGTTACTCCGGCGCACCGATTTTTGCTTGTTCTGCGCAGTCCCAGTTTGCGTCACGAACCAGGTGACTACAGTAGGTCACTTCGTTTGAAAAGCCAGACCAGACGCTGGCCGCCATGTTGCATGGTGAGCGAGAAGTGTAGAGAAACATTTTGAAAGTGGCATAAAGATACAATTTTCAACGGTAACTAACCAAAACTAACCCGACGAAGGTGTAAAAGATGTAATATTTAAAAGAAATGCTTCATGTATCTATTTCGATAACTTCTAACAATGTGATAATTTTGGTAATATTGTGACAATATTGCGACGCGACCTGGTGTCTAAAGTTCATTAGCTAAAGTTGGAAACGATGCGCACGAGCCCCTCCCCCCTGATTCTGCCTGACGCAGTCGCAACTCACCCAGTGCGTCTCTGTGTGCCACTGCAGTGCGTTTCGGCGCCGTCTGTCCGTGCCGCGTTCACGAGCAACCGCCCTCATGCGTGCGCCAGAGCAATCAGAGTCGCACTGTGCTTCTCCTCCCTTGCCTTCCTATTAAGCGTAACCCATATGCCACTGCCTGCCCACGCATTGAGGTCAGACGCAGCGCGGACTGACAGTCTCTCATTTCTCTATTAAGGGATTATCCACTCCGCTTACGTTCCTCAGCCTGGCCACGACTCCTGCCCCCTGTCGCCTTCCAATCATAGCTCGATCGCTCACTTCAATTACATTCAAAGTTACAAAAGGAATCGTTTCATTATTTGATAGCAACTTTAAAGTTAAAATTTATATCTTAGTTCATTATTAAATGCTTGTTTAAATATATTAATGAAATTTTTTTTATACGAAGTAGGGTCAAAAAGTACCCGGAATTGGTTATTAAAAATGTATTAAAAATATTTATAACATTCTTACATTATTTCCCTTCAAAATACTCTCCTCCTGCATCTACACATTTATTCCACCGTTCTTATAATTGTTGGAAACACTCTTGAAAGCCGTTTTTTGAAAGTTCCTTCAGCCGCTCCGTCGCATTTTCAATCACCTCTGACGAATCAGCAAAACGATGTCCCTTCAATGCCATTTTTAACCTTGGAAACAGGTAGAAATCTGGTGGTGCGAGATCGGGAGAATATGGAGGATGTTCCAGAGTGGTAACATTATTCTTGGCAAGGTATTGTTTCACCATTAGGGATCGATGTGCTAGGGGCATTGTCGTGCAACAAACACCAGTCATTCTCTGCCCATTTTTCAGGTCGTTTTCGTCGAATTGCATCTCGTAGCCGTTTTAAGATCTCTGTGTACAATTTTTTATTTACTGTTCTCCCTTCAGGAATAAATTCATAATGAATCACTCCACGGTAATAAAAAAAAACCTCCAACATCACCTTACCCCGGCTTCTGTCCAAGCGAAATTTTTGTTTTTTGGTGAAGTTTTTGACTTCCATTCAGCGGACTGCCGTTTTGTCTGAGGGTCGTAAAGAAAGCACCATGTCTAATCACCTGTAACAATTATGCGCAGGAAGCTGTCATCTGCATCAGCCATTTCAATCAAGTCCCTGGACATGGTCACTCTCATTTTCTTTTGCTCAGGGGATAACATTTTTGGAACAATGTGCAAGCAAACACGATGCATGTTCAAGTCATTATGAAGAATGCTGTGAACACTCCCATGTGAAATACCAACTTCAGAGGCAATAGTATTGATGGTTGTTCGCCTGTCCGCACGCACAATTTGTCGAACGCGCTCAACATTGTCGTCTGCAGTGGAAGCGGAAGGCCGCCCAGTCCGAACGTCATCTTCAATTGTTGTGCGACCGTCGCGAAAACGCTTATGCCACTCGTAAACTGCTGTTTTCTTCATCGCAGAATTTCCGAATGCTTTTTTTAGCATCTCAAGAGTCTCCGAGGGTGATTTCTCCAGCAACACACAGAATTTAATATTGCCACGCTGCTCTAATGACATTTCACAATCCGACGAAAGAAAGAAACTACGATCTACAATAATAAACACCGAACGCACGGAACCAACTACAACTGCCTGCTAACCTCAAAAGCACATTCACTACCAGTTATGCCAACCTCACAAATAAAAATTTCTCTTTCAGCTAACAAATACTTGACTGTAAGCGACCATTCCGGGAACTTTTTGACCCTACCTCGTACAAGTGGTAAAAGTGACCTTTTATTCTACAAGTAGAAAAAGAGAACGATAGACCTTTTGTCACCACCTTTCGTCTAATCGGTTTTGTCCAACCGTTTTCGTCCAACTCTTTTGTCCAATCGTACGAGCAAAATAAGAGCACTTTTACTACGTGTGTGAAACACTACCTCTTAGACAGCCTTACTGACTGTCATTTTTTCCATTTTTCCTTTGTGTCCTTTTCTCCTTTTTGTTTCTTTATCCATTTTGTATCCTGTCCCTTTATCCCTTTTGACCCTTTGTCCCGTTTGTCCCCTTCGGCCCTTTTATTCCGTTTGTCCGTTTCTGATTCTTCCTTATTTAGATTGTCGCTTTTGTTCCGTTTTGATTCTCTCTTGTTACTTTTGTCCATTTTGTCCCTTTTGCCAATTTTGTTCCTTTGTCATTTTGTAATTTTGGTCTCTCCGGTCAGGCAAGAGTATTTCGTTTTCTTTGTTACATTCGCATATTTATGTGAATGAGCATCGTCTCATTTTTAGCACGTGCTAAGAATTGTACGTTTAGCAAGCTAGGTACGCTTTTAGCAATGGCTGTCTAAAGAATGACTTATTGCTTATGTAGTTATTCAGGGCGCTACTGTGGTCTGGGTGCTCGATTCAGGGAGCTGCTCAACTGCTGTGGTAATTTTTCCCATAAGTGTAGTGCACGTTATGTAGGTGGAAGTGTTCCTTCCTCGCCATCATCGACGACTGACGTCGACCTGCCCGTTAGTTATCGGGAGTTTTCCATTCTCCAGTATTTGCGCCAGAGAGGCACTGCCTCCACCTCGACAAGACCGCCCATCTGCGCTTCTGACATGTTCGGTAGGGGAGTGCATGTGTGTGTGTTTGTGTGTAAATAAGTAAGTAATAGGAATATAAGATGATGTGAAAAGGACGAGTAAGGAAAGATGGCGTGCAGTCCTCGGACCGTTTGTTAGGGTTCTGCTCTGGCACATGCCTGGTGTTTTTTCGAGAAAACATGGAAAACAATCGATTAGATCAGCCGTTTGCTAGAATTCTCCTCGAGACAGTGGTTGAAGACAGAATTCTCCTCCAGACAGTGGCTACTCTGCGCAAT
Organism: Teleogryllus occipitalis; assembly: GCA_011170035.1. Lineage (NCBI taxonomy): Eukaryota > Metazoa > Arthropoda > Insecta > Orthoptera > Gryllidae > Teleogryllus > Teleogryllus occipitalis. Next base: position 911 of record BLKR01000537.1, on the reverse strand, counting down.
TCGCGACCGCGGTAACCGAAGTGTATGACTCAGTCAGAATCGGTGCAGTTGCAACATTTATTGCCCTGAACCACCTCAGCCAGCCAACAAGAATAACTTTGTTGCTACTTTATATGTGATATTTCATTTTACTAATTTAAATTCTTTGACTATTCATTTATTAAAACGTGAAAAAAGAGGGGGGGAAATCAGAGCATTTATTATTTTATCCAACTCATGGGAGCATATTACTTAGGCATCTTTGAACAGGAAAAATGAATGTTTAAACCGTACGTAAAAAAATTTTATTATGACATATTATTTTATAATAAGTATATAATATGTATGTTTAGCCAAGTCGCTTACAATTTCTAAAACGCAGTAAATTTTTTTATTCATCTCCTTCCGAGGTGCGATCTGTTCATCCCCCATTTCCCTAATAGATATAGACCGATTTTCCTTAGGTTGAGCCAAAGTGACAGTTCGGGAAAAACAAGTGAACATCACATGATTTCGTAGAAGTATCCCTCCGCCGCGACAGCTGTTCAGCCACGCCCCTTCGTAAAGTGCTAATGGCTCCTGTGAAAACATCCCTACACAGAAGTCTTAGAGTTTCGCGGTGCTATATGCACGTACGCGAGTCCGGGAAATATTTAAATTGTATTACGTATGGGGAAAATCTCTTAACATGTTCTCACAAGCAGTAAAAGAAAACTGCCACGAATGTAAATAGAAAGAAAAATGATTTTTCATGGGACGTTCAAATACATATTCTGCGCGTTTCACAGCAATGGGCCAATGCATTTTGTTAGTGAAGCGAGTGGTTTATTTATAATTATAACACCCCGACTATCCATACATAATACTGTGCTCTCATAACTCAAATGTGCCTTAAATGTTTTATGTCAATAATGTTCTATATGGCAATGCAT